>OY723410.1:36648444-37248444 GCA_963210345.1 Inga oerstediana | reverse complement strand
GAGTTACCCACTCATGATGTAGAGCTGGTAGTGATTGCCTCTAAGGTGAAATATGATGATTTTAAATATATCTTTTTATTTAGGTAGAGTTAGAATCGCGTGAACAATGTTGATGCCATGACAATATTACCCAAGTGTTTAAGGATTAGAATAGGAATGATGAATCTTGATTCTAGTATGCCTGCATATTGGGTATAATTGAGGAAACATGATTTTCTCAACTCAGCTGATGTTGAGGTTCTAGGAGTTGAATTGAAACCTAAGAATCAAATAGTTGAAATGATTCTTGAGGAATTTGAAATAGCCTATGTGGCCTGAGGTATTAGAATGTGGTACAGAAATGTATATGAGGTTTTTGGAGGTTGTTAGCTGCTAATCTAATATAGGGAATGATCTTGATCATAGAATATTCCCATAGAAAGAATGATTGAGGGTTTGTTCCTTAATGGAACGAAGTGGTAGATATAACTAGGGTAGCCACTAGTTATGGTCTCATGACTGAGACAGATAACAGCTAATATGCTAGTAGCTAACGGATTCCCTATACGACATAGGTAGATTATCCCGATATGGGAAGTTGAAGTGGTGACTATGTGTAAAGCTGGACTAATACCAAAAGTCCATACAGAATAACCCCATATAGGATGGCAAAATTAAAGAAAGCAGAATACATAATTGCTAGAGAAAAAGGACCTTATCAAATCTAGGTTTTTGTTACAATAGTACTTACATTCAAAGATGACCAACCAGAGAAGGCTACCTATGGGGAGTTTTGATTGGAGAGGGCTACCTATAGAGGGTTCTAATCAGAGAGGGCTATCTACGGATGGTCCTGATCAAAAAGGGCTACCTACCGAGGGGCTGACCAGTCAAAGTGGACTAAGTGAAGCACCGAATGCAGTACCATAGTGTGGAGCCACTGTGATGGAGCCACCAAAATCAAGGTTTTCAAAAACTTTTACAACACATGTTCCACAATGGTCTCATACTCACATTTCAAACATAAATGACCTGTATGCATTGATTCCATTCATACATATCAGAGTATAATGCAAATTCCTGACACACTCGGGTTCCATTCAATAAATAAGGGTTCTACAGAGGCACAAAGCCCATAAACGTTTTCCTTTTTCTTGGGGATTATACAAAACTATACTATGAATCCCAATATATTCAATTGTTTCCCAAAAACATCCAAATAATTTTACATGATAACCAAAATCCAAAATAATTTCCTACACTGGAGCTCTATCCGCTCTTCGTCGCCCACTTTCCCTTAGATCCTTCGGCCCTGCCTAAAAATTTAGTTTATGGGAGAGTAAGATTCTAAGGAATCCTCGTAGTATCAAATCACTCATAGTATGCACAACAATAAGGCATGGAAGCAAATCATAACCCACATAAAGCAACTACAATGACAATTACAGCGGCAATGGTAAGTATGACACACGTCATCCCTTACGAGTGCTTATGCTAAAGTGCTCACGCTATATTACATCACAATAGTTCACACTATATATTTCACCATAGCTGGGATTCATATAAAGCATTTCATACACAAGCCACACTGGCAAGATTAAAAACGCAAACCATACCGGCAAGATATATAACACACAGCCCACAGTGGATTCACAACACGCCGCCCCACGGGTCAAATTTACAAAGCAGTTTCACAACAATCCATGTTGATTATAACGACAATTTAATGGTCGAGCTAGAGTGACCAACGTCAATCCCTAAATGGCTCGCACTGAAGTGCTCACACTTTAATGGACCATGGCACATTTTCCAATCATATTTTCACAAAACCATGATCAATCATGCATACCAAAACATCATACACAACATGAGAGAAGAGTCACTACCTTGGTCCTTTCAAGCATGCTCTGACACCAGTCTCTCCCGAATAGGGCAAATGTCGAATCCTATAATTCATAATTAGGGACGAAGCGTTATTCTCTATTCCAATACTCAATTGACTTCTAAACACTTAGATTTGGTTATCAATAATAACCCTTAAGAAGCTACAAATGCCTCTAATAAGAGCCTTAAAGGGTTGGGAAACAATAGGTTGAAGATTACTTTTCAAAAACTCAAAGTGTTAGAACACAGGGGTTAGCCACAACTAGTCCACCCTTGGGCCGCGGCCAAGATATGGTTAAAAAGTCATGAGTCGTGGCCAGCCACATTGGGCCGCGGCCAAGAATTGGAAAGACACATTTGGGCAGCGGCTAAGAATCAACTGGCAGCGGCCAAGAAAAATCCTGTTTCTTGGCTGAATTTCGAAAAATCATAACTAATTCTAGAAAAATCGAAATGAGGTGATTCCAAAGCCAAATGAAAGGTATTTAAGTCCTCTTTATAGGAAAAATATGGTTTATTACCAGAAATCACCACACAGATACAAAATTGCCTAATACTCAACATTGCTCCAAAACAGAGTCCAGTTTTCATCCCAAAATTTGGACAATCATATCTCCCAGCACACAAAACGAAATGACACAAATTATATATCCATTTTGAAGCTTTGGATGTGAAATTTAAGACTGGGAAGTTTCATAAGTTTTAAACACCATTTGGTCATTCAAAACTTTCGTGCAAACTGACTTCCCAAAATAGAGTTCACACTTGACAGATTTCCCATTTGCTACCAAAATGTCCAATGACTCCAAAATCAATAACCAAACTTATTCTCATACAATTTCTCACAAGGAACACAATGGCAACCTCAAAATGACCAAAATCACAACCTATTCACATGCCCTATTTTTGCCCAATACACAACCAACACAAAGTTGTCAAACTTTACATTTAAGCTTCAATTCAAATCTATCATTCCAAAACACATTCTCTAGGCACTATATCCATGACAATAACATGGCATACACAACATGACCCTCATTTTCAAAATTCAAGCCAAAATTCCAGAAAATCCAAACTTAACCAATGGCTACAAGACCTATATAAAAAGGTTTGTCTTACTCATCTCTACAACTTTTCTAAAGGAGTTCCTTGATTCTCCAAACTCCAAAATTCCTTGAGAGCTCAAACACCACCAAATGACAAATCTAAAACCATGAAATTAAAGCTCTCAACCCAAGGAACAAGTTTGTAGAAGAGAGTTTTTCCATTAGAGGCCATCAAGAGGGTCAAAAGCTCACCTTTTACACAAAGTTCTTCTTCTTTCTCTAGGCTGCCATAGATGCACGAAAATGAGAGAAAGGAGAGTTGGAGAAGATGAAATAATGACATTCCCTCCCCCTTGTCTCATGTCAACCGAAATGGAGGGATGGAAGGAGAGAGAAAATGTTTTAAAAATGCAAGATTTGACTTTTCTCTTACTCTCTCTTCTTGCCAACTTGACAAGTGTTACAATATCATTAGCTCTCATAAAGTAAGTAACCAATTAGTTACTCTAACCCCTCCATTAGCCATTTAGTTACACTTCTCATTTTCCTCTTAGTTAGTAATTAATCTCTTCACTAATCACTAACTTACAGCCATCCTTTCAATTTCTCACTGACTATGGCATATTAATTAAAAACTGCCACATAGCACATAATAAATTCAGCTTAAATTCACAATTTATTCACAATAATTTTCATTGGCCCTTAATCAAAAATTGGGGCGTTACACTACTCCTTTTACTTATTTGTATAACATGGAGCCTTCCTATGTTGATTTCAAAGTTTTTGGTTCTCTCTGTTATGCTTCTACACTCTCACACAATCACACCAAATTTGATTCCAGGGCTAAGAAATGTGTTTTTCTTGGGTTTCCTTCTTGTTCTATGGCATACATTTTACTTGATCTTTCCTCCCACCAAATTTTTAATCTCAAGATGTTTATTTTCATGAGCTTGTGTTCCCATATGTCACTGACTCCTCTTCCTCTTTATCCCCTTCCATTTCACATGAACCAACCATCCAATCTTTTTCCCACTATTTTGGATGACCCTTTTCCATTAACAAGAGCACAAGCCATATCACCTTCTGTGCTTGGTTCCCCTTCTGATCTTACTTTCCAATCACCACCTCGCTATTGCACTTGACCCCATCATCCTCCATCTTATCTCTACAATTATCATTGTTCCCTTGTCCCTTTTACTAATCATTCATCATGTAAAGGTACTCCTAGAAATCTTCTGCTTTCGTTTTATCTTATTCTTCTCTCAATACTCCTTACAAACAGTTTGCTTTGGCTGTTTCTACTATTTCAGATACTAAATCTTATGCTTAGGCTGCTAAACTTTCCATTTGGCAAGATGCAATGACTATGGAAATACAGGCTCTAGAACAAAATCAGACTTGGGTACTTACAACTTTACCCCCAAGAAAATCCACTATCGGTTGTAAATGGGTTTTTAAAACCAAATTCAAAGCTAATGGTGATATTGAACATCATAAGGAAATGCTTGTTTCCAAGGGTTTTCCACAAACTGAGGGAGTTGACTATTTTGACACTTTCTCTAAGGTTGCAAAGATTACTACTTTACGTCTTTTATTATCCATTGCCGCTGCTAAGCATTGGCATTTACATCAATTAGATGTAAACAATTCCTTCTTACATGGTGATTTAAATGAAGAAGTTTACATGGAGCTTCCTAAAGGGTTTTCTGCACCTGGACCTAATCTTGTAAGTTACAAAAGTCCCTTTACGGCCTTAAGTATGCTAGTCGTCAATAGTATTCTAAATTGTCTAGTGCCTTGATTTCTTTTGGTTACACATAATTTGCCTCAGATCATTCTTTGTTTTACAAGGCTTCTACTACTTCTTTCACTGCCATCTTAGTTTATGTTGATTATGTTGTCTTAGCTGGCAATGATATGTCTGAAATCAATCACATTAAGCAGCAATTGCATACGGCATTTACCATTAAAGATCTTGGTGGATTATGTTATTTTCTTGGTCTAGAGTTAGCATGGTCTAAAGATGGTATTTTCTTGTCTCAATGGAAATTTGCTTTGGGATTGCTTGAGGACACAAGTTATCTTGCTTGTAAACCTACTACTACACCAATGGATCCACATCTTAAACTTTCTACGGTTAAGGGCACTCCTTTGTCTGATCCTAAGCCTTATTGAAAGCTCATTGGTCGTTTACAATATCTTACTACTACTCATCCTAATTTAAGTTTTGTAACTCAACAATTAAGTCAATATATGTCTCAACCATTATATGTGCATCTCTAGGCTTCTCACGATGTCCTTCGCTACCTCAAATCAGCTCCAGGTGCTGGGATTTTTATGTCCTCCGCGTGATATCTTAAACTTTGAGCCTTTAGTGATTCAGATTTGGCTAGTTGTATAGATACACACCGGTCTGTCACAGGTTTTTACTGTTTTCTTAGGTTCCTCCTTGATTTCTTGGAAAGCTAAGAAGCAAGCCACGGTGTCTAAATCATCCTCAGAAGTTGAATACCATGCCCTTGCATCTACAACTTGTGAATTACAATGGCTCATTTACTTGCTCAATGATTTTGATATTAGTCATATTGATCCATCTTTTTTATATTGTGACAGTCAGTCTACTATTCAAATTGGTGCTATTCCTATCTATCATGAGAGGGTGAAACATATCAAATTAGACTGTTATATTGTTCACAAGAAAGTTTAGGCTAAACTTATTCATCTCATGCTTGTTAGATCTCCTAATCAACTCGCTGATATGCTTACACAGCCTTTACATCCTACCAAGTTTCATGAACTCATTTCCAAATATGGCATGAAGAATACACATGCTCCAGCTTGCGGGGGTGTCAAGCACTAATGCCTCTATTAGTTAGACTTATAACAAACTTTATATTGTAACTTATTTAGTTAGTATTAGCTGTTATGTGTATAGTTAGTTCTAACAGGTGTTACTTCTCTCATTTTACTTGCATATACAGTTTACACATTAATGAGAATATCATAATACATTTTCTCCAAAACTTGTCACAAATTGTGCTTTTTACAAGATCAGTTCTCTGCAACATGAGTGGGTGTTTTTTTCTTAATACCCACATAATAACAAGAATCAATCAAAGGGGAGAATCGAAGTTGATTCGAAGCATCAAGAGGAAAACTTGATCAAGATAAACATGAAATTGTTAGGAAGAAGATCTAAATGGATTGATGAGGAGAGATTAAAGTGGATTGAGTGTTTTTGAGAAATTGATCTGGGAGGATCCAGCATGGAAGAGAGAGTAGCTGAAAAGATAAATTTTGAAATGACTAAAACAAGGAAAGAGAGGTATTTACTCTTGCCACACTCTTGTTTACCATTTAAGGTTAGTCATGTCTTAGTCAAAGTTTAAAAATCACCAAACATTTTAATTTAGTACAAGTAAATGGCCGACAAATTTCAATTTTCTCACTAGTAAGGAATCACATTACAAGATAATCTAGCTGCTAAAAATAATACATATTCATCGTATGCCCTAGGTTTTGCACATACAACTTGTTTTCAGTCCTTTCCATTTGTGGACAAGGGGCACAGGTAACGATGCTGCAGAAATTGTGGAAGTAGACCATCTCCCACCTAAAAGCTCCAAAAAGGCTCGACAATCAGAAGAATCACAGCTTTCATTCACTTTTCAATCCATCAGATTATACCAAGCATTGAAACTACAGCTGCAGCAACTTTTGATTTCAATCCGCCAAATTGGACGTTTGAAACAGGTGGCAACTTATGACTCAGTAGGACCATCTTCACTGGGTAGGCCAAATATTCTAAGATTACGGTCCATTGATCCGACTGCAATATATTTTGCATCTGGACCAAATTTAACGCAGGTGGCTTTTCCTGTGAAAGGATTACATGTATGTATCTTAGTGACTATAGAGCATTACACACTGGGTAAGAGAAAAGCCTGAGGAAAAGAGAAACGAGGAAAAAGGAAACAAAAAAGGAACCTGTTCCAGACAAATCAGGGAAAGTTTTAATACAGTTCCATTCAGATTTCACATTTGCAACTTGGTAAATCCTGCACAAGAAACCAGCCACCACAAAGAAATGTAACAACAAATCAAATTAACAGAGTTTTTGTTTGGCCAAAAAAAAAAAACAGAAAGTGTTTAGCAGAATGAAGCAAAAGCTGATGTTAGCCACGTTAAGCAGATCAGAAACACTGAACATTTAACTCCCCATTCTAACATAGATCTTTGCAAGAGCAGAACTCAATTTTAAGTTAATTTTTAATACAAGCCTCCAACTCGTTATTTTAAGAATTTTTTTCAACATTTTTACATTGAGTTTACTTTTACATATTTCACGATTTTACAGTGCAAAATACTTTTATGGTCATCATAGTTCGCAAGTAAATGATGTCATTAGCCCCTAGGTAGACAGAATCAAGGATAAACACTCCTGTAAAATTAAGAATTGGATGTTAGAACTCTAGGGATAATCCCATATGTCCTAATACTCTTAACTCTTGAAACTCCAATGTTCCTCTCCTATATATATATAAATATATATATGTAAGAACTCTGACAAGCCACACTAAACATACTCGTCTTTTAAATTTTGAGCAATGCACAAGACCCACAACATTTATTATGACTATACTGACTTGTAATGCTAATTACTCAGGATCAACAGACAACCATATTTCCATAAGAGCATATATAATGCTTCTATTTATTTAACAATGAAGAACGTAAAGAAAATACTAAATGCATGATGACCCTAGATACGGAATAAAACAAACTCATCAATATCCCAATAACAAAAAATGATCTATTATTCAGTGCTGATGCTGATTCTAGTGGAACTTGGGAAAAGAATGCAAACAAGGGATGTTGAATATTCTCTTCAAATTGAACAAGGTAAAAATGCCATTGTGCTAACGGCTACTCGACACTTAATCGAAAGTAAGCACGCAGGAAAGAAGGCTGAGTTCTTCAAGCAGGGAGTAAGAAATCCAAGATGGCATAAAGCTGTGACAAACTGCAAATCAGATTAAGATTTTGGCTTACCTAAACCCAAATTTTAAATTTTGCAATCGATTTTTCTACAACCACCACAGCCTCCCCCAATGCTTACATCAAGATCTTGCACATGGTGCCCGTCATCTCATTCAAACCATTTCTCCCTTTCAAAACTCCAAGTTTTATTTTATATATATATAAAAAAAAGAGGATAATGCATTATGAGGCAGAATATAAGTATTATTGAATTAGACTGCACTGATATATAGTTAAAGTTTAATGAACTAGTTTTATATTCTCATGACGGGTTTTAGGCTATTCGATCCCAAAATAATGTTTTGATAAAATTGTCTTATTGATAAACGGGAGAAATTTGTGATGGAGATAAATTAAGGTTGTTAGATTGCCTAAAGAGGTATCTTATATCCCTATCTAACTTAGGGCACACCCTTCATTATTGAATTATAATTAATTACTATGCTTAATTATGAGCTTGATCTTATTCTGTCATTACATTCCAACAGCAATTGGAAAAGGGGTGAAAGGGTGGGTGGGTGGGTATATGGTAAAAGTGGACTTTGTAATAAAGGGCGAATTTCGGAGAAGTCTTCGAGAGAGTTGATGTCTCCAAAGCCAACAGTTGTTGTAACCTTGTGCTATTGTTTATCTTGTGCTATAATCTTCTTTAC
Source organism: Inga oerstediana (assembly GCA_963210345.1). NCBI lineage: Eukaryota > Viridiplantae > Streptophyta > Magnoliopsida > Fabales > Fabaceae > Inga > Inga oerstediana. The sequence goes on along the minus strand of OY723410.1, from coordinate 37,239,842 downwards.
AAGTGTTCTCAACTGTATAATCGAGTATCTTCAAGTCGATCAGTGTCATTTGCACCATCTGTTATAATATATCAGCAAAGAAACTCTTTCATTTGATGTGTTGTGTTTTCGCTTGTGTTTCCTTAGTTGACAGTAAATTATTTTACGGGCATCCATAATAGCATTGTATACTTTGAGATGTCTTCATCAGCTTTGATGTTGTGACTTGTTGAAGGCAATAAGATATACCCCCTCCGGTCCTTAAGACAAATTTAAGGAGTTAATCTTGATCCTAGATATTTATAGCTTTCATATTTGTAACTTTTTTCCAATTTATCGCTTATCGATGCTCCCTCAACAATTATTAAGGAAGAGAACGAATTAAGAAAGATGACTAAATTGTTTTAGAAAATAAACGTCATATTAACTAACTTAACTTCGTTAATTAAATCAAACTAGGTAAATATATCTTATGTTATGGACTGGAAAGAGTAAAATATAGTATGAATTTTAGCACCCATTTTCTCAGTTTTCCATCAACCTACAAGCAGGAAGGTAGGAACCAACAAATCCACCAGTCACATGAGCAATCACTAACCTTACATCCGATCCTGCAACAGCAAGGTAGGAACCGCTATGGTCGAATTCCACTGTAAAGTATACATACAATTTACATGTTTTCAAAATATGTATAACTTAATTGATGCGCATATATGCCTATAAAAAATGAATACTATGATGACAATGAATACCTGAATTTGTTGGAGTGTTTGGATCATATGGAGCAAAAGTCCGGAAGTTTTTCAGTTTACGTAGATCCCACAGTTTTACACCATCATGAGCTGCAGTCTGTCAAATATAGGAGTATAGTAAGAACACTATGAACAACCACCCTGTCTTTTCCTTTTATGTTCTGTCACGTACCGCAAGGAAGTAGCCATTCTCAGAAAAGGATATAGCAGTCACAGCCCCTACATGTCCATCAAACCTAGCAACATTTGCCTGCAATAACATAAAATAAATATATAAAGAAATTATCCACCAGGAACGCAAATTTCAGCATTAGAATATAAGAAACAAGATTACATACCTGACTCTTTACATCCCAAATCTTAACAAGAGCTTCCGCAGTGCCAGTTCCAAGAATAAGCCCATCAGGATGAAAAGCTGCAGATGTATAGCCTCCAGAAGATCCAGAGGGGTCTGAAACCTGCAAAATTCATCATGAAAAATGATGCCTTTGTAATTCTGACAGGAGAGAGAAAGGAGGGGGGGAGAGGAAAGAGACATACAAAGAAAAAGAAGAGAGAGAGGAGAAACGGGAATCACGTTTCCATCAACCAAAAGCCAAATTACAATTAGTCCCTAAGCCATTTATTTATATCCATTAACTACTAACATAATCTCTCCTAACTACCCCAACTAAATCCTAACTAATTCATCTTCTATACGAATAAATAACAATGTGTTTCTAATTCAACATATCAAGAAATTCAGAATATTCTTCAGAAAGCCCTACCACATCCAGAGAGAGCTTGATAGTGATAAATAATAATAATAATAATGATAATAATAAATAAACTAACCTTACACATTGCCCTACAAGACCTCACATATCTTTCCTAATCCGCATCAATGTCTGTGACTATCCTTAGCGTTACTCAAATATTAAAATCTTGCACGTCTTGCCTTTATTGCCTGTCTGTAAAACTGACCATACCTGATTGAGACATGTCCCTGAAGAAAGTTCATAAAAGCACCACGTGTTGTCAAGGGAAGCAGTGACAAAGTAGTTGTTGGTAGCATGGACAGTAACTGCTTGAACCTGAGAAATTGAAAAGGTATGTCAACATTACATTGCGTAGCAGCAAAATGAGACAACGATAACGAAATGTAAATCACAAAATCATAGATTTAGAAGCCAATATGACCAGAGAATATGCAACTTCATAGGCAGCAAATTTCATCAATTTTTCCCACCTTCAAAAACAATTTTTTTCATGAATTCATAGTGATTAGTAATACTAACTTTCAAACTGAAGAATTCTAGACCACAAAATTCCTCAACTGGAGATGCCCTACAGACTTGTGAGAATTCATGAACCAATCAAGAAAAATACTCGGGCAAATTTAAAAAAAGAAAAAAAAAAAATTGGACAAGAAGACGCAAATAATTCAAAAAGCCAACACCTATCTATCAATACAGAAACTAGCTATGGGTTGTGATTTACTGCACTGAATTTCATTCACCTCTGCTGTATGATCCTTCAATACATGTCTGCAGATATAGTTACCATCATCTGAGCTTTGCCACAAACGAACTGCCTGCAAAACGAATAATCCTTTATTGATATGGAAGGCGATCAATAAAACAACAAAATCATAACAGAATTGCGCTCTCAGGTAAAACTGGCATTCACCTACTCAATTTATATATTTCATGAAGTGCTTAGAGCAAAACAGCCAACTTACAGAATAAACAAACACAAAAAAAAAAAAACACTACAACAGAGAGCCTGATCCCACCAGTCGGCTACATGAGCTGCATGACACTATCGTGCATTGTCCAAGCACAACACTGATTCACTTAAATAATGCAGTAATAGTAACTGCATAAGTTAGAAAATATTTGCAGACAACCATTATCCATCTTTAAAGTCAACTCATGATCACAATTGAAAGTTGCATAAGCACCCTTTCAGTTTATAAAAGCCATTGATGGTTAGGAAATATCAACTCTAAAAAAATGCAGAGCTAACAAGACCTACTACAGACAAAAACGGAGAATGGATTAACACAACACAAGCTTGATTATGTGATGTGCCAAAAATTTCAGTGCTAGGACAAACGAAATGATGAATGTCGATGAAGATTGATGTCTTGCCTGGCATGGTCAATACAAGGGTAGGGATGACAAAGATCAGGGAATAATTTGCATAGAGCAAAGAATACTAACAAGTTATGAATTAGAAGAACAGCAATTTACCTTGTCTGCTGAACCAGTAATAAACTGATCACCCTGAGCTACAAATTTCACACTTGTAACCTAAGAAAAAAAAATAGTCAATCAGCTGAATGATTTTTTGGGAAAAACAATTGAAGAATTTTTTCCCCCCTTGTGTTTGGGGGGGAGGGGGGAACCTTTTTTGAGTGACCACTGAGTGTGGATAATATCTGCCCTGATGGCCGGTCAAAAATCACAGCATTTGTATCTAGCCCTCCAGTGGCAATTAAGTCCTGTTAACAAGGCAAGGAATAATCATTTACTGGTGCCCAATAATTGTAAAATTTATAGAATGCTCAAAAGGCCTAGGAAACATCCTATGCAATTTATTCAAAAGTTGAAAATGGACAGAACAAGCAAATTAAAAAGTAAAACACAGTGCCAGTTCGAGAAAGGGTATGGTCAATATAACACAATTTCATACGAATAAACAACTAGAAATTTCATCTTTCAAAATTCAGCCCAGCTCTGGAAGCATAACTATTCTCCTTCACTATAACTAAGATCAATGTACCATATGACTTAAATAGCAAAATACAAACCTTTGTGAAAATTATGTGCAAGCATATTGGAGATTGAATGCCATACCTTTGAATAAAGAATATCCATTGATACAATGCCTGGTTTGCTCGTTTTGTGGAAGGGGTGACTGGATATTTGGGTATATCCTTCTAAAGCCTCAACAGGAGCCAAAGTGGCAGGAATCTGAATAAACCCAAAAAACAAAAAACAAAAAAACACTATATATAATATCCAAGGGCATACAGCCAGCTCAAAATCAGAATGTCAAGAAGAATACATGACTTGCACAAGAAAGAGTCAAAATATACTCCAATTTTACCAGATGATTGTTATTAGAAGCACACTAATATTACTTCAATTTCACCAGACCAGGTAAGAAGGATAGAACATGTGAGTTGAGTATACAAGTCAAAAAATAATACTACCTCCGGTCCTAAATATAAGACATAGTTTGTAGTGCAAATTGCACTACAAACTATGTCCTATATTTAAGACCGAAGGGAGTATCATAAGGTCCAGATAAACCCACACACTTTAATCAAGCAGAGGTGAGGCCATTTAAACAAAAAAAAAAAAAGACTGCCAGAATAGGGAGGTGGGAATTCGATGCTGAATAAATTTTTTTTATTGGCATACCTGCCGCTTTTTCCTCTGCTGTGACAGAGATGCATTACACTCGGTCAGCTCATCAATAATGGCAGAAGTGATTCCAGTATGTAATTTCTTCCCGCCAGGGGCCTGCTCATCATCTTCAGTAGCTAAAACAAAAAAGAAGACTTCAAATTAGTATTACAGACACTAGAAAACCTAATTACCACAGGTATTATCTCCACAATAGTTTCAAAGTAAGCTATTAAAAGGGGAAAAAAGGCAATGTTATAAAAACTGAACTGGTCATTGAATGAGCACTAAGTTCACAATTCAATGGTTGGACCATGGTCAAACTAGGGTAGAGCCGATCATATTAAATTAATAAAATTTAATATTTTTGGAATGTATTAATTAGAAAATAAAAAAGTTATATATGTGTGTTACTGTGTGTATAAATATATCAATAAGAAATTAGTATTAATATATTTCATCATTCATATCTCAACATTCAAATTTAAGTAAAAGTAATGAATAATAAATTACCATGATTTAGTTCAAGCTAAATTCCCTTTTCCTAAACAAAGGTTTAGGTGATTTGAGTCTCGAAAGCTCACAAAGGCCAAAGCAAGCCTGCGAACTCAGAGCACTTACAGGAGGAACTAATCACCCACCAATAAGGTTCTTTCATTAGCAGTGGAACTTGAACTCAAGACCTTAGGGGGTTATGGGCCAAGTCCTTACTAATTGCACCAACCTTGGTTAAATTCATTAAATTTTAATGTAAGGTTAAAATGCAAAAATACCTGAGTTTTTAGTCAAAGTGCACCCAGCACCATATGCTTTTCAGAGGTGCAAAAGTGCCCATAAATTTTCAAAATGAGGGCAAAAATACCATTGCCGTTAATTTCAGCCACATTGACTGTTAGTTTGACCCAAAACACTGACATGGAAGCTTACTTAGCCAATCTTAGTCTAGCTGGCGGTGAGGGAGAAAGAAAAACTATTCAGAGAAATCGAAAGGTAAAACCTTCAAAGAACACATCAACAAACTGATGAACCAGAGTAAAAAATACAAATCAAAACTAGAACCGTCAATTGAAGACAGGCAAGAATCAAGTCATATGTGCAAATCCTCATTCATCATGAGTGCAGCAGTAGCTATGCAAGAAATCATCAAACAAGAAGAAACTGACAAGTTTAAATGCATGATTGAAAAACTAACTCCTAAATTTGAAGGTTGTAGCAGAAAATTCATACACTTTGGAGAATATGGGAAAGAAGCCATGAGTTGTGAAGCAGAAGCCAATCTCTATTTTTGCTAAACACTCTTAGATCTAAGAAGCAAATGACATTGCTCGATCACCTCCATCTTGCTTGGAGACCCCACCACTATCAATGCAACTTCCCAAACCCAACCACCTCCACCAACACCAAATCTGAGGGATGAAGAGGGGAAGGAAACGAGGTGCGGCGGAGGAAGGCGGACGGGAGCGAGGTCGATGAAGAGGAGGTGAGGTTGCAACTAGGAGAGGCAATAGAGATTATGTCGGGATCGATTGATTGAAGAAAAGGATTGAAATTTTTATTTTTTAAAATAATAAATTAATATTTGTGGGTCTATATGGAATATTCTGTTAAGGAACCATGACCCCTACAGGTTTACTCTAGGAGAAATCGTGGGGACAAGCAGTGATCACATGTCTCTGTATGCCTTGTGTCTGTTATAGGGGTTTGTCATCGTGTCATATTAGATATTTAGTGTTTACATTTAGTTGTAGATCGTGGGTATGCAGTTAGGAGTAATAGAAGCAGTTAGGGTCAGTTATGCTTAGTATTTAATGCTTGAGAATTGTAATGAGTGAACAGACTTGAATTATGAATGAAGTTTCCTTTTCTATCAGTCGCGGGTTACAGATACTGGCCTAAGGCTCTCTTCTTTTCTTATCTCCTAATTCCCTCCTCAATTATAAGAATACTCTAACAATTTGGTATCAGAGGCGTTCTTTCCAAACCTATGGAGATGGTGACCACTCGTTCTGGTATTCAGGACCCTAACTCTGGTTCAAAGCCACCCCTGTTACCCACACCGAACCCACCTCTGTTACCCACACCTCAACCTGAATCATCTCACACACCGTATCATCTACAAACCCACCAATTCATCCTGAATTTCAAGAATTTATTTCCCAGCAAATGGCTCTCATCCTCTCAAAGATAAGCACAATGGACACAGATATCAACCTGATGAAAAAAGGGAAGGCCTCTAGTTCCCGCAATGAAACCCATCAGGATGAAACAAAAGAAATACACTCGGAGGGCCCCTGGTGGTTACAAAATTCCTAGAGAAGACCTCATACCAAGGTAGAATTCCCTAAATATGAAGGGGGAGACCCTAGAGGTTGGGTGTTAAAAGCGGAAAAATATTTTCACTATTATCAAACACCAGAAGACTTGAAAGTAGATGTGGCAGTTATCAACTTAGAGGGAGATGCATTGGATGTCTTCACGTGGGTCTCATCCAGCAGAACAATTCGGTACTGGGAGGAACTAGTCTAAGTTTTTCAAGAACAATTTGGCCCGGTAGAGTTCCAAAATCCGGATGTGCATTTATGTAGCATTAAACAGACTGGGACGGTTCATGATTATCGCCAAGAGTTTGTCAGGAGATCTGCACGAGTTAAAGGGTGGCTGGAACACTGCCTCCTTGGTGTATTTATGAATGGATTGAAATCCAAATTGCAATTGGACGTCAAGATTCAAAAACCATGTACGGTTTTCAAGGCCACAAGTCTTGCCATGGAATTCGAAGAGAAGGCGCAGAATCAAAATTCCTAGAGATACTCTCAACATGCTTATACGCCACATGGAAGTGAAGAATTTTCAAATAATAGGGAAAATAAAGGTTCGATAGTTTCCAAATCGTACCAGGGGAATGGGACGGGAATTACGTCATTGGTTTCATCAACTTCAGCATACCCAAAGCAACTCCTAGTGCCCATTTCAACTCCAAACACGTCGACTACAAATTTTATCACTGCCAGCAAAAATGAAAGGCAGATCCGGCACGATAAAGGGCTCTGTTTTAGATGAGAAGACAAATTCGCACCGGGCCACCATTGTAGAAACTCGTCTTTCAAATTAATGGAGGTCTTGGAGGAAGGGGAAATATACAAACCTGCCAGCCCCATAGAAAACCAGCCACCGGAGGGAGAATTTGCAAAGATTTCACTCCACACTCTCCTAGGAAGCCTGTCCACAACAACCATGAAGGTACAAGGAATTGTGCAATCAAAGCCGATCCTCATTCTATTAATAGTGGGTCGACCCACAACTTTATTTCTGAGAAAGTGGTCACCGACCTTCAACTCCAGGTATAATCACTGCCTTCTTTTGGGGTTCAAGTGGGAGACAGGAAACTTATTCCCTGTAACACAGTTTGTAAACAATTGGAGGTCCAAGTGCAAAGCTTAGTAATTAAAGATGGCTTCTTCCCATTTGCAATCGGCGGTTCAGATATGGTGTTGGGAATTAAGTAGCTAGCATCACTCAATACAGTAGAGGCCAATTGGCAGAAAATGTACATGATCTTTTGGTCCAATGGAAAGAGGTCCAAACTACAAGGGACTCCTCAACCTCACTCTTCTGTGGCTGCCTTACAATCTTTCACCTGTCAAGGCTTCGCACCTGAAAAGGAGCAACAAATCCAGAGGCTATTAGACCTTTATTCTATGCTAGAGATATACCCGAAAGTGTTCAAAGACCCTGTACAACTACCTCCCTTCAGGTCTCATCACCATTCCATCCCGCTAATCCCAGGATCCACACCACCTAACATCAGACCCTACAGGTATCCCCATTCCCAAAAAGGCGAGATAGACAGGCAGATCGTTGAATTACAGAACAAAGGTTTCATTCGCCCTAGCGTGAGCCCATTCGCAAGCCCAGTTCTATTGGTTTCAAAGAGAGATGGTTCTTGGTGTTTCTGCGTGGATTACAGATAGCTCAACAAAATTACAATCCCGAATAAGTACCCTATCCCAAACATTGATGAGCTAATTGATGAGTTGCACGGAGCTACATACTTTTCCAAAATTGACTTGCGGTCAGGATACCATCAAATCCGCATAGCTCCTGAAGACATCCATAAAGCAGCTTTCCGGACTCATTCGGGGCACTGAGTTTGTAGCTTTGCCCTTTGGTCTTACAAATGCCCCATCAACATTCCAAGTAGCAATGAATGATTTGTTTCGTCCTTACCTACGCAAATTCATACTTGTATTCTTTGATGACATCTTGGTGTATAGTAAGACTTTGCAGGACCACCAAAATCACCTCAGAACTGTACTGCAGGTTCTCCAACAACAGCAATACTTTGCCAACCACAAGAAGTGTGAATTTGCTCAATTAGAGATTTCCTTTCTTGGGCATATTATATCACAAAAAGGAGTGGCAGTGGATCCGGCGAAAGTACTAGTTGTCACCGAATGGCAATTACCCCAGACAATATCTAAACTACGGGGATTTTTGGGCTTAACTTTTATACGTAGTTATGGGCTCATTGCAAAACCTCTTACAAATATGACCAAGAAAGATTCGTTCCAATGGACAGAGGCATCCCAACAAGCATTTTCAGATCTGAAAGTGGCTCTTGTTCAAGTGCCCATGCTTCAACTCCCAGATCTTTCCCAACCATTTGTAGTTGAACGTGACGCTTCTTCGGTAGGTATTGGTGCTGTGTTGCAGCAACATGGACATCCCATTGCTTATTATAGCAAAGGCCTATCATACTCCAACAGACATAAATCAGTATATGATTGGGAACTCCTAGCACTCGTCTCTTTGTTGCAGAAATGGAAGCATTACTTGCTGGGATGAAAATTTGAGGTGCTGACTTAATCACTGCAGCCTTAAATACCATCTCGAACAACGAATCACCACCCCAGAGCAGCAGCGATTAAAGGTGAAATTGCTGCCCTTTGACCTTGTTATAAGTTATAGGGCAGGTTCAACCAATCAGGGGGCAGACGCTCTATCACATTTCCCATATTCTGCTGACTTGTTTTCTATCAGCATCCCCAAAGCAACAGATTTTGACAACTTGGAAACATATCTGCTTCATAATGATTTCATAACCTCAGTAATTCACTCCTTAACAAAGGATCCCCGTTCGGTCCCTCATTATTCTTTGGCAGCAGGGAAACTCTATTTTAAGGGAAGGTTAGTCATTCCCGCTCCATTCGACTTGAGCCTTAAACTACTCACCGAGGCTCACTCTTCTCCCTCGGGTGCACATGGAGGTGTTTTAAAGACATTAAAACACTTCCAACAACATTTCCATTGGAAAAATATGAAGGAGGATGTTCAACACTGGGTGCAGCAATGCACAACTTGTCAACAGAACAAGTATCTCACGCAAGCCCCAGCAGGCCTACTACAACCGCTACCCATTCCAGATCAGATATGGGAATATATCTCTACGGATTTCATCACTGGCTTACCCAAATCACAGGGTATGGAGACTATATTTGTGGTAGTAGACCGCTTCAGCAAGTATGCGCATTTTATTGGCCTCTCTAGACCAATCACAGCAAAATCAATTGCTAGCATCTTCTGCAAGGACATATTACAGCTCCATGGCTTGCCAAAAACCATAGTTTCTGATAGGGATCCTATTTTTCTGAGTGCATTTTGGCAAGAGCTTTTCCAGCTCAGTGGAACGCAACTGCGAATGAGTTCCGCTTATCATCCACAATCAGATGGGCAAACCATGGTGGTCAACAGATGCCTCGAGACCTACCTCCGCTGCTTCTCACAAGAGCATCCCAAACAATAGAGACAAATCTTACATTGGGCAGAACTATCTTACAACATCGGGTTCCATACTGCTACAAGCACAACTCCTTTTTAGATTGTGTATGGTCGAGTGGCACCAACACTCCTTCCTTATGTAACAGGATCAACAAAAATTGCGGAGTTGGACGAGTATTTCCAAGACAGGGATGCAATTCTAGAGGCCATCAGAAACAATCTCACAACAGCACAAGCTGCCATGAAGCATCAGGCCAATTTAAAACGCAGAGAAGAGGAGTTCGCACCGGGAGACTTCGTCTTCTTGCGTTTACAACCATATCATCAGCAAACGCTAGCACATAGACGTTATGAGAAGTTATCTCCCCGTTTTTTTGGCCCATATCCCATTCTGAGAAAGATTGGACAAGTGGCATATGAACCGCAGTTGCCACCAGGCACCCGAGTCCATCCTGTGTTTCATGTTTCACTCTTGAAAGCGGCACATGGCTATCACCCTACCTCTACCACACCCCCTCTACCAATTACTGATGATTAGGAACTACAAGTTCAACCTGAACGAGTTCTGGACCACCAATCTGTCATCCACAATGATCACAAGGACGTCGAGCTACTTATAAAATGGCAGCGCAGACCTATGGAAGAATCAAGCTGGGAACTTTGACTTGTTGCATGCTCAGTTTCCTAATTTCCACCTTGAGGACAAGGTGGTTCTGCTAGGGGAGGGTAATGTTAAGGAACCACGACCCCTACTAGTTTACTCTAGGAGAAATCATGGGGACAAGCAATGATCACATGTCTCTGTATGCCTTATGTCTAATATAGGGGTTTGTCATGGTGTCATAGTTAGATATTTAGTGTTTACATTCAATTGTTGATCGTGGGTATGCAGTTAGGAATAATAGAAGCAATTAGGGTCAATTATGCTTAGTATTTAATGCTTAAGAATTGTAATGAGTGAACAGACTTGAATTATGAATGAAGTTTCCTTTTCTATCAGTTACGGGTTACAGATACTGGCCTAAGGCTCTCTTCTTTTCTTATCTCCTAATTCCCTCCTTAATTATAAGAATACTCTAACATATTCTTATTGTTATTTGTTTTTCTCCACCGCCAACCAAGATATTATTATAGCCAACTCAACTTCCATGTCAACATTCTTGGTCAAATTAACAATAAACGTAACTAAGATTAATTGTGATGGTATTTTTGCCATCATTTTGAAAGTTTATAGATACTTTTGCACCTTTGAAATGTATATCGTGCTGGGTGCAATTTGACTAAAAACTCATGGATATTTTTACACCTTAACCCTTTAATGTATTAATACTTAGAAACATATATCCCTATATGATGGTAAGAAAGCTTTGTTGGTAGAATCAACATGTGTGTTGATGATGTTAAGGGGAGCTAACTTTGCCTAGTCTCTCTCTCTCTCTCTCTCTCTCTCTCTCTCTCTCTCTCTCTCTCTAGATAAAACAAAAAAAAATGAAGCAAGTTTAAACCAAAAGGATGAATGAAACTTGCACACTTAATAATTTCGGCAAAGAAGCTCATCATAGGCCCTTTAAATCACTCCAAATTCATTTGCCTATGGGAGCACATTCATGATCATCAAAGATTAGAAGGATTGCATTATATACTATTAAAAATAAAAATATTGGAAAATACTTGGAATCACAAAGGTGTGCCCTTTCATAAAGAAACAAGTTCAAGAAATGAGCAAAATAAATGAACAAAGATCAAGGAGGAATCGGAAGGCAGAGAAAAGAAAGGGAACTATGCCACCACATTGCAGGGATCATGCTATTGTGTGTCTGCGCAACTCCAAATAAAGGAGCGGGTACCATCTTAAGTGGCGCAAATTGGCTTAGTAGTCTTAATAATGGATGAGCTTACGGCCCATTAGTCCTAAATTTTATTTTAGCAACTTATCTTTCTTTTTAAAATATTTAAGATGGCAAGTTTTAGCAACCCGTGCTGTTTTCAACCCACTCACCAGTTGTTAACCGGTTTTTCTGGCCTTTCACAAATTTCATAAGAGGCCAGTTATGTGCGTCTTCCAGGCCAGCCTTACGCTGGTCCATTCCGATTTTCTTAACATTGAAGAAAGATACATTGAACAAGAAAAATTGACAAAAAAACTTAAATACCTCTTTTCCCATTGCTCAAAGCAACAACATTCGCTGTCATTGTATTTGGTGTTGAAACAGGGAACTGCCTTTCTGCTTGTGCAAGCAATGACCTTGCTTCATCCCTTTCCTTTTTAAGCCTTGCTATCACTCGGCAAGCAGCATCATGCTATAGATTAAATTAATTAAGTGCAATTCAGGCATTGCAAATATAGCTAAAACTAATTCTTAAACTTTACATTCAAAATTAAATAATCATGTATACAAAAAATTAATAACAAAACGAGAGCTGTATTTCCAGAGGGAAAAAGCTATTTGTAACAAACTATTATTGAGATGAAATTGAATATAAAAAAATTCCATTAACAGAATTTTTAATTATATAAAATAACACAATCAAACTGGTTTCCAAGAAAAAAAAAGTGTATTGAGATGCAGAAAGCTTTTAATTAAAAAAATTGAAATAATGTGTTTATCACGCATAAGAAAACATCAAGAGTTAAAACATTAAAATATCTTGAAATTTGTCTTTAACACACACGATTATTGTGCTTAATATCACGAATCTATAAACCAATTGCATATCCAAATAGCAAAATTCAAATTGACCACACTAGATCAACAATACAGCCAAGCAGTCAATAAACTTCCACAAGCCTACTAAGAGAGGAAATTTTCTCATGCGCATCACAACACTGAGAGCTAAAACATTAAAACCCTCTTAAAATGTTTAATCTATTAACACAATTATAAGGCTTACTCTAATGAGTCAATAAATCACTTCACATTAAAATATATAAATAGAAGGCACAATAGAAGTTGGCCATGCTTCATTGACATGACAAAGAAGCATAAATTACATCCAGTCAGAAAACTTCCACAAATCTATAAAGACGGGAAACTTTTTAGTTATATCACACAACTTTCTTGGCTTACTTGATATAGAGCATGACTCAGCTCTTGCCTTGCTGTGTGTAGTTGCTGCTCCAATGCAAAATTAGACAGCATCAATCCATCCCATTCCTACAAGTAAACAAACTCATCATAAGTGGAAGACTACACATTGAAGTACAAGCTAACCAAACTAAGTTTAAATTTTAATGATTTCTTTCAAAGTCTTGTTCAGTAAAACTGTAAGCCAACAAGTAAAGCATGATAAAGCGATCAAAAGGATATATAAAGAAGATCTTAAAAAATACAATGTTCACATGTAAGCTGTAGATCACAGCCCCTACACTATGTTTTGTAGGTATACAGGGAAGCAAAGATGCCTGTCTATCTTGCCATCCAATTTGTCAAAAGCAGGATTATCAGGTATTTTATAATATAGTTCGGCTGAATTACTAGAAAACTGGTTATGTAAAATTATAAAAACAAATGGATGTATTCATTAGATTTAAGTAGCTACCAAACTTTTCCCTACAACATTGTTCTTAGAGGTGAAGCAGGCAAAATGTTAAAGTGAAAATTCCTTGGCCAATCACAGCATTTAGTTCTAGGCTACAATCCATCCAACAATATACACACTCTGAAAATGTTTATCATCCTTACTTCTGATCAATCAAAGGTATATGCAACAGAAATCCATCATTGGGTAAACTAATACATCTCATTGAAGTATATTTTATAGGATATTATACCAGGCAAAAATCTTAATAACCCAATTTTGAGCTCTTAAGTTTTGCTATCAATGACCAACAGGTATTTCCTTTCACTAATAATAACTAAGCTTTTACTTCTTCACAAGACCACTCTAATAATATGCCTCTACAGGCTGTAGAGGCATGATGATAAACGAGAATCCAGAACGCCAAAATGCAGAAATGCAGGGCTAATGATCCTCTAAATATATTTTATTAAAGCGTAAGAAAACAGAGAGAGCAGCCTACTACTACAAGCCCAACTAAAAGACATGATGACACTCAAAAATAGGATAATTGCATGATAATCTAAACAGAAGACTTAAAACTAACTTAAAAACAAAAACAAAAAAAAATTCTAAAATGAACAAATAAACCTTAATTAAAATTAAGAACAACTCAATTACAATAATCACATCATGTCACACTCTCCGTCACTCTCCCTGAAGCTAGGTTTTGTCAGTTTAGTCTTATTCTTCAAGCGTGGTCAATCATCTTCTCTAGATGGTTTTCTTCCCCATTTTTTCCTTTTCTTCCTTCACTCTTTCTTTTGGGGGACAAAAGAATATTTACTGGTTTGGTGTAATTACCAGGCTGATTATTTGAGGATGAACTACACGGAAGAAAATGTTCCCTATCTCAGTATAATTATAATACGCACATAAATATGCAATCTCCAACATAATAAAATGTGAAAGAATACTAGAACTGAAATAAAATTATTATACTTCAAGGTAAATGTTGATTGTTCCCACTTCCATATACATTGGAGAATGAAAAATCCAGACATACTATAGGTCTCAATGTCAAGCTGAATTACATTTATATGAAAAGCTAAAAAAATTAGATATTCAATTGACAGAACATTCAACTGTGAGTGTTATTATCATCCAAGAAACAAAGAGACCTGTTATAAAGAAAAATTGGCAGTCAAGCACCAGACTTTCTAGCCACTGAGCAGATAACAAAGTTTAGATTCCCAATAAAGAGAATAATGAAAGCACATAAATAAACAAAAACAAAAAATTAAAATAACAAGTTTACAAACATTCTGCAGCAAATGTAGCATATATCAAATACAGTAAAATGTCCTAAAGCCTTAAAAACCATACATTTTGGAACATTCCAAGCATGCCCGGGATACTTGCTGCTTGTACAGGCCTTGGCTTCACTATCTGCAAGACAAACTATCCAGATTGAATTGCCTATTCATTGTAAGGTCTTGAAAAGCAAAGAGCCGCAAACATGAGAAGGTTAGTCCACTTATAGACTGATTAAAAAGCTTAATTACTGATACCATTACTGATACCAATGCCACTATACCTTGCCTGTTTTTATTGGAACAATGTCATCTGAAGTAAGAGGTTCTCCAGTAATTGGACACTTTCCATAGTCCTACGCAATTGATCAACAAAATTAGAAAATTTAAGAAAACATGAGCAATAAGAACATCATCCATTGCTATACGCTTCATGAATAACCAATCACCACGAGGACTCTACAAACTAGTTGATTTTACTAGCCATATTCCTCAAATGAGATACTAAATGTTAGAGGAAACCTGAATGGAGAAAGAGCTCAATCAATTATGCACCCTAATTTCCAAGGAGGAGCTAAAACCCAAAATATGTTTTTTGTCCCTCTTTTTTTTCGCCTGAGAAAAATATGTTCTTTCAAATCATGGCTCTTTCCATTAATTTCCCTCTTTGTCCTCCAGTCGACCCAATTTCATACTCTTTGAGCAAGTTCCAAAAGGTATAGTAGAAATGCAAGCAAGAGGACGAGATTAAGGGATGGAGAAAAAGGTACCGCAATGTGCCTCTCAATTAAACGCTTCTCATAGAGCAATCCAGACTTCTTTGACACTACAGGCTCTTCGGGCACCTCGCCGGAGACTGTAGGGACAGCAAAGAATAACGATTAAAGAGGAAGATCGGCAGAAATGAAACTAACATGAACCGACAAATGCATAGTTAATTCAACACAAGAGAAACGCAAAGAAAGTATTGAGAGAAAGAGATTTACTGCAGCAGTTCATGGTGGCTACACCGAAAGCTAGGGTTTTGGGTTTTGCTCAAACCCAGCTAACCCTTCAGATTTATTTACTGGAATGAAGCTTCGAGTGGAGGAGAGAGCGCGGTGAAGTGGATGTGCCTTCGGAGTTCGAACAAGTGAAGAAAATAGGTATTCTTCTCAACCAAACGGCGTTAACTGGGGCGTATTGCAGCAATAGGGGAGGATCGGGTAATTAAAATAGGCCCATGTTTAAGGCCCATAATGTGTGTTTGTTTGGGTCCATCATGGAGATTGAGCAAGGCCTATAATTTGTGTATGATAGACTAAAAGCATGTGTGCAATAGTTCTTAAGGAGCTTATAAATGTTTTTTTATGTAATTTGAGATAAAATTTCTTTCACATACTTATCTTATATATAGTAAATTATGTTTAAACAGCTATTTCTGAAGGCTTCAATCGCTATTTCAAATAAGCAATAATTCAAATTTGAATGTAGTGTTTATTTAGGAACTAAAAAAAAGCACTTTTTAAAGAAATTTTCCGTAAGTAGAGATAAAACTTATCTCACATATTTACCTTGAACATTGTAAAAATACTTCTAAAATAGCTAAAACAAATGGGCATGTAGTTGTGTGGTACATACAAATGTGAAAGGAATCAAATAAAATATCTTTAGGCCATGTTTGATACAAAGGCCTCAATTTTGATGCATTGGCAATGAAATTAGATTGGGAATGAGAACGAAAATATCGTATTAAACTTACATTTGGTATAAAGTAATATTTACCAAGAATGCTTTAATTACATTTTATTTTATAATCAAACTTAAATTATGAAAAAGAGTATAATACCTTATTATTAAAAAAAATAAAAAGCCCTAGTTTGCAACTCCATTTTCATTCGCTAACACTTGATCATCTAAAAGAAAAAGAATAAAAAGGAAAACAAATAGATTTGGAGTCTAGTTTAACATCACAGTTTTTACTGCTAATATTTGAATAAAATTATGAAGGAATTATTTCATAATAAATTGAATTTACCATATATTTATTTAAGTAAATAGAATTTACCATAAATATGATTTATAAGAATAAAATAATTTTTTAAATAATAATAAATTGAAATTAAAAAATAAAAAGTAAAATAAAAATGGAATGGAATAAAAAGAGAAAAAAGAGAAAATAAAAAATGGAAATAAAATGAATTAAAATTTAAAAGAAAAACTTAAAACTTAGCCCTTTAATGATCATGTGGGTTGGATTAAAATATCCCCATCTAGAGGAACAGTGATAGAGCGGTTTAGAGATGTGGTTCGTGGACTGCACAGAGACTAGACCGGGCTTAGCCTCAACTTGAGGTCTTTATGAAATCACACTGGGCTAGACTTGGTTGTCTGAAGCAACACAAGATTGATCTATGAAAAGTGATATACGAAACAATAGTTGTTTTAAGACAATGAAAAAAAATGTTGACAAAAAAAAAAGAAAATGAAAAAAAAAATGTTGACAAAAAAAAAGAAAATGAAAAAAAAAATTGTTGAATGATAAATATGAAAAAAAATATAGATGTTAGTCATTTAGCTTAACCGCAAGCGCACGAATCATTACAAGTAGTGTAATATCGTTTCCATGAGAACTAAAACAAAAACGATGTCACACTTATGTTCTTAATTAGGTTGAGTAAGAGTAATTTGAAAGAGATTTTATATTTAAGAATTAATTTATCAAAAAAGAATTTATTCAAGAACTTCAAGACGAGAGGAACCTATGATTACTTATCCCTATTGTACTTCATAAGACTAACTTAAATCTTGAATTGATAATGAAAAAATGTATTTGTCAGATGTTCAAAATTAATTGATAAAGCTTTCTCAAGTCAAAACCAATTTTATATTCTTGATTAACATGTGCAATATCTTGTCTCACTTAAAGAAAATGTGCAATCTCTTGTCTCATTAAGCTCTAACTTTAGTTAGACAATGTTAGACTAATAAATATATCTTTATTCTATTAACAAATCATTCATCTAAGCCTTAAATTTCAAGTCTAGCACGGTTTTATCTAAATTCTACAATTAAATTAGCTTTCTCAAGTATCACTTAATTGAACCCAACAATATAAGTGGTGGGCAATCATCCAGAAGCATTAAGCACGAGGTAAAATCAACACATAAATTTTATTAATCAATAAAAGAAAAAGAATTAAGAAAAGTATTAATCAATCTAATAGTTCAAAGCAATCCTAAAATATGAAATTTAGCTACTCATAGTCATAATCAAAACCAAATCAAAGCAATAATAATCTACAGTAAAATAAGAGTTAACTAAAGAAAAGAGAAGAAATTAATAAAACCAAAAAATTGAGCTTCAAATCTTTTTTAAGCTTCAATTCCTTGGTTTCAATTGCCTCCAATTCTCCACAAGGTCCTCTAATTTAGTGCATAATGGCGTTGTCGGTCTTCAAGTCAGTCAACTCCATAGTCCTCTCATTCTCCTGTGAAGATGATAACCAAACCTAAACGCCTGTCCTTCTGTCTATACTCGAACATGTGTTCTCCTCCTCCTTTTCCAAAGAAGCTAAACCTCTATATGTAGGTTAGCTTCCTGGATTCTTATTCTATAGAATGCAATATCCTTCTAGCAAAGTAAAATCAAACAACAAGATAAAAAAATAAAAAGATAAAAAAAAATAGATGATGATGATGATGATGATGAAAACTGAAATATCTTTTCCTTTTTATCTTAAATTATTATTTTTATTATTAATATCAAAATAATTATTTTTATCCTAAACTTTGATATTTATAATGGAATCCCTTTAAATCAATATCTTATCAAAATCTGATTAAAATCCTTTTGATTTATTATGGATGACTACCAAATATATTAAAATATGTCTTAAAATTATCTAAAAATAGGAAGTCATCAATAGACACGAGACCAACTTTGCAAAGGCAATAATTCAACAATATGAAGCACTTTGATCTATGAAAAACATCATCTGGTAGACTGTAACACCCTTATGTTGTACACCCCATAACTTTAACGTAAATATTACAACTCTTTGGGAGGATAACCTCGATTGAAAAGAAAATGACTTGAGGCAGGGCTATCGAGGTTAGTAATGATTGACGTTACTTTTTGAATCTTAACCATGAGAAAAAAAAGGGAAAACACAATGGAAATCTATCATGGTTAATTAAAATGGTTTTTCTTAATTGCATGCAGTAAAAACAATTAACTTGTCCATGTAACAACTACTTTTTCTAGTCTACAATATAGGACACTTCAAGAAGGAAGACATGATCTAGAATATAAGTCACCTTCAATTTAATTAAATCCCTTCTCTCTTTAAAATAATATTCCCAATGCAACTAAATACATTTTGCAAGAAGGGGTAAAAGTGGAAAAAATTTACATGTAAAGATATATTAAATGACTTAACTGTCATTTCTTGTTTCCCGTGAAATGGTTGAGGTGCCCTAAATTGTGGAACGGAGGGAATAATAGATAAAGGAACTCAGCTCCAGGGCTCCAGCCTCCAACGTAATAGATGATGTACCAAGATAACTCAACTTAAATTTAAACAAAAGAAAAGAAAAAATTATTAAAAAATGGGGTGTTCGCCTCAGAAAACACTTCGCATGCTAGGCAAGGCCAGAATTACTTGCCTCAATGAACAACTTGCTCACCGGGGTAAGAGGTGCAATGACAAAATTAGAACATAAATAATCATGAAATTATGTCCAACTTCAATAATCCAAGGTCCTAGTGGTATAATCAAGTTAACTCAATCATAAGAAAACTTGATTAATTGTTACTCGTCCAATACTTTTCCTAAAGCTCCAACCCTATGGTTCTAACTTGGAAAAATGTTAAGTAATAAAGGGTGAGATCAACATCTCACTAACTAAATTCCATCCTGTAGTGTAACTACCACGTGCTTGTGGGATGCCAAGTGGACAATTTGCATTTAGATAAGTATTAGTGTCTTAAATTCTAGTTTAGATCCATTCCATTGCATCTTTCATCACTTAAAAATCAATCCTAAAGAAAATCCACAGACTGCTCCTTAGGAGAATGACCTAGGTTAACCTTAAACTTCATAATTATTTGGGAACTTGTTTAATTAATTGCTTTAGCGATAAAAGTAACATCAATTTTGGTGTCGTTGTTGGGAAGCAATGATTAGGCTTTAGGTTTCAGTTTTTAAGCAACAATTAGGCTTTAGGTTTGAGAGGACATTTCACCAATGAAGAAGAATTAGAGCTAGCACTCTTGTAGGCCTTAGTTCCTCTGTTAAGCCTATTATTGGTTCTTCTGATTCTAAGGTCAAAATGGATGGTAATAATGCAATTGTTAATGTTGATGGAAATATTGTTTCTAATATTAATGCAAATGTTAATGCTAATGGGAAAGCTCATATTGTTGATCATGTTATGACCATTAAAAAATTTGGTTTCACCTAATGTGCATTTTCAAAATTGGTGCATAAGCTATCCTAATATTAAAGCTGCTTTTGAGTTGAAATATGGATTTATACACTTACTCTCAAAATTCAATGGCCTTTCAAGTAAGGAAGCATACAATCACTTGAAGATGTTTCATTTAGTTTGCATTGCCATGAAACCTCTTAGTGTAAGTGAAGATCAGATTAAGATGCGTGTGATATGGGTGCAGATGATCAATTAAATAGTGCAAGTGTACAATGTTGTAATCAAGTAATATAGAAGTGAGTAGAGTATCGTTCCCACGAGGATTGATCACTAAATACCAAAATGAGTAATTTTAATTCTATTTAATCGATTGATTAGTTGGTGATTGATAGTACAAAATAAAAGAAAAATAATTAAATATGAGTGCAGATGATATGAAAGCAAATATGAGATAAAGCCCTAGGGATTATATTTCACCTAACCAATTCCAGATTGAATCACTTATCTATTCTCGTCCAATTTATTCCACATGATTGATAGTTGAGTTTCCCTAATTTAATTACTAGCCTCTTCCAAGGTCAAGCAATTCTATAATTAATTGCTAATCCAAATATTCTATATGAATTTAAGCAATTAATTATGCATTAAGATTTATAGAACTCAGTAAGACTACACAACTCACATGAATATATTCCTATTTCATATGCAAGTCATGGTTTTAATTATAGGATTTACACACATGCATCTCCTTCCGGTCTCAACATGCATATTGAAATCATTCAAAAGGTGGCCAATCAAATGAAAGCATTAAGAACAATAATTAAAACTCAATCATGAAGGAGAAATTAAAACTAGATTTAATAAGTTAAGATTCAATCCGTCATTAATAAGCTACATCATCACCCCAGGAAAATGAAAATTTAGCTCATGATCAAATTAAAAACAAAACCAAAATAAATTGACATTATATAAAGCTAGAATGAAATCCTCATAAATACTGCATAAATTTGAATACTAAATTCTCAAACATAAATATACAACCAAAAGATGCATGAAAAATGAAGAATTCTAGTCGTCCATTTAGGAGGTAAAACCTTCCATGTAGGAGGCATGCACAATGTAATACAATCACAAGCCTTCTAAGATGTAAGCATGCAAAATGTAATACAATCCTAAGCCTTCCAAGATGGAGGCAAGCAAAATGTAATACAGTGCATGAAATTAAATCTAGAAATAACAAAATTTATTCAGAATTGTCAGAGGATAGATCTCTCCTTGTCAGAGAATGAAAATTCTACTTCTCTCCCCTCTCCTTTGAGCTTGGCCTTGATCTCTATTTATAGGGGAAAAAAACCACGTGCTACATTACTGCTATAGTGATCTGGCAGCTGCTACAGTGACTGTCAGCAACAACTACAGTATTTGCTAGCTGCTATAGTGACTGTTGGTAACATTTACAGTATCTGGTGGCTCTACAGTGATTCCATCACTACAGTACTTCCATCCCACTACAGTAGTAACTTCCGTCCGCTACAGTAACAATCTGCTACAGTATTCTGTTGCTACATTACTTTTGTACTTTTTTTTAAAATACTATTTATTCTAAAATATTATTTATTTATCCGAATTTATTATATTAAGATCAAATATCGTCCATAAAATCATCATATAAGGAAAAATAAATATGAAAATATTGTACTTATCAGCGTGCCTTCTCATTCTCTTTAGAAGGACTACTAAAAATTGGTTACTTTGTTTGTCTCCTAGATTCATTACTTCATGGAACCAATTAAAGAAGTTGTTTTTAGAAAAGTATTTCCCAGCCTCTCGCACTTCGTCTATCAAGAAAAACATATGTGGATGTCGACAACTAGTTGGGGAATCGTTATATGAATATTTAGAGCACTTTAAAACATTGT
Source organism: Inga oerstediana (assembly GCA_963210345.1). Lineage (NCBI taxonomy): Eukaryota > Viridiplantae > Streptophyta > Magnoliopsida > Fabales > Fabaceae > Inga > Inga oerstediana. The sequence goes on along the minus strand of OY723410.1, from coordinate 37,217,797 downwards.
GTTCTAGCTATCCCCACCATCAGATTCTGAACACATTACTGATCCAATACTTTCATGAAGGTCTCTTACCTTTAGAGAGAGATTTATTAGATTCGGGTACTAGTGGTGCTCTTCTTTATTTGACTGTTGATGATGCTTGGGAATTTACACTACTACAGAATTGAGATATAACCACCCCCAAGGACGTCCCAAATTGAAAATTGGGTGGTTAAAAAGGGAGGCAGTGGCATTTTCGTAACTATATATATGCAGGTGAACCTTTAACACTACTACAAAAAACCAAATCTGTGGCGCTTATAATTGCAGTAGCTATGGCGCTTGCGAAATGCCACCTATCTTAACACTACTAAAAAAAGCTGTGGCGCTTGGAAGCGCCACAGATTTTTAAAATTTTTTTTTTTAAAAATTACTTCCTGTGGCGCCTAACCTGCCAGGCGCCACAGGAAGCTTACCTCCTGTGGCGCCTGGCCGGCCAGGTGCCACAGGTGGGTGGGCCTTCTGTGGCGCCTGGCCGGCCAGGCGCCACAGTAGGTCTTTTTTTTTTTTAATTTTTCGTTCTGGTTTTTTTTAGCATATTTTTTCCTCATATTTTTTTGGGTTTTTCGTATTGGTTTTTTTTAAGCATATTTTTTCCTCATGCATATATAATTATCCCATGCATATATAATTATAGTCTGCAAGGTTTAATAAGAACAATAATAGATAACTTTAAAATGATACCAACAAATGATTGATTAGCTAAAGTAGTAATGAAAATTGTTATACAATATACTGTAAACCTAGCTGAATGAAATATAATACAACAAATTCAACTTGAACAAACATGCATGACACAACAATTATATTGGCAATTAGAAACAACACAAAAAAAACCAGCTAGTGAATTTAATAGTAAATATAGCTACCTAGGGATTTGCCTAAACACATATTCACACCATTCCTCGATCACTTCATTAACCTGATGGTCTGTCAAAGCGTCACAACGTTGATCTTCATAATACTACAGATATATACAATCAGACACAAGTTAGAACGAATTAAAATCAGTAAAACATAACTGTCAGGCACTAATTCAATTTCATTACAACACAATATGAAGTGCAACTAATTGACTTACTTTTTGAGGAATAAATGGTTGATCATGCATAATAACATCCTTCATAAATTTCATGATATAATACCTACAATCATTGTCATTAGGTTGGAAAGGGCACTGCAATAATATAATGCAATATTTAACTCTGTTCATGAATAAAAAGTGTTTACTAACAAAGTCTAAGTAAAGTTAAATATCAATACCTGTATCTTCTTCCAAGGATAGCTAAGGCGGGGGTCAGTAGCTTTAGAATAGTTTAACGTGACAGACGACCGATATGCAGTCAATGCGCTAACAAAAGAAATAGAAAATGATTACTTTTGATTATTCAATCACGTTCACAAATATTTATACATAGGCACATATACTTACCTACTGATCAATAGCATCATATCAAAACGGTCTTGTGGAAGACCATTTTTCAGAGGATCCACATAATAAATGCGAGGGCCTGAAGGTTCCGCTGGATTGATAACGATCAATATCCAATGGCGCCTAAAATATATTTTAAAAATATTTTTTGAACAATCATGTTATGATAGAAGTTAAACAATAAAAACAAAAATTGTACCAATAATAACTTACCCCGCATTATACGGCACTAAAAATAATGTATTTGCTGTCGCTTTCTTGCTAAAGTAATCTTTCAGCTCATTAGACTGCGCAGTCACATCTATTTTACCCTCATGATGACCAACGAGAAAAGGGTTGACAAATGCGAATTGGACCCTGTGTGTATCCATTAAAATGTCCTGGTCCAAATGCCTGGTATAAAACATACAGTGTTATGAGAAACAAAAGAAATGGAACGAGATATATTAATAACAGTGATAAACGATGATAGTGAAGTACCTTATCCAGATGTTGATAGCCGAAGCACTAACCCAATCACGAGCACATATTTCCTGCACGACCTCGGCAGTAATATAGTCAACTAGACCACCAACAGTGTAGATATGTCTTGGAATACGTAATGGCACTACTCCCTCACCGATCAATTGTGGTGCAATCGATATTAATTGATCGAGATATAAGGTATGTCTTCTTCTGCTCTGTTGGCTGGCCGATGCTTTTGACTTGGGTTGTGTTGTTGAAGACTTTGAAATCTTACCCTGCGCAAATCAGAAAATTAAATCACAGTTCGAGATGAAAGTTTGAAGGAAAAGTGCAGGGAATTTTGAATGAACGACCTTTCCACATGACTCGATAAGGCCTATTGGCCAAGCAACATAGCCACCTACAACATCTGCCACCTTATTTTGCTCATCCTGAGACGGGATCGATAAGAGGGCGTCTTCGTTCGTGCAGACGTCAACCCTAACCCGGAGTGTGTTATCGGGCAACGGTGAATTGTGCAGTATGTCCTCACCAGTGTTGTAGGCAATACCTACTGCAACCGCGTGCTTGGATGCTTGCTCGACATATAGCTTGCATTGAAATTCGCCCTACGGAAAATAGAGTTAATATGTTAAATTCGCTTAATTATAATTTAACATAAAGTTAAGTAGAAAAGAAATTAATTACCGAAGGAAAAGGGACTTTAGGCATGGAATTGCAGCTATCTCTGAAACTTGGGCTATCACAGAACGGAACATTTGGTGTTGGCCTACCCTGGACCAACTGTTGTATTTGCGTTGTTAACAACGCATTCTGTTCTTGCAGCAAACACATTTGTTCGGTGAATTGTTCTTCTCGTTGTTCCTTGTAGCGCATTTGTTGTCGAAGTTCTTGCATTTGATGCTTAAAGCTAGACATCTCGTCACGTAGGTGGGAAACATCACTTCTACTCAAGCGCTTCTGACGTCCGAAGTATGCTGATGGGGTGACTGCAAAACCAGTACCCCGAACACGACCATCATACTCGGGTACTGGTAACGCTCTACTCAATAAATTGTCCCGACCAACATAGGTCGCCAACGCAGGATCCTCCTGTGTCATTTGTCGCTTTCCCAAAAAGAATTACAATGAAAATTAGTTATTATAAATGGAGTTCATTTAAGTAAAGCCAATTATTTATTGAACGCATAATATAATTGAATACTTACACAATATTTGGCTACTCTTCTTGCTTCCTCACTAGGAATTTCACCTTTCTTATTTGTGACACCCTGGACCCACAGCTCATGTCGTGGAACCTGTGTAATATCTGAGCCTGATTCTTGTATCTGCACATCGAAGTTAGTCGAAGTTAAATGATATTCATACAATTTTTATTATGAATGAAATAATCATCAGTTCATACCATTTTTCTTTCTAAAGTTGCGTATGAAACAGGTCCTTGTGTGTACCGGTATGGCATGTTGGTCGCGTTAGCTCGATTTTTCTTGCTCAACTCCTAGTTAGATCAAAATGATTCATATAAATATATAAATGTTACTTACAAATACGTACATTACACGTAATAGGGAAAAATAAACAAATCCCCTTACCAGGAAATCAGGAGTTGTATGTGTTTTGATAAACTCATCCCACATTGCTTGAGTGATGATTCCTTCATACAATGGATAAGGCGGTGTAGTAATGATATCATCATTATCATCCCTCAAGAAATATTTGACGAGATCAGAACGAAACTTTCGCATAAGTTTTCTGGCTTTTCTCATTACGAAGTTCTTCCGATCATCATCAATAATAAAAATACTCTGTAAACAAGTCAAAAAACATATATCATATGTAAGATTGAAATGAAGTGAAACAAAGCAAACCGAATAAATATATAATTAAGGTGTTACCTGTATTTCAGCCTAGATCACATCCTCATAACTTTTCTTTACCATTTTCCAATTTTGAACTGTAATAGGGACTCTGTCTCGAACCGTAGTCCCGATTAAGTTATTTAAGGAGGTACTGTTCTCCCCAAACGGGTTTCCATTTTCATTCCACTCCAGTTGTAACTTGATTCCGTTACTTCTCAGTCTGATCAACCTCGCCATAATTGTCCTGCCACGTCTGACGTTCGCCTCAAATCTCTGTCTACCAATGTGCCTGGGAACGTCATCAATGTCATCAGGTACGAGACTGGGAACGTCATCAATGTCATCATGTGGTGAGTCCATACTCCTGCAAGTGAAATAAACCAAATCAAAACATCAGTGCACAATGGTCTTGTATGTCAACGAAAGCAAATTATTTTGAAATTTATAAAAACATACGTACAAGTAAATGAGTCAAGGCAATCATTATCTTTTCCTTTTTCTTGTCTGATTTAAAATTTTATTCTTCAGAATTCGTGTTGCCAAATAATTCATTAATTATTCCCAGGCATTATAATAAAAGTTTACAACTCATAACAAAAGAAACCATATTTGCCACAATAATATATCATAGTTAAATTAGAAAACATTACAAGTTAATAATTAAATAAAATACAAGTGTTAAGAATATATAAATAATTATTTTGCTTATGCAATTAATCAATAACAATCATTAGAACACCTACAAATTACAACTATTAAATTTAACTAAAATCACATTTGTAAGCTCAAAATTTAAAAAACATACCGTAAATAGAAGCTTCAATAGACTGATGAACTGAAACTACAAACACAAATTAAACATAAACAAATCAATAAAATATTTGAGGTTCTAAGTTATTTTTTTAAATAATAATATGTGTAATAAACATCAAAATATAATAAAATCAAATATGATTAGCTTAAATCAAAAAATATGATTCAGAAAAAAAAAATAAAGAAAATAAAATAAAATGAAAAAGAAAGCATAATCCCAACATTAATTATCTCCTTATTATATGTTTTTCCCCTTACGGTTTTAGTTAATATATTTAAAGTTAAACAATATAGACAAATTATATTTTATTTTATTAAATATTAACATTGATATATTAAAGTCATTTTATTCATATTTTAAAATCTTTAAATAAGTTAATGACTCAATTAACGAATTATTCAATTTATTATGTTGATTTCAATTTTTCCTATTTTCATTGGGTTTATATAGGATTTTCTCTATTATAGTTTAATAAGATAATACAAAAAATTATTTTCTTACCTCTACAAAATAGCACTAACACAAATATATATTAAACACGTGAAATAATATTAAATAAATGATTTTGATTTTTGGAAAACAAATAATTTGAAGAAGTTTTAAAAGAAATAGCAGTATTATTAAAAGTTAATTTGATTATCTAATTTCAAGTCACTTGTATATTAATTACTGTTATTCAAATTTATGGTTATATATAACATATAAATTCAATTCTTTCATTGTTCTTGTAACTTGTTGCATTAATTTCTTAGAACTAGTGAGAGCTAAAACACAGTACACACGCCTACAATGGGGATCGGATAAGTCTCTAGTAATGGGAATATATATGTACACATGCCTAGCTACAATACACACACGCCTACAAACAACAAACACATTTGTATATTATATATATATATATATATAGGTGTTGTACATGTAAAGAGCAAAGAAACAAAACTAGAGATGGTCCCACAGAAAAACATAAATCTGCCGACAGAGAGAGAGAGAGCGCATGGGCATTGTCTTCTCCTTAATAATTTTAGTTACATTCTATATTTTTTTCCTGTGTTGATTGGATGAAATTACATACTATGTACATGTCTATTTCTAAATTGGTTTATGTACTAGTATAATAACACCATCCATGAAGAAGATGACTATATATGATATATAAATATACAAGCATGCGTGTCATAACAGGGAAAAAAACCATAGCAAGCATGACATAAAAAAAACAGCAGAACAACCTGAAAAAAAATTAATAAAAACAAAACGCAACTTTAACTTACAGGTTGATCAGTGCAGTGGAGTGGGGGACCACGTAATTGCCGTTGGTGACGCAATCTTCAGTGATGGAAGGAAGAAATTTGAGCTACCAAATGGAGTGGGGACCAAAAACTTGTAGACAATACAAAGAAAAGGGAATAATAGGGACAGGAGTGGGGTTGGCAGTTGGGATAAAACAAAGACGTGTTGTGCTCGTGGTCGTTTTAAGAAGTGAAAATAAGAAAATGGAAGGAGGGGGAGAGCACGCACAGATACTGAGATACATGAAAGTGAAAATGAGAGAGGGAATGATTAAAGATAGTGAAAAAGGTAAAGAAAGAGAAGGGGGAGTGGCACGCGGGAAATGAAAGAGATTGGGGGGGAGGGAGGCGGGAAACAATATAGGATAAGAGGGTGGGGCGGGGTGGGTTCTGATTGGTGGGGAAGGGATAGAAAATCAAAATATTTTTTTAAAAAGGGTCAGGGGTGGCGCCTGACCAGGCAGGCACCACCCCTGACTAAAAAATTTTTTTTTTAAAAAAAAAGGGTCAAGGGTGGCGCCTGACCAGGCAGGCGCCACCCCTGATTAAAAAATTATTTTTTTTAAAAAAAGGATCAGGGGTGGCGCCTGACCACGCAGGCGCCACCCCTGACTAAAAATTTTTTTTTTTTTAAAAAAGGGTTAGGGGTGGCACCTGACCAGGCAGGCGCCACCCTTAACAAATTTTTATTTTTAAAAAAGGGTCAGGGGTGGCGCCTTCCTGGTCAGGCGCCACACCTGACCCAGAAGCTAGTGTGGCGCCTGGCGTGTCAGGCGCCACAGCTAGTACTAGCAAGTTAAGTGTGGCGCCTACCTGGACAGGCGCTACACTTAACCATACCAGCTATGGCGCCTACCCTTTCAGGCGCCACAGCTGGTAAAAAAAACAAAAAATATAACAAAAATAATAAATGAGCAGCTGTGGCACTTTATTAAGGAAGGGCCACAATATGTGCGCCACCTTTCAACCTTTTTGTAGTAGTGTAGATGTCCCAAATTTGAATTTGGGACGTCTAAAGTGCTTCATGGCGCGAAATATAAATTTTGTAAATTTTTTTAGCGTCTGGAGGTGGGATTAGATGTCCCAAAATGATTTTGGGACGCCTAAACCCAGACTTTAGGCGTCCCAAATCCATTTGGGACGCCTATCCCAAATGGATTTAGGACGCCTAAAGTCTGGGTTTAGGCGTCCCAAAATCACTTGGGACGCCTAAACCAAGACTTTAGGAGTACAAATGGCATTTGGGATGCCTAAAGTCCCAACTTTAGGCGTCCCAAATGGCATTTGGGACGCCTAAAGGCGCATGTCAGACACTTGTCTGAAATGCGTCTTCTCATATGACCCCTCTCCTCACATGTCTTCTCTCATCTAACTTTACTCTTCTTCAACCTCCCCCACCCACATCGTCGGCACTCTTTTGCTCTCTTCAACTCGTCCCTCCTCCTTTCTTCACTTCAACTCGTCCGTCCTCCCTTCTTCTCTTCGTCTTTAATTTGTTTCTTTGTATGGGACATTACCAAGTGTCTGTGTGGTTGTGGCAAGAAAGAAGCTGATTATATTCTTAATTTGGAAGAGAATTTGCAGTCACTGAAAGATAAATGGGAAGATCGATCTCCAAAGCATGAAAGAGGACTTGGAGACAAGAGTTGATGAAGTTGAGAACACAGAAGGGAAGCAAACATTCAACAGGTATTGTGCATCTAAGCTATTCTTTCTTTTTAAAATTTTTGTATTAGTTAAATTTTGAAGTGTTTTTTACATTATGAGTAGCTTAGTCATCAATCAACGTGTGCAGAAAATTTCAGAAAGTATAGTATGGACATTAGAGAAAGGAAACAAGAAAAATTGTATATGTGAAAAAGTGTATGGACATTAGAAAAAGTATAGTATGGACATTACGATTGTAGACTGACTATCATTTTACTTCTTTAATGAAAATTGTTACTTATCAATAAAAATAAAATAAAAACTAACTTTTGGTTGGATAGATGAAAATTGAACATCAAATATATGAAGAAGGTTTGCTTAACATATATTTTAATTTCAATTAAGATTTATATAGTACATTTTTAAATTAGAGGGAAGGTTACTATAATTTATGTAAAACGGAAGGTGGTAATTAATGTATTTTATTCAATTTTTTAATGTTTAAACTCATATACAAAGAAACTAATGAGTCAGGAATTTAATAAAAAAAAGGGATAAATTGAACAATATAATTTGTTAATTTTTATTCTATATAATCAAAACTTAATTGTACCATAAGCTTATAGCAAAAAACTTTATTACTAAAATTGCACTTTAACCCTATATTTTTAATATGATACTTGTAAACATATTTTTTTAAATATTTTTATATCTATTTTTAAACAGTGTGTAGATTTTTGCTCTCGTCCACCTCCTTCCTTCCATTGTCATGCACACCACCGTGGTTCTTTGCTTTCTCCACCTCCCCACCGTGCATACACCTCTGATCTCTAACGTCTTCTCTACCTCTCCAGCATACTAGTGGGCACCCCCTGATCAGGTTAGTTTATTTTCTTCTTGTTTTTTTTGTAACAGAATGGTATATTTTCTTTTTCATTCCTTAAAATTTACTTGAAATGGTTGAGATTGTGCTTATATATTGCTTATATTGAGATGGTTGAGATTATAGCCTGGTGTGTTTGGTGTGCTTATATTGCTTAAATTGCATGTACTCGGCAACTCCAGTGCAATGGTCTATTTTCTTGTTTATATATAAATTTACTTGTGTATATTACCATTAATTAGTATATATAATAAAATAAAATATGATTTGTTTAAATTAAAGAAATTCTTGTATTCGAAACGAATTATGAATGTTATTGGGTTGATAACTTAATTAGGCAATCCCATCATATGTCGTTGACAATTGTACTAAACGTGTGAATGTGATTGGGAATGCCCCTAGGTAACAAAATGGATCATAGTTGGATGAATGCTTTGAGAACTAGTGAAGAATATGAGAAAGGGGTGGAAGAATTTATTTTTTTTTATAGTAAAAAGTTTAGGTAGGTTCGGCACCAGTCCCCTACCAAGGCCAAGGCACGGCCCCAGGGCTCTTCGAGCGCTTACAAGGGACTTACGAGATCGCCTACCAATGAGGTTTCCCCATCGGTCAGAGGGTTCGAACACACTCCCTTGTGATCGGGGTGGCAAGACCTTAACCAACTGTGCCAAACCTCATTGGTGGTGGAAGAATTTATTGAATTCGCTAAAAAGAATGCTCATGCAAAAAATGGGAAGTATTTTTGTCCTTGTGTCAATTGTTTGAATGAGAGTCGACGGGATGTTGATGTCATAAAGGAACACCTACTTTGTGATGGAATAAATCTGCGATACACAAGGTGCATATGGCATGGTGAGGAAGTAATGGATTGTCCGTCGCACAAGAATGTTGATGTGGATATCGTAGGTGAAGATAGAATGGAGAAAATGATTAACGATGTTGAGGCAGAATCCTTTGCGCAGTTGCAGGAGTATGACAGCCTGCGGAGTGATGCAGAGACACCATTGTACAGTGGGAGTAAGTACACGCGGCTGACGTGAACATTACATTTGGTTAACTTAAAGGCAACTTGTGGGTGGACCGATAGTAGTTTCACATTGCTGCTTGAATTGTGTGATATGTTTCCAGAGGATAATCGCTTCTTCATTCTCAAATGATAATATTTTTGGTGTTCTCATTGAAATGCTAATTAATTCATTTGCTTGAGATTCATTTCATCAAAGCTTACTTTTTAATTTTCAGATTTTTGATAATGTAGATGCCTACCTACGTGAAGACCTTGATTTGATCAGAGATCTTTTGGCTGGACATCTTCTTCAACATATAGAGCAGTAAACTTTTTATTTTATATTAGTTTGTAGTTGTGTGATGACAGCGTTTTGACACTTTCTGGTTGTTTTTGTTGATATATGTAGTAGTAGGTTGTATAAAAGGTTATTGTATGTATATATAGTAAAGATTGTAGTACTGGATGTCCTTACCAGTTTGTAACGGACAGTGTGGTTTATCTTCTATTCTGTTTCTGCAATTTGAATTCGCTTGGTAATACAGAATGTAAATTATGGTATAAAAAAACCTAACTTTTAGACGTCCCAAATTAAGAATTGGGACGTCTGAAGTCCCCCCAGGGAGGGACTTTAGACGTCCCAAATTACAATTTGGGACGTCTAAAGTCTCACTTTAGACGTCCCTAATATTTGGGACGTCTTTTCTTACAACTTTCTACGCCCCCAGTATATACGTCCCCCCGTTTTGGGACGTTAAATGTGCCAAATTTGGGACGTTATAGCCACTTTTTGTAGTAGTGTGATTGAAAAGAAAGCTGAAAATAGCCAACAATTTAGTTCTAGACAACAAGTTAGAGTTAATAAAGTGGGATTACTTTCTTCCAATTCTGAGTCTCTCCTAGAGAGCAAAATTGATAGGCTTGCATCTGCCACGGAAACAATGGCTATGTCTCATATGCAAAATTCTTCTAATATGGCCAATCTTATGGGACCCTCTACTTCTTTAACCCCACAAACTAACTCTTTTGCTATAATAGGGCCTCTCTGCTCTATCTGCTCTCTAGCTACTCATGCTATTGACTCTTGCCCTCACTTGAATGTTGGAGCTTAATCTTACAATGGATATATCCTTCTAAGCTTATGACTTAAGGTCACCAAAAGTATGATCCTTACTCTAATACATATAATCCTGGATGGCGTGGCCATCTAAATCTTTGATACGAAAATGGCCAACCTTATCAAGCACATTTCAATCAATGTAGAAATTTTAGTGGCAAAATGTTTCAACAAGTTAGACAACCAATGTTAGTCCAAGATGAAGGTTTAAATTTGGAAGGAAAGATGGATACTATGATGAAAATCATAATGGACAAATTCGAACAAAAGGACTTGCAACATAGATAGGAAATTCAAACTCTTCAGACTCAAATTGGTCAATTATCTAATACACTTAGTAATATACAGAGTCAAGGTTTAGGAAAGCTTCAATCTCATGTGATAACCAATCCAAATGTGGGACCTCAACAGAATCCTAATATTGGTGGAGTTAATGATATATCTCTCTGACATGGAAAGATAATTCCCTCTGTAGATCCTATTACATCCAATACTTCAAAAGGCAAAGAAGTTGTTGATAACTCTCCTTCTACTTCTACATCACAAGATCTGTCTACTTTATCAAAAATACAAGTGGTACCTCATGAAGAAGAAGAAAATGATAGAGGAAAGCAAGTAATCAAGTAGGCCTTGCCCTTTCCTACTGTGGTAGCTAAAGTTGAAAGGAGAAAGAAGGAAGCTGAGATGTTTAATGAAGTCTATGATATCTTCAAGAAGGTGGTGATCAATGTTCCACTAGTTGACTTAGTCATACAAGTGCCTAAATATGCAAAGTTCTTGAAGGAGTTGTGTACTACAAAGAGAAATTTTAAGCATGAAGGCAAGGTTGACTTAGGGCCAGTTGTCTTCTCTCTTTATCAAATGCCAATGCCAGTAAAGTGCAAGGATTTAGGTTATAATATTTCAAATTTTGGGACCAAAAGCTTGAGATTAAGACTAACTTAAGCCGACTGCTAAGCCCCAGTTTGCAAAAGTCCCAAGAATGTCCAAGAGATAGAATGTCTTTAGGGACTAATTTAGGAAGAACAAGTATGGAATTTGATTTCAAAGAGCTAAAGGAAATACCCAATTCCTTTATCTAAAGGCAAAAATGATATAAAGCCTAATTTGGATTCAAAAAGAGAGGGAATGGTGTATGAAAGAAAGAAAGAAAGAAGAGAATTAAAATGAAAAAGAAAAGAACTAATGGAAATTCAATTAATATTTCCATGATCAAGGGCAAACGAGACAATTGCCTTTTGATCTTGAAGTTAAAATTGGAACCCAAAATCATGGGCTAGGATTTTCTCTTGAAAAGAAGAGTAATTATGAAGCTCAAAAAGCAAATTAATTTCCCCCCCCCCCCCAAATTAATGAAATTTTTGGTCTAAGACAAGCTAAAGGGGGGAGGAAATAGTTTTAATTGAACTAAACTTCATTTAGTTAGCTTAACAAAATCACTCTTCAAGATAACCAAGTAAATCCAATTGACCATTGGTTAATAACCTTGGTACTTTTCTTTGCAAGACCATTCAACAATTAGACACCTCATCTTTCCCTCCTCACCCTCTCTCATTTTTTTCCAAGTAAGGAAGAAGGGAAGGAAAAGATTCCAACAAGACACTTGTCATCTAAAGAGCTAATCATAGAACACATGTCACCTTGTGAGCAAGACAAGCCAAATTATGATTTAATCTTGACCCTCTAACTCATGAATTTTGGCCAGCCACTAAGGAGAGAGAGAACATGACTCAAAAACACTTCATGCCTCTCTGTTTACATCATTTTGGATGGCCAAAACAACAGTAAGAGAGAGAAAGTGGATCTTGAAGTTCAAGAAGCAAAGGTAAGCTTCTCTCTAGATTTTCACGTTCTTACTCACCTTTCTAGTAAAAAATGTCTCTATGAACATTGTTCCTCTTAGCTTAAGCTTTATTTTTATGGTTTTAGTTTTCAAGAAGGTGTTTTGAGGCATTTATCAAGACCTAAAATGGTTGAATCAAAGAATAAAGCCTAGAAAGAGCAAGAGGTGAGTAAGAGCTTCATTTTAAAATAAGTATTGTGTGATTTGGTAGAGCTTTGTGAAATGAGTATTTTTACCCTAATTTTTAGTTATATGGTTATTCCTAGAGTTCAAAGTGGTTTAGTTTTGTAAATGGTGTTAAATAAGGTTTAGAAATGAGAAATCATATATTTAGAACTTAAAAGTAGTGCTGCCAGATTTCGTTTTCTAGAAGACAGCGATGTTTTGGTGTGTTTTTTATAAGCCAAACCTGGTCCAAATACTATGAAATTTTACAGGATGAAAGTTGACATCTTGAGCTTCATTTTGATAGGTAGAATGTAATTTTTGGACTAGTGGATTTAAAGTTATGATTTTTCAAAGTTGGACCCTATTTCTGGAACCAAATCTGGAATAGTTAAGGTTTGATAAAATTCTGGAAATTGTGTGGCTGCTTTTGTTAGAATCAATAGGCATAGCGGAAAAATTTTAAAATTTTTACCTATCCTAATCAAGGATCTATCAACGGCGTTTAAATTGAGTTAGAAGGATTTGTACCTTTTTCAACTTAGGGTTTTCACGATCTCTAGGAGCCAATACCTCAGGTACGCTCCCTCTACCGGTATCCACATGAATGCTCTCCAACAGTGACTACGTGCTAGTACCTCTAAATGTTTCCTAGGGTTTCCCTTGTAGCTCTGAATTCTCATGCATGTATGAGTATATTTGCTCTATCAAGTTCATAACCTATGAGGTCTATATTCAAATTTCAAAATTAATCTTCATTAATTTCAAAATTAATTAACAATTAATTATCTTGATAAGCTAATTAAATAAATTCAGTTTAAATTAAATTTGTCCAACAGTTTTAATTTAACCTATTTATTTAATCCAAATAAAGAGCCATTAATTTAAGTTATTTTCATAAATTAAATCTAAGATACTATATCTTTATCATGTTAGTTATTAAATTTAATATATCTTAATAGATTAAATTTAAAACTGATATAATATAATAATATAATATAATACACACACACATATATAAGATATGTATTTCAAAAAAATATATATCTATATAATATTATTAACGAATTTTATATTATATATATATATATATAAATATAAAATTCGTCCACCATAAATTAAACATTATCTCGTGTTGGGCCATTCTTGTGTGCGACCCTGTAGGCCCATATGAAGTTAGTAGTGGGCCAATAACTGTACTAACCCAAAAGTCGCAAACGGCCTCTAGCAAGACATTATGACTACCCAATTCATATGAGGATCGTTAAAACGATACAACCTATCATACAACCATGTCACGTCCCTTTTGTCACACGATATGTTGGTCAAGGATAAGGCATGGATAATGTCATCCTCTTGTTCCTGACCATTACTTTCTCGATTCTTGAGTAGCCTGACAATAGAAATGGAAACTCCTTTCCATCGTAGTATGGCCATACATTTCTCAGACTCACTCATCGAGGGGCCCAGTAATATCTCTCTACTAATGTGAGGGACAAATTCCATCTTGATCATTCATATTCCTCCACATGAAAAACCACCAAGCCCGATCGTAGCCTTTATCATCACCTGGTCAAAAGTGATTTTTGACTAGTTCAAAGCTTAGCAACTCTGATGTAGGAATCCATGATGACCTCATGTCTAAGGCATTGTGACATGGTTATACATGAGAAAAGCTTATGACTTGATCCATGTAGCTTTCTCATAGTGGGTCAGTTTAGTACCTTGTACTCTTACATGTGCCTAAGACTTTGATTCGTATTTCCATATCTTATCAAAGTCATACTGGTCTTATTTCATGTTTGCTCCCGCATAGATGACCGACCAGGGACATTTTAGGATAATCTTTATGTTTATCCAAGGATACAATTATCACAATTAACATGCGAATAATATGATAACAAAATGGAGAAATTTCATTAAATTAATAATGTTTAAAGTACAACGATTGGCCATTTGGGCATAATAACTTCCATATTTTATACATTTAAAGAATATTTTGAAGATAATTGGAGAGTTATCTATGCAATTTTAGAAGATTCAATGAGATTTTATTATGAAAAGATCAGATCAAAGTGGTGAATTATTTGTGGGATTTAGATTGTAAATATTTAGGATAAAATAATTAATTTTAATAAGATAAAGTTTCTAAAAAGAAAAAAAAATTAGGGAAAAAGACAGAAAAATACCACTTGATCTTTAAAACTCCAAATTAGTCATTTGACAAAGATTTACGTTGTCAATCTCATTACCATTCTTGTCAATCCCATTATCATTCTTGTCAGCGGGATTTTAAAGTTCAAATGGTATTTTTCTGTCTTTTTCCCAAAAATTTAGTTATTTTTATTTTATTTTATTTTATTTTATGTGTTCTAAGACCATCAGGAGCATCACGTTTGGGCTTGGGCTTCCAGCTAATTGCTAACCTAATTGAAGAAGAGAAAGCTACGGACTGGTCAAGTGAGGGGAGCCGCAAGAATTGACTGAGATATATTTTTCCTTAGCTACAGAGCAGCGAACGAGAAAGGAAGAGAGAAGAGAGCCGCAATATCCATCACCTTCCTTTAGCTAAAACAGGAGTCTCGGAGTGTGAATGTTGGGAGCAGCAGTGAGAGAGGTTGAAGGCTAGACCTGGGGAGGTGACCATAGCTACTATTCATTGTCTTCTTCCCCAGGTCTGACGAGAACCAAACTCAAAGAACAGAGAGTGCTGTTATTTTTGAAGAGAGCAGAGGAATAGAGGAGGTGTCATTTCTACACTATTGATCATCATCTCTAGTTGGGAGAGCGGCGGCTGTTCTGTTTTTGTTTGGCTTCTGACATTTTTGATTCAGAGAGAGCTGGGAGGTGACATTTTCCTGGGTTGTCCGGTCTAAACAATAGCAAGAGAAACTACCAGGATCATCATTCCTTGTTTCCGACCAGCGGGAGCTGAATCGGAGGAGGCGGCTGGTTGAGGGTAGTATTTAGTTCTCTTGGAGCTTCTTCATCGACGCTGGACCAGAGGAGTGAGTTAAAGGAAGGGAGCCGATCTTTTGGACAGAGGATCATCATCTGGATCATTACAGTAAGAGAAATAGAGGAAGAGAAGACATGTTGCATAGTGATTATTTCTATTTCTCTTGTCTTCATGAATCTGAATCTGAATTTTGATTTTGCTGAAATGATTGTGTTTAAAGCCATATGTGGCTAATTTCTTTTGAACCTAGAATAGCTATAAACTAATTTGAGAATTTGAGCATGTATGAACCATTTAATTGTGTTTAGTGTTAATTTTTGTTTACTTAATCTTGTATTATTTTATCTACTTAGTACTTGATCACCACTTAGTATGAATTTGGGGAATTTAGATTAGCCTTGGAAGAGGGATCTTAATTGGACTATAGGATTAAGTAATGTGGGATTATAATTTATTCTAATTTGCCAATAGGATAGGAATATACCTATTAGACCCATATAATCATATTAGAGTGAATTTGGACATTTATTGCCTCTTGAGTAAATTAGTTAGGAATAACAATTTTAACTTGAGAGAGGAGTATAAGTGATTGGAAGATACTTATATTCATTTAAACTCTAGATTAACAATTTAACATTAAGTTCTTTTAATTGGGTAAATACATGCTCTAAAAACTTAAAGAAGGGATTGGCCACTCTAGGTTGTTTTTATTAATTGAAATATTTAAATAATTAGATTTGTTTCTTTTCCATTTGTTTAAATTGTCTTTCAATCTCTTTTTTTGATTTGCTCAACTTAAATGAAAATGGGAATTTTAATGCTTAATTATTGATTATCTTGAATCTCTATGGGATGACCTTGATTTGCTATTATACTATTCCAATAGCCCGTATACTTACGGTGCATATTTAAAATTTAGTAGCATCAGGGCACAATTTCCAACATCTTTTCCAGTAAATGATATTTTCCCTAGAAAGCACACTTAAATATGTTTACAATGTACTTGGAATCAGTCAATTTGGAGTTTTTGGAATTAATTATGATTTTTGAAAATTAGGCATTAAACCTGGAAGTTGCTCTATGGCAGACTGATTGTGATGTGTTTTTGTCTGGCCAAATGAATTCCAATATCCATAAATTGTTCCAAAAATAAAGTATACCTAATAAGCTTTAATTTGATGGGTAATTTGTACAAATTGGATAAGTACACAAAAAGTTATGATCATTGGAAGTTGGGCATTAATTCTGGGTAGAATTATGTGACAGAAGTGAATAATTAAGAATCCTGGAAATGTGTACGTGTAATTGGAAGTGCTAACTATTTTTTCCCTTAAGGTGGATTTAATAAGGATCACATTGAGCTTTGAACCAATGCAATTAGAGTTTGGTAGAATTAGTTATGATTTTTCAGAGTAGAGTAAAAAATTTGCCAACTTTATGTCTTATGCGAATTTAAGACTTAATGGCACAAATGTAATAATTAGGAACTTCAAAGGTTAGGATTAGGCCCTTAAAGTTGTTGAAGGCCCATGTAGCTT
Organism: Inga oerstediana; assembly: GCA_963210345.1. NCBI lineage: Eukaryota > Viridiplantae > Streptophyta > Magnoliopsida > Fabales > Fabaceae > Inga > Inga oerstediana. Next base: position 37,200,744 of record OY723410.1, on the reverse strand, counting down.
ATTGGACATTTATTTGTCATGGCTCTAATAATATGGTCATTTATTTAGGGTCGTGAAATGACAAAGAAGAGACAGCGGAAGCAACTTCAGTGGTTGGAAGAAAAGGTACAAAAGGGGACTTGATGACGAAAGATAGTGAACTTACCTAACCTACATGTATTTGATATGTATGTTTGTGCATTGATTTATGTGACTGCTTTGCCTAATTGTGTTAAGCATATTTGATTGATTAAAGCTTTGTTATATTTATGCTATGGCCATGAGTATGTTTGCTATTGAGATTCCCCCGAATCTCACCGTCCCCCAACCAACCATTTAGGTAGGTGGGCATAGGAAAGGAGTGCAGGATGATGTGCCAGGTGAAGAAGATGCAATGAAGAGTAGAAGATTACTATGTGCTAATCATCATGTATAAAGTAACACTAGAAGTGATTAATTGTATAATCTGTATGATAGATGAATTGTTTCGAAAGCATGATAATTGAACTAGGAAATGGGTAATCACACAGCACAAACCATTAGGTAAGTAAGCAGAGGAATTAATAAGTAGAGAAAAACTCTGACAGTAATGAATGGAAAAATTGTAAAGTCAAAGTGAATAGTAACCCCGTAAATAAAGTTAATCAATTTGGTAAATATAGTTTTATCGAATGAACAGTGCCCAAGAATAATTGCGTAAGTTTTTGGTTGGGAGCTTTATTATTGATTCTCCTAAGCCGTAACAATAAGATATCGCTTCCGAATGCATAATAAAAAGGGCATAAGGAACGGGCATTACACTAGTAGCTTTCTCATACCTTGTACTATCTCATATGCCTTAACAAATTTAAGAGTAGCTACCAACGTTATGCCAAAATCAATCTTCAATCAACTCAAGGGTGTAGAGCTTAAGCCCATGAATCTTGTTGCATCCCTTGCCAATAAACGTTGCATAGTTCCAAAAGGCATCTTGGAGGACATCTTGGTTAAGGTAAAATATTACATATTCCCTGCAGACTTATATGTTCTTGATATAGATGATGGTAGATTTAGGCAGAAAGGACATTCATCTTTGATTTTAGGCAGACCTTTCCTTAAAACTGCTAGAGCTATGATAGATGTGCATGCCGGTAGCCTTACTTTAGAATTTGCTGGTGAAACCATTAGATTTGATGTGCTTGAATCTATGAGACATCCCCCCAATAATTGTATTGAGATAGATGTTAATGTTATTGATGCTATTATGGGTGATCCTGTTGTAGATTTTAGAGATAGCATGCTTAGTAGATCCTGTGATATTGCTGTTTAGATAGCACTATCTCTTGTTCATGTGTTGAAATTGGTAGTTGTGATACATGTACTGATCTTGATGGTGCTGATATCAATATTTTCACTGACATTTTTGAGATTATGATATATTTAAGACATGATGCTTATGTGCCTATTTATAGCATTAGTGATTCTAGTAATCATGTATCTACCACTTTTATTGATTCAGATGAACTTTCTCAATTACTTAGTGTGATTGATGCCATGGATAAAGTTGATTTATCTTCACAACCTGATTCTGAGTTACTAATTAGCATTGATCATGTTTCTGATGAGGAGAATTCTGATTCTAATTCTATCTCTGACATGAGTGCTATTGATGGCACTATTGTTATTGACTATGATATGTTTGTTGATTTTTTTGCTCTTGTAGTTTCTATTGATACTCCCTAACGTAGGAAAGTTTGCCCTTCTGTCTGTTAATTTGTTGTGTAGGTTTCTAATTTAACCGATATTGATTTGAAGTCGCCCATACCTTCAATTGAGCAAGCTCCATCTTTTGAGTTAAATCTGCTTCCTGACTTATTGAAGTATGCCTATTTAGGGAAGGACGAGACAAACCCACTCAAGCCTTATGTTGAAGTTAAGACCTTATGTTGTATAGTTAGGACTTAAACTGATTTTGAAGGTATGTTAGTGTAACCCCCTAACTTTAAACACGTAATTATAATTCGATAACACATTTTTAAATCAGATTAGAGACCATTGGATGTTTTAACCTCATTTTAAACTTTCTGTCTTACAGTAAAATTTTCTCAAAATCTTTCAAAATCTTTTTCCCATCCTGGTCCCAATTTCAATATTCGAATATAATTACCTGTGCAGTTAATATACATTCATTCATATCAGAGTGTATAACCAAATCCCCGGCAACTCCCGGGTTCTATACATATACAACCTGAGGGTTTATAAGTATCCACTAGGGGATTACACAACCAAAATCGAATATAATATTCCTATTTCAAAATATACAGTAATCCCGGGTTCAAAATAAATAACCAACGTTTCCCATTCAACTATATACCCCCAAGGGTCCTAATTGCTCTGGGTTGGCCGCCTCTCCTTTGAGCCACACGCCCTATCTGAAATGTTAGTCATAAGAAAGAATGAGATTCGAGAGAATCTCAGTAGTAACAAACCACTCACACAATGCATAAACACAAAGCATGTATATAAATCACAAATAGCAATAGCAGCAGCAACAATCTCAAAGATACATGATTTTTACCACAAACGACAACACTCACGGCTGTATACACAATACGACAGCTCTTGCTGTAATCAACATCACGACAGCTTACGCTGTAATCACAATAACGACAGCTTACGCTGTAAACGACAGCTTGCGCTATAAACGACAGCTTGCGCTGTAATCACAATAATGACAGCTTGCGCTGTAAACGACAGCTTACGCTGTAAACGACAACTATCACCAGCTGTAACCGCAGCAGCATTAGAAATCATCATAACACAGTGATACAACACACATACGGTGCATTACACAAAGTATAAGAGAGAGAGTCACTACTTGATCCTTTCCCGTCGTTTCTTGGCACTGCGGGCTCACGAGGATGGTAAATATCAAATCCTGTAAACCAAGTTAGGGACAACCCGTCAATCTCTTTCCCAAGTTCTTTTCTCTATAATACTTTAAGTTGGTTATTATTTGAACTCTTTAGGTGACTATTCTAGGTCTAAACATATGCCTAAAGGGTTAGGAAATGCTATACCAAAAATCACCTTTAAAAGTGTAAAATACTGATTTTTGGGGGTGGGCTGCGGCCCAAAAATCCACTGGCTGCGGCCCAGAACTGCTCAGAAACGCTCAGAAACATTTGGGCCGCGGCCCAGAATCCGCTGGCCGTGGCCAAGAAAATCTAGTTTCTTGGCTGAACTTCCAAAAATCATAACTAATTCCACAAAGATCGAAATGGGGTGATTCCAAAGCCAAATGAAAGCTATTTAAGTCCTTTTTCAAGGAAATATATTGGCCATTACTGGAAATCACCACAAAAGTCCAGATTTATCAAAAACCTAACATTGTGCCAAAACAGAGTCCAGTTTTGATGCCAAACTTTGGACAGTTCAAACTCCCAGCTCACAAAGCGAAATGACACAAAATTTATGTCCATTTTGAAGCTTGGGAAGTGAACTTCAAAACTAAAAAGTTTCATAATTTTCTAACATCATTAGCCTATTCAAAAAGCCCACACAAAATGACTGCCCAGCACAGACCTTTAATGAACAGATTTTCCAGATTTTCACATTTGATCCCAAATGATTCCCATTCCAACCCAAACACCATTCTCACACAATTTTGCTCAAGAAAACCATTGGAATCATCAAAATGACCAAATTCAACTCCCATTGACATATTACACAACAACCACAACTTGTCTCACAATGTCACAACACAATTCACACATTGCCACACTTTCCAACCCAAGTTCCCAAATCAATTCCAATGGCCAAAATGTTCAACAAAAGACCAAATTCTACACAACACATAAACCAATTCATTCCATTCGAAAATTGCACAAAATCAGGGCAAATTCATAAATTCTCAATACTCAACCAATGATTACAACAACTATACCAAAATGCTTCTAATTCTTACCTCTTCTTCTTCCTAAATCCAATTCTTCAATTCTCCAACTTCCAAATTTCCACAAGTTCTCAAACTTCACCAACCAAAATTCTGAAACCATAAGAATATAGCCCTCAACCTCATGAACAACATTAATGAAAGACACTTGAGCATATGAAGGCATTAACTTACCAAAAACTCAAGCTTTTCTCTTTCTCTTTCTTGCTTGTTCAGCGAAAAAAATGGAGGAGGATGAGAGAGAAATGAGATATTGATGAAGATAATCACATTTCCATTCTTTCTATGCACTTAGCCGACTTGGGAGGAAGAGAAAATGAGTTTGAAAACTTTGACCTCATCCATGGTCCATATCTTGACACTTGGCACCATCTTGTTCTCCCTTATATGATTTCACATACATTTGCATGCACAAGATTCCACCTCTTGGTCTTTCAATCTTAGCCATTAATCTTGATTACTAAGGAGTGTTCTCAATGGTGTCTAACCAGTTGGTCGGTAATTTACCGTTTTGCCCCTAATTATCACAATGCACGATATATACTTCAAAAGTGCTCAATTAATATTAATTACATTACTTTGAAGTTATTAATCCTTGATTACAATCCAGGATATTACAGTTAGGCCCAGGATTGAAACCACTTTGTCAAACCCCTTAACATTTTGATATTCAGAGAGTATTAAGTGTGCAATTCTGTAAGGTATATAGAAATAACAGAAACATATTGACATTAGATACTTGTTTATAATACAGGAGAATCCCTGTAGGGTTTGAGAAATATGTACAAAGTCTTTAAAATAAATTAAAACTACATCTAAGATAACCAACAGCAACTTCGGTTTGCACTGGGACTCTATTCACTAGTAGCCACTGCCTTGTCCTTCGAGCCACTAGCCTCAACTGTAAGATTTGAGTGAATTTCAATAGCAACAAGCAATCAAACATATAGAATACAATAATAAATATGCAATGCATCATGTCATGTAAGATATGAACTCATGTTGTGTGCACGTTGTCCAAAGCCAAACAACATGTTTCCAATCCCGGCTTAACTCATGTCCATGGTCAAACAACATGCTTTCGACCTCAGCCTAACTTGTGTCTAAGGCCAAACAACATGTTTGCAACCCCGACTTAACTCGTGTCCAAGGCCAAACAACATGTTTGAAACCCTGGCTTATTCGCATGTACCATCACTGGATCTCAGATCACAGCTAGGTCATATGTCCTAGGCACTGTCATGCTACAGAAGATAGCAAACTTAAAGCATACAAATTAATATATAGTATATGAAAGGAAGTATTACTACCTGAATCCTTTTTTAGTTCCACAGTTCGTCCTATATTCTTGTTCTGGCTTAGGCTATTACCAATTCCTATAAATTAAAGTTAACAAGTAACTGGTTATTACTTATACTATTACTTCCTTTAAATCAAATTCTGCTAGTTATCTAATGCAGTTATGATAGTTTCTGAACAGTGTAGTTTCACTGTTTCCAAAAACTGGCAGATTTTTTAGTCAACTTTGGAAATTCATAATTAATTTTAGAAAAATCCAATTTGATAAATTCTAAACCCTAAGTGAAGATATTTAAATTTACCTTCATAGAAAAATACTTAAGGCTAGTCACTGATAACACATCTTTCCCAGAAATTCGCAAAGCTTCCCCTATTCCAGATTACATTCCAGAAATAGGGCACAACTTCAAAAATCCATATCTTTTAGTATACAAGTCCAACAATTATGAGCCACCTAGAAACTTAAAGCTCTAGATGTCTACTTTAATCTTGGAAATTTTCATAACCTTGGACTAGGTTTTCCTAACTAAATTCACTGCACATTAACACTACCTCCAGTGAAATCGTCAAACAACATTTACTTTGAGCTTCAATAAATTCCAGATTTGCATACAAATATCCAAAAATCATTAACACTCATATTCCCACACAGTTTTCCCTTCTAAATCCAATGGAACTATGAAAATTGCAAAATTGCAGCTCCTCCCATATTTTTTGCATTAGACTAAAATTTAGGTTCTTAGGAGGGAAAGTGTGTTTTCTTGAATTCTTTTGATTAATCACTTCCTTTTCACTTATAATCACAAGATTAACTACTTAAACACTAAACAAACATGATACATAGAAATTTTGGTAGCATAACATTCTAGGGTTCATCATCCTAAATTTACAAACCAAGGAAAAACCAAGTCAAATTTAACAAGAACAACCACAACAACATCTTATAGTACAAAGGATCAAGTTTATGAGATTACCTCTTGATCTCACTACTTTCTCTCTCTAAGTCACCTCAACCTTCTCACTCTCTTCACTCTTGATTTAGCTTGCTAACCATAAATTTCAAGGAGAAAAAGAGGTTAGAGGAAGTTCTAAGGAGATCATAAGGTATGAACACTTGATTTACATGCTCTTACTTTGATTTTTGCTCTTGAAACCCTAGCTTCTTGTTCGTGAGCTCTCAACCTTGTCCAACTCTCTCTCTCTCTCTCTATCTGGTGCAGCTAAACAAAAATGAGGAAGGAGAGAAAGGATATTAGCTTTATCCATTTATCTCTCTTCTTACTCTTAGTATATTATTTGTTTAATAGAAATACTTGGTCATGAATTTTCCTTCCACTTGATTTAATATAGACCAAGTAAATGTACTTCCCTCCACTTTCCCTTGTTGACCGTAAAGCATCTTAAAAGGGCAAGAGAAAATGGTCTTGTAATATCTCTATGCATTCAATTATAATTAACATGCAAGACTTTGCTTTATGACACTTAGTTTTGACTTTTCAACTCTAAATTTTTCTTGGCTATAAATCACTCCTTCTTGATTTATTTTAAGCCAAGCAAATTATTTCTCTATTGCTCCCCCCTTTTTAACCAAAAATGGCAAGGGAAAAGGAAAATATTTATTGCTTCTTGCATTATTGGCAAAATTATCATTTTGCCATTACATTTTTGTCATTTTTGCACCTTGGTAAAAAGCTAACTGAATTTTCATCAAACTTGAAAAATTCATATATTTATTTATAGATGTCTAATTGATGTGGTTCCAAAGCCTACGTGACCCTTATTAAGTCTATTTTTAAGAAAAAGTATAGCCTTTAGCCAATTGGAGGCTCAAAATTCCCAAAATTACCATTATTGGACGCTGCCATAAAAACTTGTCAATTTTATTTGACTAACTTCAAAAATACATAACTCTTTGGGTGTAGCTTCAATTGACTTATATGACCTATCAATTTAAAGTTTCATAAGTATGCTTTAATTTTGAAAAGTTTTATAAGCATTGGACCTCATTTGCCTATTTAAAAATGTCATAAAACTAGACTGCCTCACAGGAAAACACACTGATAGCACCTTGTAACTTTGCAAATTGTGTTCCAACTAAATCATGGTGTGTGTGTGAGCATTAATTACCTTGTTCTGACATTTATTGTGCTTTTTAATTCACCATTTTATTCCCTTAATTGCCACAATTACATACAAGGGATGTTGGTGAATAAAAAGTGGGATGTTAAAAGCTTAATGGTCCGAATTCATTGTGTTCTAACTCATCTGAGGACTATGGAAAGGACAATGTTACATTGACTATCAAAAATTGAATAATGTGACTAGAAAGAATCACTACCCCTACCTTTTATAAATCAAATGTTAGAAAGACTAGCTAGTAGATCAAATTACTGCTTTTTGGATGTTTTTTTTGGATATTTCTAGATTTCTATTACACATGAAGACCAAGATAAGATCACATTCACATATCCATTTGGAAACTTTACATATAGACGCATACCATTTGGCTTATGGAAAGCACTAAGCACTTTTCAGCATTGCATGGTTTCTATAGTCTCTGATTTTCTTGAGCATTGCATAGAAGTTCTCATGAATGATTTCACTGTTTATGGTCATGTTTTTATGCATGCTTAGCTATTTTGGATAAAGTTTTGGAAAGATGCATTCAATATAATCTTGTGCTGAATTTTGAAAAATGTCATTTTATGGTTAAGGAGTTGTTTTAAGCCATGTTGTTTCACATGATGGTATCGAGTTGATATTATTTCATCCCTTCCATACTCTTGTATAAAAGATGTATGCTCTTTTCTTAGGCATGTTGGATTTTTGAGAAAATTCATCCAGAATTTTAGTAAGATAACATTGCCATTATCTTGTTTATTGCAGAAAGATGTGGGTTTTATTTTTGATGATGCTCGTAGGTATACATGGGATGTCGTAAAGAAGTATAACACCCTTATCTTATTTTCACATTTTTCAGGAATAGCAATAAAAATGCTGATAATAAGTACTTGATTACAGTAATTCCCCGTATGAATTGTCTATAACAATTATAAATAATGTAGCTGCACAAGGCTACTAAGGTTTCTAGACCTATTCCAATGAAACACAGACATCTTCCTGTCTTCATTCTACTACTACATTCTTCTCGTGCAATTCTCTTCTCTACTTACACCTGTTTAAATGGTTGGTTGGGGGTGAAATTCGAGAGAATCTCAGTAGCGAATAGTACCAATATGCATACAAGATAAGTGCTTAATGCATGATATGCTTGCATCACATAAACTCATGTAAACACAATGACATATCTGCATGCTCAATGTTTCAAACAACATACTCATGGCCATAGCATATATAGATATAGAGCTTCAACCATTCATATATGTTTCACATAACCAAGCAAAGCAATCACATGCATCAGTACACACGTACAAATATCAAATACATGCAGGAGAAGTAAGTTCACTACCTAGATCGCCCTTCCCTTACCCGTCTATCAGTTTAATACTCTGTGTTCGGCTTGGGCTACTGTATGATCCTAAAACCCCAAATTTACAATCATGAGTTATTACTCATTCTAAACTCATATTGTGGGGGTATTTTGACTCAAAAGAACTTACTAACCAAAATGCCCCTAGGGACTCAGGGACATTGGTATAGTGGTGCTTCCACAATTGCACATATCTTGCAGCATATGAAATTATCACATCACAATGATATAGCACACATACAATGTATCACATAAGGTATAAAGAGAGAGTCACTACCTGTATCTTTCCTGACTGGCTCCGGTACCATGGCCTTATGAGGGCGACAAATATCAAATCCTATACCAAATTAGGGACAACCGGTCAATCACTTTTCCAAGTTCTTACTTTCATAATACACTTAGTTGGTTATCATTTAGGACTCTTTAGGTGACCACTAGAGGTCTAAACATATGCCTAAAGGGTTGGAAGAAACTACCCCAAAGACCCCTTTCTCGAAGGCACAATACTTATTTCTGATAGCCTCACTCGAGTGAAGACGACCTCACTCAAGTGATGAGAGACTTGTGCTCGGGTGAGAATGACTCTCACCCGCAAGTGCTTGACTGAGAGCAACCTTCATGGCCAGGAAGTGCTCACATCACTCGACCAAGCTTTGCACTCGGGTGACGACCCCAAATATGCTCGAGTCCCCAAAAGTGCAACACCACGAGTGACAACCCGAGAGCACAAACCACACCAGAGGCACCAGCTCACTCGAGCATGGTCCCCAACACTTGGGTAAGACGACTATGCTTGCAAGTGTTAGAGCACACTCTTGGCATCAACTAGCGAGTGAAGACCTGAGAGCAACCCTAACTCTAGATTCACACCATCACTCGGGTAAACCTAAGCTCACTCGAGAACAAGGAAGTGTACTCGAGCCTCATTCCAAGAACCCAACCAAAACTCAAAGCAGAGAAGGGAAAATGCACACAGCACTCGAGCATGATCTTCCTCTGCTCGAGTGTTGTGCATCATAGACCAGAAACGTAAAAAACATCAGAAAATACCAGATGGTCAAATTCGTACCTAATGGTTCCCAAACTCTACCAAAAGCTCATACATACTTAGCACTAACTAGGGAACACATTGGTAACCTCTCAAACTTCTGAAAAACCTTTTTGACTACAATCATGCACTTAGGTCTCTATGATACAAAATATCCCAATTTTTCTTAACACATTCCCAACATTCCAAACTAAATTCAATACTCCAGTATCTTCACAATAGATCATTTCCAACATCAAACACAATGAAATCCATACTTTCAACATTTGGCATAACTAGGGCAAATTTCCAGATTTTACTAAACTTATCCAAAAATCACAAATAATACTTCAAAATGCACTAAATGCCTACCTCTTCACTTTGCCAAATCCATAATCTTGATTCTCCCACTTTCAATTTTGACCAACTCACAAATCAACACTATTTCAAGATTCTGAAATCACCAAGTTGAAGCTCTCAATGAGATGAACAACATTAGAGAAGAGATTTAGGGCATTAGAGATCAAACAAAACATCAAAATCTCACCTTTTCTTCTTCCTTTTCCCTTGATCACTGGAAACTATGGAGAAAGAGGAGAGAGAGGGGGAAGTGGTGATATGATGCAAATGATGATGATGAACAAGCTTCCTCTTCCTTCCCATACACACTTCCATTGAATAGGAGAGAGAGGAGAGAGGAAAAGTGCTATTTTGTCCTCTTGTGTTACATCCAATGGCTCACCAAATGCCACTTGTCACCATCCTACTTATTCCTTCATGAGTTGATCCAATCGTAAAGCATAAGATTTCGACCCATAGTCAAAGAATCTCAACCCTTGATCTTAAATACCACACATGTATACCAAAATCACATCACATTAATTCCAAAAGTGCTTAATTACACTAATTACAATAATTATCAGAGTCATTAGCCCTTATCACAAATTGGGATATTACAGATCTCAAGGGGAATTGGGTTCATTTCCTTCCACTAGCCAAATTCGCTTACAATAACAACAATCATGCGAGCATTCAAATGGCTCCATATAAAGCACTCTATGGAAGGAAATGCCAGTCACCTCTCTGCTGGACAGAATTATTGGAAAGAAAATTATATGGACCGGATCTGGTTAATCAGACTTCAGAACAAATAAAAACTATCAGAAAGAGGCTCCTTGCAGAACAAAGCAGACAGAAAAGCTACGCTGACAAAAGAAGAAGACCTCTAGAATTTGAAGTAGGAGATCATGTATTCCTGAAAGTATCTCCAGTTACTAGAATCTGTAGAGTGATAAAGAGAAAGAAGTTAAGCCCACGGTATATTGGTCCTTTTAAGATTTTTATGAGAATTAGACCAGTGTATATAAAATTGCCCTACCCATAAACTTGAGCAGACTACATGATGTATTTCACATCTCTCAGTTAAAGAAGTACCAACTGGACCCCGAGCATATGATCGAGTATGAAGAAATCAAGGTACGAGAAAATAATACCTATGAAGTAGAGCCAGAGCAAATTATTGTCTGACAAAAGAAACGACACATAAATTGAAGTATACCATTCATGAGGTCTATAAAGGTTTATCTCCAAGAGACGTAACATGGGAAGTAGAAGAAGATATGAAGAAATGTTACTCGAAATTTCTTTCTTAAGATGCATAACAAATTTTGGGGACGAATCTTGTACGGGGGAAGAATTGTAATATACCAAATTTTGTAATACTAAAAATGTGTAAATATGGAAATAGTGGAATAAAATAAATACTGGTATTTACAAATTAAAGGTAGAGTTACTTTTAAAATTCCCAAATGTCCATTGTGTCATTCATGGAAATCGAGAAGTCAAGATTGAAAAATACAAGTGTAAGAAGTCAGAGGAAAATTCATCAGTGGTAGTAGGGCACAGAGGCGTCAATTGCCTGATCGGAGGATTTCGGGCATTGTGTGGCATGCCTAAATATTCGTGCCATGGTACAACTTGGGTCCCATATTGAATTCCGGGCAATGCATTGATGGAGAAACTTTATTAAAAGAACTTTAGTAAAGTATGTAATGATAGCTCCTTATGACTCATGTTGACACATCTTTTATGTTGGCCAAGTAAGAAAATGACAAGTGTCCCGAAATCATTACAAAGTAAAAACTGTTTTGTTGGCCAAATAAGGAGGTGACATGTGTCCCTCATCATTACACATTATTACACCCACTTTAAGCTTTCGTGTTGTCATTTACGGAGTGCGCCACCTAGAGGCTGAGTTCGAGGAATTCACCGATCTCTGGCTGGGTTGCTTACTTTATGAGTCTAGCACCAAACCTAGGAGTCGGGCACCGAACCCAGGAGTCTGGTAAAATTGTTAGGCCTCCCCCTTCCCCTAACCATTTATGCCCGACCGAAGAAAGAGAAAATGGAAGACCAATAGTTGTAGGACACGTGGTACTCTTAAGCCTTAAACTTGTGACACTTGGCAAGCTAAGATGAGATCATTTTTTTCAAGATTAAATCTCAACCATTCCTTGCCCTTTAAGTGTCAATTTTGTTTAGCCATCAAAGAGAAAGAGAAATATGATTTCATAAACTCAAGAAGACAAGAAGAGAGAAGGAGGAGTGAATAGAGAATTTTCTTGACTACCGGAGCCAATTTCGACCTTGAATTGCCGTTATCGTCCGGTAAGTCCTCTAGGAAACTTCCTCTACTTAATATAAGGTTGAATCTATAGTCTTAGATTTCTCATTTTGATTTCTCATCTAAGGTGTTTTGTGTTAGTTATGTTAGAATTGGCTGACACCCAAGAGGGAGTGGGGTGAATTGGGTGTAAGATAAAAATCTTAAGAACTTTGAAAATATTTTTGCATCTTAGAGGAAGCAATAAATATGAAAGTAATGAATCATAAATCAATAGTTAATATATGCTAGAAATATAGGAGTTTAAGGAAGAGAATATGCAAACTGCGATTTATCCTGGTTTAGTCTAATCTGTGATGGCCTACGTCCAGTCCCGAGGCTCCTCCTGAGATTTTCGAATCCACTAACTTCTTGTTTAATCCAGGCACAAGAAAAGCCTTTACAACTCACAAGTTTAGCCAGGCACTTGTGAAGCCTTTTACAAATCTCTCACCGAGTTACTCCCCCTTACACACCGTAAGGTTACAACCGAGTTACTCTCCCTTACACACCCCGTAAGGATACAACTTTGATGATGAAAGATTACAGTCAATCTTATCTCTCAAAAGTGAATAGATGAATACTGAAGCATAATGAAAATAATCTCTCTCTCAAATATACATGATATAGAAAATGGAAAAGAACATAGAGTAGTTGGGTTAGAGCAGATGCTTCATGATCTTTGCATGTTTCTCATTGGTGTTGTTCTTTGTTGAATGTTCCCATATTTATAGATGAGTTGTGATAGCCGTTGGAAGCATTTCAACCTGTCCGTTAGATTGGCATAGCTTTTTTTGACTGTTCATCGATTTTAAAAAACTAGCCATTATCCGTTGCAGAGCAGAGCATCCCGTTAAAGAGTGGGATGTTTCATTATGAGCTGTACATCACGTTGTGGAGCGTTGGTGTTTTAGACATTCATTTAGGTCAATCTTTTGTCGTCGTAGGTAGCTGATATTCAGTGTGTAATGATGATTTCCACCATAATTGACTTTCTTATTTGAATCGACAATCCAAATGTTTAATATCCTATTTCACTCTTGAAATATATGTTTGTTAACATTTAGATATGATAACAAGTGAAAACATAATGATTCAATAATATTTAAACCATGTTGGAGTTGATTGCTATGAAACTTTGTTTTGCGGTGGCTTCTGTTAACATCACTCGAGTTCACTACCAATTCACTTGAAGTGATTTGACATCACTTGAAGTGATTCTGATAATCATAGGAAGTGTTCTTACATTCCTTCAAGTGTTTCTATTATTTACTGGTTATCACTTCAAGTGATTTTGACCTTCACTGGAAGTGATATGATGATCACTGGTTATCACTTCAAGTGATTTTAAACTTCACTGGAAGTGATATGATATTCACTAGAAGTGATTCATCATCATTGGAAGTGATTTTGATAAACACTGGATATCACTTCAAGTGATATTGAACTTCACTGGAAGTGATATGAAGTTCACTCGAGTTCACTACTTATTCACTGGACGTGATTTGACCTTTTTGAAATCACTTCAAGTGATTCTGGTCTTAACTCGAGTGTATTGATAATTCACTTCAAGTGATCTGTCAACTTTTAGAATATCACTCGAGTTCATTGACAATTCAATTTCGGGTAAGTTCCTGTGTAAAACTTGTGAGAGCTTGTGCAGTCAACTCGAATTCTCATCAGACATGATCTGGTCATTTTGACTTCAAATATGGAATATAATATATCATCAGTAATCTCTCATCGTCTTCATTCCAATGCAATACGAATCAGCTCCAAACTCATTGTGTACAAAAAGTTATAAACCAAGGAGTGTCTACTGTACTTAGACAATGTCTGAAATCATGAGTATCAAATTCTAGGAGGCATAGATCTTAGTATATAACTTGAAATGTAACAAATTTTATATCCTTGGAAAACTCTTTGAGTCTACTTTCATATGGCACTAGTTTCATCTCAATCCGATATGTATTTTGAGAGGTATGTCTAAAATACCAAACCTTATTCTGGTAAAAGACGCTGATTCATGTGTCAACTTCAACAGATCATATATCTCTCATCAAAACTCCTTTTAATGTGATCTTGGTGTCTATAGTTCGTGTTGGGAGTCTAGTTTCAAATGCCACCAGTTTTAGCTCAAGCCAATATGGGCTTAGAGAGATATCATCAAAATACCAAACCTCTATCCTGACGCGTGAAAACAGAAACTATCTCTTTTGAACATCACTTCAAGTGCAATGGCACTTCACTGGAAGTGATTTGTCAATTTTAATATTCACTTGAGTGATTTTGAGATCACTCCAAGTAATCTAACAATTTTTAGAAATCACTTCAAGTAATTCAGGTGTTCACTCGAGTGCGATGGGAATTTACTTCAAGTGATCTGGTATCACTTCAAATGATCTGTCAACTTTCAACATATCACTTGAGTGCATTAAGATTTCACTTGAGTGTTGCCTTTTCACTCCAAGTGAATTTTTGATCACTCCAAGTGATTTTTGAGTGAACATGGAAAAGCTATTTTAGCTTCGAATTGATTCACCCCAACTTCCATTTGATCATCGAGACTTTTAATATCACTTCTAAGAGCTTGAATCTTGATATTCTCATTAGATCTTGCAAGTTCTTCTTTCTTCAATCTCTTTCTTCTTATTTTTTCTCTTGATGATCATTCTTCATAACCCAACTAGATATTTTCTTGAATATCGTCAATCTTCTTCTTTCTTGGCTTGACTAATCTACAAGATATCCAATATTGAATATAGTAGTTAGTCAATGAAGATAATAAGTATGTCATACAAACTTTTTTCTCTTAATACTTGACATCTATATTTGACATCATCAAAACTATTCATATCTAACAAGTTAGTCTACCGGAGTGCACCAAAATACTGAACTACTTGTAGAAACTCAAAGAGTTAAGCGTAGGGTTTCTTTTGAACCAAATACTTTATGATTTTATTGTATTTTTCTTAGCTTTTGAACCACCTATGTATTTCATCCAAGAGGGTTTTTTGAATAATGATGATTTTTTAATCATATATAAAGTGATATATGTTTCTTGTTGAAGTATTAGGCTTTTCGGTAGTTAAAATCACAAAGTTAGATTTTTGTTATTTTTGAGCATATATTTCGGTCAGGAGCAAAAATGTTGAGGGAGTTTGATTTTGATATTTTTGAGCTTTCCATTTCATTCTACATAAAAAATTATGTAGGAATAGACTTTGGTTATAACTTTTGATAGATTGGTTTAAAGGCTCAAAAATTGGTAATTAAGTTTGCTTGTGTAATAAAGCTGCTAGTGTGCGTTTTTGTTTGGAAGTTTTGTTATGATGAATATTTCACTATCCAAACTTCATCTGATGATGATGATATTTTCTAGAATTAAATTACACTTAAATACCTTTAATTTGATAGGTATAATGAAGGATTTCGATAAGTATACTAGGAGTTCTGAATGTTTGAAGTAGACCATTAAAATTGGTCAGATTTTCTAGCAGCAGGGGAGAAAGAAAAACTGGGAAGTGTGCGTGGTTAGATGGCAATTAAAAGTACTTTTCCCTTAAACTAGACTTAATAAGGGTCATATAGAATTTTGAATAACCCTAATTCAATTTTTCTAGAATTAGTTATAATTTTTCAAATTTTGGTGAAAAATCTGCTAACTTTTGGTAATTATGATAAAATTCAAAGTAAAGTCTTTTTGTAATAGAATTGGACATTTAAGAGTTAAGTTAAGCATTTGGAGTAGCTTGAGCTCATTAGCTATATATTGGGCCTAATGTAGTGACCCTAATGATAACCAACATAAGAGAATAATTTATGAAGAATTGGACTAAGAAATAACTCATTGCCCATAAATTATAATTTGTAGGAGTTAACACTTGCCCAGGACGTTCAAAGCATGTCAATCAAGATCAAGATTTGGGAAAAATTGTCAGGTAGTAAGGTATCCCTCACATATTATGTGATATGTTATATACATGTGTTGTACCATTGTGAATGTAAAACATTCATATGAGAAGTGTTAAGGCCCAGTAGAATTTCCCAGTGTTGTGGTAAGGGACAATTGTCCTTGAATTGGTAACTTTATGCTTTCTGCATATTGTGAATTTGTCTTTGAATGTTGAATATGTTGATTGTACTATAACTTTAGTTGATATGGTATGATATATGTGCATTTTATATGACTGATATCTGTTACTACTAAGATTTATTGAATCTCACCCTATTTTTCTAAAACAAATTTTCAGCTTGGGCAAGTAGTTCCTTAGGCAAGAAGGTAAACATAGGCGAATGAAGCAAAGGACTTAGAATTTAATTTTTTTGTCGGTTATCTATTTTGGGATTGTACTTAATTTGTATTTAAGTGTGGTCAGTCTCGTATTGACATGTATGTAACCACCTGTATATAGCAAACACATAATGACATTTGTACCAGTAGTGTACAGCCGTCAACCTAGGGCCGTTAATTAAACATAGTAGTTTGGGTTTTAGTAGAGAACTTATTAGTAAAAACTATGATATGAAGAAATGAATCTAAAATGGATGGCTTAAAATATATCGTAAAATAATATGATACCAAATATGGAAATGATTTTTGAAAAGATTTTTGAAAATCTACTCAAGTGCAGCTCCATACTCTACTTGAAGTTGGGACTTCTGCTGTTTACGAAAGACTACCGGTCTCCTTTTTAAAGATATTACCATACTTATGCCATCTATATGCTTTCAAAACGTGGGTGTTACAGTTCTATATTCTATTAACATGCCCAAGATTCATTATATTGGTTAGTCTAGCTTCTTGACCCTGCCCATCATCTGTGCCTCTTAGTTTTACCATCTTTGTGTTCTACTATATGGAAACAAGAGGTAATTGTCACATATTCATAAGGGCATATCTGTCATTTTCTCAAAGTGTTGGGTACACAGGTAGTCCAAAACAACATATCATAGATGTTTACAGTAGTCAGAGAAAGCCTGTAACAACATACAACATTTGAACTACTATATAATATGTACTTGCTCTATGTCATCACATTTACATGTGACTTCCCAGGGGATCACCTATCTCGAGATTTCTCTAGGTTGAACATGCTTAACTTTTATATATCTATGCATAAATGCAAATACTGGCTCTAGCTGCTTCCGACCACCGGTACCCCGTGATTGTCCTGTCTCAACAATTGTGTCAACTGCCTCTGGGCCACCAAAATAATGTGTATGGATTGAATATAAGTGCTAGTACATGCACTTGAACATGTACTCTGATATGTTCCATGTAATTAATAAAATTGGTCTTTCTGCCCCCACTGATAAGCTCACAGGTGATACCAGTTCATTCCATTGGTCTTAGTAGTACCGGCTTCCTTGAGTTTCGCATGCAATATCCTTGTACCACCCTCAACCCTGTATTGTGCTATAGGCTGCTCTTTGGGTATTCTCTAATATTTTGGGGGCTGATTCATAGAAGAGGGTAATTCACTTCTTTAGTGCCCGATTCTGTGCATATTTCCTTTTACCAAATAATTAAGACTTTATCAGTATGCTATCCTATTACTTGAACCGCTTGCTTTTATACCAAAATGTAAGAGCCTTATCTTTTTTCACCTTTTTTAAAGTACTTGCACGTAGTTCGGTGGGCACACAGGAATAGCAATAAAAATACTGATAATAAGTACTTGACTACAGTAATTTACCAAAGGGATTATTTATAAAATTACAAATAAAGTAGCCGCACAAGGCTACCAAGGTGTCTAGACTCGTTCTAATGAAACGTAGACATCTTCACGTCTTCATTTTACCACTGCATTCCTCTCGTGCAATTCTCTTCTCTACTTACACTTGTCTAAATGGTTGGTTGAGGAGAGGTGAGATTCAAGAGAATCTCAATAGCAAATAGTACCAATATGCATGCAATATAAGTACTTAATGCATGACATGTTTGCATCACATAAACTCATGCTAACACAATGATATATCTGTGTGCTCAATGTTTTAAACAACATACTCATGGCCATAGCATAAATAGAAAAAGAGCTTCAATCATTCATATATGTTTCACATAATCAAGTAAAGCAATAACATGCATCAGTACACAAGTACAAATATCAATACATGCATGAATTGCCCTTCCCTTGATAGTCTATCGTTCCAATACTTTATGTTTAGCTCAGGCTACTATTTGATATGAAAAACCTAAATTTATAATAAATGAGTTATTTCTCATTCTAAACTCATATTGTGGGGTATTTTCTCTCAAAAGTACTTATTGACCAAAATACCCCTAGGGACCCGATCTAAGCCCCTTTGTACCAGGTCAAACTGTACTAATATTACACAATTTCACATGTAAAATTCATTTATGACCTTTGATTTGAGAAATCCACACTGCATTTCCAGTTTTATCCTTGGCAGCAACTATGTTAGAGTTTTAGGAGTAAAATTGTCATTTCACTCCCTAAAGCCTTTAAACTTCACACTTTACATGCACCCTACAATATTTTCCATTTAAATACAATGGAATCATCAAAATCACCAAAATCCAGTCCAAACATAGCCAAAGTAGGTCTGGACGAAATTCCATAAAATTGGGGAAAATGGAGTTTTATTATTTCAATCCATAATACACCTTCTTTGCACCTCTAATCACTTGTTTAACCACTCAAACACCTTTTACACATGATTAATCAATATTTAGGTAGTACCTCCCCTTAGGATTAAGCCTACCAAATCACAATTTGAACCAAAAAAGCCATAAATTCAACAACAACATCAACACCTTGAATCTAAAAAGATAACCAAGTTTTGCAGCTTTACCTTTGACTTCCTTCTTTCTTTCTCTAAAATGCCATCTCTTTCTCTTCTTACCCTTGATTTTGTCTTGCTACATGTGTATTTCAAGATAGAATGGAGATTAGAGAGAGTTGTGCATGAATTTGGAGGCATAAACAAGTGAAAATCACTTGAAACCTATCTTGTTTGGCTCTTGATCACTTGTGATTCTTCTTTGTTCATGCTTCTTGAAAGCTCTCTCTCTCTCTCTTTCCTCTTTCCATCTGACGTTAAATAAGAGCTGTTGAAGAGATAAGAAGCCTTTAAAATATCATCTCCACCTCCTTTCAAACATTATATTTAATTGTAATTTTTGCATGTGCGAATTGACTAAAGGCATCATCTTTTTATACATAGCCAAGAATGCTCCCAAAGGTCACATAATATCCAAATATTTATTTCCTCTTCTTCTCTCCTTTATGGATGTCAATAGGGCCTTGTGAAGGAGTTAAGTGGCTTCTTTGAATTTAATTGCCAATTATAACACATGCCAACATTTTTTGACTTTTCAACCTCAATTACTTGGTTTAAAATGCTTCAACTCTTGCTACAATTATCTCAAATATGTATTTCCCTTTGCCTCTTACTTTTTTGACCATCAAACATCATAAGAAATAGGAAAAATATTGGCTTTGGATTTTATTTATCCAAATCACTATTTTGCTCATACATTTGTGCATCACTTTTTGAATTTCACATATTGATTAAATGCAAACCGAATTTTCATCAAACTTTAAAATTCATATATTAATTGTACATATGTCCAATTGGTATAGTTCTAAAGGTTTTGTGACTCTTGTAAGTCTATTATTAGACAGAAATATAGCTATTAACCAACTGGAAGCTCAAAAATCCTGGAATTTGCATTTTTTGACGCTGCCATAGAAACTTGCCAGTTCACTGGGCTAACTTCAAAAATTCACAATTCTTTGTGTATAGCTCCAAATGACTTATATGACCTATCAAATTAAAGCTTGAAAAGTCTACTTTTATTTTGGAAAATTTAATAGCCATTGAACTTCATTTGCCTATTTAAAAATGTCACACCACAAGATTGCTGCACAGGGAAACTCATTAGTAGTAAATTCAAATGTTTACAATTTGTGTTTCAAACATAATCATGTTGTAAGTGACCACTAATTTGCTTTGTTTTGTCATTTCTTGTACTCTTTAATTCACCATTTTATTCCCTTAAATGCCACAAAGATATACAAAATTTTAGGGAATATCATTATGTCCTCTTGGGACACTTGCTAAACTGAGGCTTAGCATTAGGTGTTGTTCTTGCCCAGAGAGTAGAGAAGAGAAAACATATCATAGCCTATGTATCTCAAACATTAGATGCTACTCAGGCTAACACACTACCATACAGAAAGAACTATTTGCAATTGTGTTTGGGCTAGAGAAATTTTGATCCTACATCCTTCACACCAAGGTGACTATTTTTATAGATTACTTAGCTATCAAATACTTGTTTAAGAAACCAAACTCCAAACCTTGTCTCATTAGGTGGGTGATTCTGATACAAGAGTTTGATTTGGAGATTTGTGTAAGTGAGATGTAGAGAATATGGTAGCTAATCAATTGAGTTGGATTGAGACACATGCTGTAACATCTTTTCCCTTAGATGATTTTCCTAATCAAAGGCTGTGTGAGGTTGTTGTATTTATCCCTTGGTATGCTGATATTGTTAATTATCTAGTTGCATATGCTTTACCAGTTGACATAAATTAAACATCAATTGAATAAGTTTAAGAGAGAGCCTAAATTCTATATATGGGAGGATCCTTACTTGTAGTATAGTTGTAGTGATAAAATTATTAGGTGATACATTCTTGATGATGAATTTGAGTTGTCTTAAGTTTTTTGCCATACTCTTGCATGTGAGGGCATTTTATTGTAAAAGTACTGCTAGGAAAGCTTTGGAAAGTGGATTATTCTAGCCTATTATATTTCATAATGACCATAATGTTAGTGCAAGCATTTCACCCAAGATGGGGTGAATTGGGTAATCCCAGAAATTTCGTTGTGTATAAGAAAATTGACGAAATATTAAAAGCGGTTAAGAGCAAGGAGAAATATCACCGAAGGGTATACTGGGAGTTATACTGGTTCGGCCACAACCACTTTGACCTACGTCTAGTCCTCAGAGTGTCTCTAAGAGTTTCACTATATTCTCCAAGATTTAGTGGGTTCTTGGCACCTCAGTACATAGCAAGTTTCTTCACCTGGACACTCGCTCCCCCTTACACGTTGTAATGAAATCCCCAACTCAAGGTTCCACTACCTGAAGTTGTCTCAATAAGAGATATTGAGTTTGTAATGAAAAACTCTCTCACAGAGCAAATATGTAATCACTGAAGTACAATGAATGAGTATAAGTAAACAAAGCACTAAGAATGTGTTGATCAGTGTAATCTCAGTTTGTGTCTTGTTTTTCTTTTCTTTGACTGCTCCATATATATAGATGATTTGTAGTGTCCGTTAGAAGCAATTCAAACTTGTCCGTTAGAGTCGTGCAACAACAGTTGACTATTCTTCGAATTTGAAAACTATCCGTTTGTGGTAGGTAGCGGTAGGTGAATGTTTGGACTTTTGTTTGACTTTTTACTTCTTGCATGATCTCTTCATTGTTTCTCTACAAATGTACTTAGGATACTAATGAAATGAAGAGTTAATCATATAGATAAAAAATCAAAAGATATTTGATGAAAAGCTTAATTTCTGGACTGTTGACTCGAGTTACTACTCGAGTGATCAAGTTTGTTACTCCAGTGGTCCCTCAAGTAAACTTGTCAAAAATATGGCAGTGAACAAATCAACATTTTATATCAGATATCACTCGGTAAGACATGGAGTGATATATTGCAAACCTTGAAAATACCTGATTACTCGAGTGGCCATGTCTTTACCTGATTAGTTTACTCGGGTGCTAACTGTGGTAATCTGGTTACTCGAGTGGCTACTCGAGTGGCCTTCATATTTTTTCATACATCACTCGGGTGGTGACTCGAGTGGCTTTCAAATAACCCAGCAGATTACTCGATTACTCCCTCGAGTAATTGCATCAATTTCTTGGCTGAGACTTTGCTTTCTGGTTACTCGAGTGGCTACTCGAGTAATGCTTCAAATAATTCTACAGATTACTCGGGTGCTGACTGTAGTAATTTGGCTACTCGAGTGGCCTTCATATTTTTTCATACATCACTCGGGTGGTGACCCAAGTGGCTTTCAAATAATCCGACAGATTACTTGATTACTCCCTCGAGTAATTGCATCAATTTATTGGCTGAAACTTTGCTTTTTGTTTACTCGAGTGGCTACTTGAGTAATGCTTCAAATAATTCTGTAGATTACTCGGGTGGTCCCTTGAGTAATGGCATTTTCTCACTGATTACTCGAGTAGCTACTCGTGTGATATGTTGCATTTCTTGGCCGAGAGTCATTGGAAGTTTTTTAGCCTGGTTACTCGAGTGGCTAGTCGAGTGATGCCTGTGAGAATAACGTTACTCGAGTGGCTACTCGAATAATAGTCTATATAACTTTGCAGATTACTCGAATACTCCCTCGAGTAACGTCTTCCAAATTTTGGTAGTGCTTCATTGGATGAAATTTTTCTTGCTTACTCGAGTGGCTACTCAAGTAATGGCTTCTCTTACTTGAGTGGCTACTCAAGTGAGCCTTCACAAAACTTGTTTATTACTTCCAGTACTTACTTCAAGTAAGTCTTTGCCACTTTGTTCAAATTTATTTGTTTGTTATCAAATCCTTTCATATTATTGACCCAATCTTTGTTATCATTAAAACATATGGAATCTAACATTCTCCCCCTTTTTGATGATGACAAAACTTGGTGATTTTGAACAAAATTTTTGAAATTGAGTTTTCAAACATAGGTTCTTAAATACTTTTCATATTTTGTTCAATTTAACCTTGAAAATTCTGTTGAAATAGTTTATTAAAGATCTTTTCAAAGTTGTTCTTCTTTTGTACTTGTTCACCATGCATTCATAATTAAAAACTCATTAGTCCCAAAATGCAATATAATTTCAATGAAATATCATAAAGGAACAAATTACTTAATGAAGAATTCAATACATAATCAAACTTAAAATTGTTAAAATAGATCAAGAACAAAAAGAAATAAAAACACCCTAAAACCCCATACACCCAAATCCCAATATAGAGACTCAGCCATTCTTCACAAAATCACTCAAGTTCTTCTCCCCCATTTTGTCTTCATCACAAAGGTGGAATCAATCATGAGGAGGAATAGGTGGCTTCGCGGTTGAGATGGGAGTGACAGGAAAAGCCAATGACTCGTATGAACCATCAGAACTTGAAGGATCTGAAGATGATGATTCAGGTTCAGGAAGGTTTACTGGCAGTGTCTGAAGATTATCTGGAGGATTCACCAGAGGAGATGAAGGATAAGGAACCAGAGAAGTAATTTCTACTTCCTCTGTAGCAACTAGTGAAGACTCAAGTACCTCCTTAGTGGGTGCAGGAGATACAATAGGAGTAGGTATGAGCTCAAGTTGAATAGGCTGAGGTGGTTCATCAGAGCTGATGTGGATTGGCTCAAATGTTTCAGGGTCTGGCATAGAGAATAAGATATTCTCGGTCCACTCTCAGAGGGTCTATGCTCAGTAGGGATAGAGGGTCCAGGTTCAGAGGTCGGTATGGGCTCAGGAATACCAGAAGGACCAGGAGTAGATGATCCAAATGCCATAGCATCAAGTCTAGCAATAATAGATCTCAGAATCTCATCCTGGGCACGTTCAGCAAGCAACTCTTCGTGCCTCTTATCCATCTTTTCCACAAGTTGCCCCATCTTCTCATTCATGTGGGTAACCAATTCTGCATTGGTATTCGCAATATTAATATGGAAGCTCATCAGAATGTTCTCCATAAATGTTTGCATTACGGCACCAAAAAAGGATGAAGAAGATGTGTTGGCTGGAGCAGAAGACTGTGTGTCATCCATTCGACTTATTGCTGTATCAGTGTTCTTCTTTTTCTTGGGACTTGCTTCTAGAGGTGTCTTCAGAGGAATCTCAATATTCAATTTTCCAATTTGATTCCTTCCCACAGGTGCTAACCTCTCTACTGGTTGCATACTCTCTAAATACTAAATCTTGTTCTTCTTGAGAAACAAGGAAATAAGTTGAGAATAGGGTATTGGAGTAGGTCGTTTTCCCTCATATCTATACCTCTTGATCTCATTGAAGATATACTCTCCTAAGTCCTTTTGCTCCTTGAGGATCACTGAGGCGAATTTTCTGAAGTCCCTTTCAATGAAATGAGTGAAGTTGTTGGATTTATTTACCATGGCTCTAGAGTAGATATACCATAGGACTTTATGGAAATCACTCATATCACTTGGATTAAAGTTGAGAGGTCCCACAATCTCACCAGGTCTAAGGATATAAAATATTTGGTTTGAAGAAAGGTTAGGGTAATCATCATCAGGAGGATTTTCTATTCCTAATCAGGTATTAATTATGGAGGGTGAAATTAGAATTCTTTGACCTCTAACCTCAGAAGTCATTTCTTCTTCTACAGACTTCCTAATGGGATTATTAATAGGTTCAAGGTTACAATAGAAATGTCTCACTATTTTGGTGCAAAAAGGTAGCTTGACAGATAACCAGGGCGTATAGGAATCAAGGTAGGGACTAAGATCAAATTTCAATACCTCTTGAAGCACCTTATAGTCAATATAGTGCATCTTGCACACATTCCTTCTTGCAAAATGACTCAGGTACTTCTGTGATTCCTCAAGCTTTTTCATATTGAATCCCTTTGGAGGAAATGTGATTTCTTCATCCTTCTCTTCAGTTTGCTTTGAAGTTTGCCCTTTCTTTGTTTCCTTAGACGGGAAAGCTTCCTCAAGCATGCCTACCATGACTTTGGTAAGCTTCTCATCAACCTTGGGCTTCTTCAGAGGCTTAGGAGTAAAGGTTGGTGTATCGGATGAATCAGTAGGAGGAGGAGATAGTTCTTTTGTTATTTTCCCTCTTCAAGGAGGTGAACTTTTCTTGGATTGAGCTCTTATGGCAATGGGCTCCTTAATCACAACTCCATTGACCTTTGGCTTGGTTTGCGGTTTGGCTTTGGATTTTGGTTTGGGAGAAATTTTCCTCTTTTTGGTAGGAGGAGAGGAATGTGAATCAGAGAGTTGATATGGCTCAGAAGACTCAGAAGGAGTGCTAAGGTTGGGAGATTTTGACCTCACCATTGTGATTCTAGAGAATGAGAAGTTTCAGGAAAAACAGGGACGAAAGTCATGAGTTTCAGGAAGCGATTCAGAGCTATCTGAGAGGTTTTTGAAGATGTGAATCACTGGGTTTTGACGGTAATAGGAGAGAAGGATTTCTTGAAAAATTTTTATGAGAGCACAGAAGAATCACTCGAGGAGATTTTGTGAGAAATGACGGAGTATCGAGTAGAAATAACCTAGAACCCGACATCACTCAAGGGCTTACTCGAGTGATCATCATCATCACTTGGGTAGCTACTCGAGTGATCATATAAAAAATTTTAAAATACAGCAAATTTGAGCGCGTACCTTGCATGAATAATATTGTAATTATCCATGTATATTCCCTTGATCATTGGATGACTCTTTAGAACATATTTGAACTGAAAATCAACTGATTTGAAATTTACATCCAGGTTCACTCGAGGCCTTACTCAAGTAACATTGAATATCACTCGAGGCCTCCCTTGGGTAAGCTGTCTCTTCACCTTCTGACTGTTCATTTTCAACTATTGTGCCATTTCATTTGAAATTAATACTTCACTGGCACATTTCCAAGTTCATTACTCGAGTGGCTACTCAAGTAATGTATCCATTACTTCAAGTTGTCACTCCAGTGATGCTCATTATTTGAAGTTGTCACTCCAGTAATGTTCATTACTTGAAGTTGTCACTCCAGTAATGTTTATTACTTGAAGTTGTCACTCCAGTAATATTGTCTTCTATTAACCTTTGCTATTCATACTCCAAAACAGAATATTATGATCCTGCAAAACAAATTGCTTGAAACTCCGATCCTTAAGTTAGTAATCATCAAAACATCAATAAATAATATCATCTAACATTTTGTAAACATTAAATAACTTACAACTCATTAGGATTTACCATTCCCAATTCGCATCTAATATATAAAAATTGATCTTTTGCAAGAGGTTTTGTGAAGATATCAGCTAGTTGAAGATGAGTTGGAATGAATATTACTTTAACATCTTTCTTTTGAACATGATCTCTGATGAAGTGATGTCTAACTCAATATGCTTGGTTCTAGAATGTTGAATAGGATTTTTTGCCAAGCTTATCGTGCTAGTGTTGTCACAGTATATTGGTGTTTCTTTCAAATAAATACTGAGATCCTAAAGTTGTTGCTTTAGCCATATTCTTGTGCACAACAACTTGATACTACAATATACTCAACTTTCGTTGATGAAAGAGACATTGTAGTTTGTTTCTAGCTAAACCATGATACAAATAAACGTCTAAGAAGCCTTGTCTACTTGTACTCTTTCTGTTCGTCTTGTATCCTCCATGATCAGAGTTTGAGTATGCAACTAGATATTCACTTCTTCCTTTGGGATACCAGAGACCCAATTCTGGAGTGTCAGCAAGATATCAGAAGATTCGTTTGACGGTTTCAGCATGTGACTCTTTTGGTGTTGATTGATATCTTGCACACATACCCACACTGAATTGAATGTCAGGCCTACTTGCAGTGAGATAGAGTAGTGATCCAATCATTCATCTATATTTTGTGATGTTGTAATCTTTTCCGTTGACATTCGCATCAAGTAGTGTGGTTGAGCTCATGGGTGTGTCCGTTCCATTTGCTTCATCCAATCCAAACTTCTTCAATAGCTCTTTCAAATATTTTGTTTGAGATATGAAAATTCCATTCTTTCTTTGTTTGATTTGTAAACTGAGAAAGAAATTCAATTCTCCCATCATTGACATCTCAAACTCCCCCTGTATTATCTCAGAAAATTTTTTGCACATAGTTTCGTTAGTAGGCCGAAAACTATATCATCAACATATATTTGCACAATTAATATATCATCTTGTTTTTGTTTTGTAAAAAATGTTGTATCAAATTTTCCTTGTACAAAAACTTGATCAATGAGAAATTTACTGAGCCTCTCGTACCATGCTCTAGGAGCTTGTTTTAAACCATATAAAGCCTTTTTAAGTTTGAAAACATAGTCAGGTTGGGTTACATCTTCAAAACCTAGAGGTTGTTCTACATATACTTCTTCCATGATGTAGCCATTTAGAAATGCACTCTTTACATCCATTTGATAGAGTTTGAATCATTTGATGCATGCAAAGGCTAAGAGTATTTGTATAGCTTTCAATCTAGCCACTGGAGCATACGTTTCCTCATAATCAATTCCTTCTTCCTGATTATAGCCTTTGGCCACCAATCTTGCCTTGTTTCTGACAATTATTGCGGATTCATCAAGTTTGTTCTTGAATACCCATTTAGTGCCAATGATTGGATGATCCTTAGGTCGGGGTGCCAAATCCCAAACTTAATTTCTTTCAAATTGGTTTAGTTCTTCTTGCATTGCTATAACCCAATCATTGTCTGATAGGGCTTCGTCAATGTTAGAAGGTTCAATCTCATAAATAAATGCAGAAAAACTTACTTCATTGAAAATTCTATTTCTAGTTTTGACTCCTTCATTCACATCTCTTATGACTTGATCTAAGGGATGACTCCTATTGTATTTTCAGGCTTTAGGTTGACCTAATGACTGATCTACTTCCTTGGTTTGATCAACTTCTGGAATAAGAGATTTAGAAATAGATTGACCATTTTCTTGATTTAAAACAACTTCCTGCTCATCATCAATGGTTTTGTCAGAGGATTCAAATTTATCAAATACAATGTAAATTGACTCTTCAACAACACATGTTCTTTTATTGAAAATTCTGTATGCTTTTCTTCGGTTAGAATAGCCTAGGAAAATTCCTTCATTTGTTCTAGAATCAAATTTTCCTAAGTTATCTTTACCATTATTATGAATGAAGCATTTACAACCGAAGACGTGTATATAAGCAAGATTTGGCTTCCTTCCTTTGTATAGCTCGTATGGTGTCTTTCCAAGTTTTGTTCTAATATAGGTTCTATTTGAAATATAGCCTGCTGTGCTCATTGCATCGGCCCAGAAAACTTGAGATACGTTCTTTTCATTCAGCATTGCTCTAGCCATTTCAGTGAGCACTTTATTCTTACGTTCCACGACTTTGTTTTGTTGCGGTGTCCTTGGAGCAGAAAAATTGTGATTAATGCCATTAGTATCAAAATATTCTTCAAGGGCTTGATTTTCAAATTCTCCACTGTGATCTGTCTTGATACTTGCAATAGTCATACCTTTCTTATTTTGCACTTTCTTGGCAAAAAATAATCAATTCTGTAAAGGTTTCATCCTTTGATGACAGAAAAATAGTCCATATAAATCTAGAGAAATCATCAACAATGACCAATGAATATAAGTTGCCACCAAGGCTTTTAACTCTTGCTGGACCAACTAAATCCATATGTATTAATTGAAGTGGTTGATTTGTTGTAATCTCATTTTTTGATTTGAAAGATGATTTAGTTTGTTTACCCTTTTGACATGCGTCACAAATCAAATTGTTTTTAAAATTTACTTTGGGTAATCCAAGAACTAAATCCTTTTTTAGTAGTTTGCCTAGTTGGTGCATGTTGACAAGAGCTAGTCTCTTATGCCATAACCAACTTTCATCGACATTACTCAGAAAACAATTTTTAGAATTATTTCTATTGATATCAAATGTATAGCAGTTACATTCCCTTTTTGCTCTGAGCTTTGCCTTGATATTTTTCTTATCAAGTTGAAAGTCTTTCTTGTTGACAATCAGATATTCCTCTGAATCAAATATTATCCAATTGTCTTTATCTGCACTTTGACTTATGCTTAGCAAATTATGACACAAGCCTTCAACGTAATATACATCTTTGACTTGTATTCCTTTGTTGTTTTTTATTTCACCAATTCCTGTTATTTTTCTGGATTGATTTCCTCCAAATTTTACCTTTCCACCTTCCTTAGGTTGCAATGTGGTAAAACTTTCGAAATCACCAGTCATATATCTAGAGCATCCACTGTCTATGTACCACTTGTTGTTTTTTGATGCTTTAAGACATATCTGCAATCAAATACAATTACGTCTTAGGTACCCACATCTTTTTGGGTCCTTTTGGGTTAGCACAAAACTTTTTCGGAACATATGAACCTTTAGGTACCCATTTGTAGGTTCCTATATTTCCTTTCTTCCTATGAATGCATGATGAAGTATAATGACCTTTTCTATTACAATAATTACAATGTTCAAAAGGATTTGATGTATGTAGAGAATGCTGAAAATAGTTCAAGTATGATTTACCTCCATCTTTCTTTCTTCCTTTCCTTCTGTCTGATTTTGGATCATATCCAATTCCATATCGATCATTCACAAATTGTTGAGCTTTTAAAATTACATTTAGCATTTCACTTCCTTTAGTGAATTTTTCAAGAGATTTAGTACGATCAGTGTTTTTTTTCAAAGAAGTACAGCTTTCACAATCTTTTTCAAAATTCTTATTAAGTTCTACTTCAAGAACTTTGTTTTTCTTTTAGAAAACAACGAGTTCTTTAACTACTTTGATGAATTCAGAATGTAAAGCATTATATTCAAAAAGTAGTTCATCATAGGTAGGATTAGAATCAGTTACCTCTTCTTTTGTTTCCTCTTGAGCAACTAGATAGATATTGGCTACTTCCTTTTCATCACTTTCTTCGTTAGAAGAACTATCTCCCCATATGGCAGATACAAAGGCTTTCTTCTTGTTGTAGAATTTACCTTTTCTCTTTTCTTTATTCTTCTGAATTAGTTCTTGACATTCTGATTTGAAATGTCCTGGCTTTCCATATTCATAGCAGATGATGTTCTCTTTATTGCTTGTTCATCCTTTCTGAAAGTTTTTGAATCATTGGCCTTTCTTGTAAAACTTTCGAAATCGTTTTATGTTAGGCCCATTTTGTCATCGTCAAGCTCTTCATCTTCATCTTATTCTTCCTCTTTTGCTTTTAGTGCTAGACCTCTTTTCTTCTTGTCACCAATATCATCTAGTTCTCATTTGAATTTTAATTTGCTTTCATATTCAGAAAGTCTTCTGAATAGAGAAGCAACCGATCGTATTGATTCACCTTTTGTTTCCTCAATTGCAGTGACTTTTGCTTCCCAGTCTTTAGAAAGAATATATTTAAAATATTTTGTACTTGGGTATGTTGATCATAGACTTTTCCAAGTGCTGCAAGTTGATTAACAAGGTGAGTATATCTAAGTTCAAATTCAACTATCGACTCACCTGATTTCATATGAAGTAGATCAAACTCAGTAACGAGAGTATTGATCATATTTTCTTTTATTCCTGAAGTTCCTTCGTGAGTTATTTCCAAGGCTTCCCATATTTCTTTAGCTGTTGGAAATGTGCAGATTCTAAAGTACTAATTTTGACTGAAGGTACTTTGAATCATTAAAATTGCTTTACTATTGAGTGTAATGAGTTTCTTGTCATTCTCATCATATTCTGCTAGTGTCTTGGGAACTCTCTGTGAATCTACAATCTTTTCAGGTTTGTAGTTTCCACTCTCGATCACATCCCATAGCCTATATTCAGTAGCCATTATGAAGACTTTGAACTTTGATTTCCAGAATGAAAAGTGTTCGCCATTGAATCTCGGAGGTCTTGTGATAAAAGCTCTGTCGAGAAGAATGCCTTCACCCATACTTGCCATTGGATCCTTCTTAGGCTGTTAAACCTTAACAAGAAGACCTACACTCTGATACCAAATGTTAGTGCAAGTGTTTCACCCAAGAGGGGGGTGAATTGGGTGATCCCAGAAATTTTGTTGCGTATAAGAAAATTGATGGAATATTTAAAGCGGTTAAGAGCAAGGAGAAATATCATCGAAGTGTACACCGGGAGTTATACTGGTTCGGCCACAACCACTTTGACCTACGTCTAGTCCTCAGAGCATCTCTGAGAGTTTCACTATATTCCTTAAGATTTAGTGGGTTCTTGGCACCTTAGTACACTACAAGTTCCTTCACCTTGACACTCGTTGCCCCTTACACGTTGTAATGAAATCCCCATCTCAAGGTTCCACTACCTTAAGTTGTCTCAATATCAGATATTGAGTTTGTAATGAAAAACTCTCTCATAGAGCAAATATGTAATCACTGAAGTACAATGAATGAGTATAAGTAAACAAAGCACTAAGAATGTGTTGATGAGTGTAATCTCAGTTTGTGTCTTATTTTTCTTTTCATTGAATGCTCCATATATATAGATGATTTGTAGTGTCCGTTAGAAGCAATTCAAACTTGTCCGTTAGAGTCGCGCATCAACGGTTGACTATTCTTCGAATTTGAAAACTATCTGTTTGCGGTAGGTAGTGGTAGGTGAACGTTCAGACTTTTGTTTGACTTTTCACTTCTTGCATGATCTCTTCATTGTTTCTCTGCAAATGTACTTAGGATACTAATGAAATGAAGAGTTAATCATATAGATAACAAATCAAAAGATATTCGATGAAAAGCTTAATTTCTGGACTTCTTACTCAAGTTTCTACTCGAGTGGTCCCTCGAGTAAACTTGTAAAAAATATGACAGTGAGCAAATCAACATTTTACATTAGATATCACTGGGTAAGACATGGAGTGATATGTTGCAAACCTTAAAAATACTTGATTACTCGAGTGGCCATGTCTTTACCTGATTAGTTTACTTGAGTGCTGACTGTGGTAATCTAGTTACTCAAGTGGCTACTCGAGTGGCCTTCATGTTTTTTCATACATCACTCGGGTAGTGACTCAAGTGGCTTTCAAATAACCCGGCAGATTACTCGATTACTCCTTCGAGTAATTGCATCAATTTCTTGGCTGAGACTTTGCTTTCTGGTTACTCGAGTGGCTACTCAAGTAATGCTTCAAATAATTATGCAGATTACTCGGGTGGTCCCTCGAGTAATGGCTTTTTCTCACTGATTACTTGAGTAGCTACTCGAGTGATATGTTGCATTTCTTGGCTGAGAATCATTGGAAGATTTTTGGCCTGGTAACTCGAGTGGCTACTCGAGTAATGGTCTATATAACTTTGCAGATTACTTGAGTACTCCCTCGAGTAACGTCTTCCAAATTTTGGTAGTGCTTCACTGGATGAAATTTTTCTTGCTTACTCGAGTGGCTACTCGAGTAATGGCTTCTCTTACTCGAGTAGCTACTCGAGTGAGCCTTCACAAAACTTGTTTATTACTTCCAGTACTTACTTCAAGTAAGTCTTTGCTACTTTGTTCAAATTCATTGGTTTGTTATTAAATCCTTTCATATTATTGATCCAATCTTTGTTATCATCAAAACATATGGAATCTAACACATAAGGTTTGTAAGAAATGTTTTAGGTGTCAATCTGTGGGTTATATTTCTAAGAAGCATGAGATTCCTTAACAACCCCTATTGTTCTGTGAAGTCTTTATGTTGAGGGCATTGATTTTAGGTGACTTTTTACCACTTCATTTTGTTATATGTACATCCTACTTGATGTGGATTATGTGTGAAAATGGGTTGAGGCAATCCCCCTCGTACTAATGACTCTTCTATGGTAGTTTCCTTTGTTCAGTCTCACATTTTTTTGCAAATTATTTTGAAATCAAAGACATTGGTCCATTGAAGTACTTTCTTGGCATAGAAGTAGCATGAAGTCATAAAGGAATAAGCATGTGCCAACACAAGTATGCATTAGATCTACGAAAAGAAACATGTATGCAAGGAGCTTAGCTTGCAAATACATAAATGGAGCTAAACGAAAAACCAACAATCAAGCCAAATAGCAAAGTAGTGAATAGAGAAAGATATCAATGGTTAGTAGGAAAACTTATTTATTTATTTACACAAGGCCTGACATATGTTACCCTATCAGTATAGTAAGCTAGTTCTAAAGCAGCCCCTAAAAAGAATAAATGATACCTATCTACAAAATCTTACGATATCTAAAGAAGACTTCATGTAACACCCTTCTTATCATAGTCATTAGATAAGTTTAGACATATAATAGATTCAAACCATTTAGCCAGGTTTATATCCTGGGACTTACAAACCTTTGAAAACTACTTAATTCCCAATTACAACACAGGGTTCGAACCTGTCATTGAATGGGTTTTTCATAAACTTTTTAAATTATTTTGAAACAATTTCAAAATGGTTTGCAGGTTCATTTTAACTCATCAGAGTATGATTCCATTTATTAATACCAAGTGGGCCCACATTGTATTGTCGCTTGTTGCTAGTTCATTTACAGACTTTACATATTAGTGTTTGAGTTTACGATTGGTGGATGCACTACACTATGGTACTAATCTTACTGTTACAGTATACTTAAATGTATTATATACAGATCCTTAACAACTAGATAAACAACAAAAAATAAAATTTACCTCTTCAACTCTATTCGTCCGTAGCTACCTTCTTCCTGTGTTAGCAACTTGCCCATGTGGCAGGTTAGCTATCGAAAAGGGATGAGATTTAAAAGAATCCAATTAGTAACAGTTAACACTCATATAAAATACATAAAGAGAAACATGCCATATCTACCATCACATACCAGACAATTCAATATTCATTCACATTTAGTGATGTGCTTATGCATCAAACAATTCTATTCAAAGACTTACCGTCCTTGCCTACAGTACTGGATGTTCTACTGGGCTAAAGCCCTTCTTATTTGAATGCTTAATGGGCAATTCTACCAATTCATGCTCAATGTTCAAGTATTCATAATGACAATAATATACATGAAGTATGATACATAGAATATGAGGTAAAAGTTACTACCTTAGCCTTTTCAGTCTTATTCTCGTTCTGCTTTTCAGTATCCAGGGCAAATATCAAATTCTATAAATCAATCAGAATTTAAGGACGACGAGTTATTGCTTATCCCAATTCCTCATAATTCAAACACTTATGTTTGTTATCATTACGATTAGTACACTAAGTAAAATGAAGGATCAATGTCATCAAACTAGCCCAAAGTGCTTATTTCTACGCTTAGAGTTCAAGGTAAGTACATTTTGCCATTACCATCTTAATTTCGCACATTAATAAAAGCTGGCAGAATTTTTAATGAACTTTGAAAATTCATATCTTTTTGTACAAATGTCTAATTGCAGTGATTCTAAGGGCTATGTGACAAGTCTACTTTCAGGGTAAAATATTTCCCTTAGCCAAATGGATGCACAGTATTCCATAATTATTGTTCATTGGACACTGTCCCAGAAGATACTAGTTTTACATGACCAACTTAAAAAATACATGACTCTTAGTGTACAGATTCAAATGACATGAATGACCTATCAAATTAAAGCTTGATTAGTCTAATTTTATTCTAAAAAACTTCACATTCATTGGAAATAATTTGGTTATCCAAAAACACATTAGAGTCTCACTGCCTCACAGGAAATTACACTAGTAGCATAGTTTAAATTCCAATTTTCAGTGTTTAATTTCAGTGATCCAAAAATTATTCCCAAAGGCTATTCCTACACAATTTTTAATGTAGAATGCATTGATAACATCAAAAATTATGAAATTCCTACTCTTTTTATGTGTCCTGCTTTGGCAGAAATTAGACATAGTATCCAACAAACACTAAACTTCCAATTAAATCCTCAAACTAGTTTTGTATGCTCTTTAAACATCATAAGACACCATTTATACAGTCAAAACAACATGAAACCTCCAAACCCTAGTATAACCAAAACTTAGGGTAGAAATTCACATGCCAAAATCCTCAATCAATCAACATAATCCATAGCTCAAAATGAAGTTCTTACTCACCTCTATCTCTTTATTGAGCTCTTTCTTTGATTCTCCACTTTTGGCTCTTAGTAGAAGACTCAATGTAACCCCCTCTGTAATTATATTTGAAATACACGATTAAAATGAAATAGAGACCTATAATAATCAAAACTCATTTAAAACCCCATCCTTGAGATATGATTTTCAAAAATACCTTTTAAAATCTAATTAAATTGGTCTCATATTTACATTTCGAATACAATTACTATGCAAAGATAAATCACATTCATATAAATATCAGAGTGCATAATATATTTATTCCAGCAATCCCGAGTACATACCTTCGCTAAAGATACACAGGGCACAATTGCCCATTACAATTCTTCAAATGGGGATTACACAATCTCATCTCAAATTCATAACCATATATTCAACCAAATCATATACAGTCTTCACAACTCATTGATAACCAACTACCAACTCTCATCTCAAAGGAGTCCTAGTCGCTCCCTCCACGAGCCACTTACCCGTCTAAATTGTTGGTAGGGGAGGGTGAGATTTGAGAGAATCTCAGTAGCAAACAGATACCATAATGCATGCATGATAGATGCTATGTGTATGACATGTTAGCTTTATCTAGATGCATGCCCCATAATGAGATTTCTGTATGCTCAATGTTTCATGTAACGAAACTATGGCCGTAGCAAAACAAAAACAGAGCTTCATTTATTCAAATGTGCTCTACACAATCAAGTAAAGCAATCACATACATCACTACAGAAATAAAGATATCAAATACATGCAAGTAAGGTAAGTCCCCTACTCTAGTCTTTTCTCCTCGATTTGTGTGCCAGCAACTTGGGGCTTCACATTTGATCCTACGATGTCAAATGTACTATTCAGATACTTCTATAGTGTTTCTGGGGGTTATATGAGGCTATACGTCAGCTTTTGTTGCGATCTCAATACATGACAAACATACATACAATGCTTTACACATAGCATAAGAGAAAGAGTCACTTCCTTGTTCTTTCTGATGGTGTTCAGACAGAGGCTACTATGTACTAGGGTAAATGTCAGAGGACATCACATAGCTTTCATACCAACACACATAGAAGACTCTAATTTTACGCACCGCCTTTCGGCCTTGGGTCAACACCAGTGCAACCAGCTTGGTGGCTAGCCATGCTGGCCATGCCGGGGTAAGTGCCTTTAAAATTGAGAACCCTCGATCATATAGTTGAATTAGCCATTAGCTGAACTAGATCTACTCTGTGGCCACAACCACACCTCAATCCCAGCTTGTTCACAATTGTCACACATACATGTTGCCTTATTGGGATACACATATCCCATTACCTCTCTGGCAATCAAAAAGCCACTTTGGCTTCCAGATAGTCAAATTAGTAGGCAAAGGTCAATCTGAGACAAATTCATGTTCTCAACTTCCAAGCAAAGTTCAAAACCCTTGAAGATAGAACTGGGTTTTGGCCTCAACATAGTTGTAAAGCTTTTTCTTAGCCATTTATCCTTAAAAAGAACATCCCAATCTAACATCTAGAGCTCTAGATATTGCCTGGAAACTGAAATAGGGTCTTATTTAGTATTTTTTAAGAAATTCTATTTTATGCCAAAATCATTATTTATTTACCAATTATACCCAAATTCATTAAATTAAGCTCAATTATCATCCACAAAATCATCTTATAAGGGAAAATAAATATACAAATATTTTACTTATCAAGAGATAGAAAGACTCTCAGGATTATGTGATTTGGATATGTTGGATAGAGGGCTCGATATTTGTAGGCAGTATGATTAAGTGTCAGTGTAGATATACACGGGACACTTATACGGTGCCATTGGTTGGTTGAAAGAAGCCACCCAGCTATGTGATAAGGTATGGGACTGATTGGTCAAGTGAAATATGCCAATATAGGTGCACACATGGACGCCAGTGTACCCTGCGTTTCTAGAGTGGACGCCAGTGTGTGGTGCCATGTGGGGCCCATACACAAACTCTAGCCTGGCTTTATTTAGCGGGCCTCGATATACATGAAGCAATCTTGAGTAAGTTCCAAGTATTAAAGTAGGTTTAATAAAGTTAGTCGTGATAGAAAATGATGACACAACTTTTATGGTGGCATTATAAGAGAGTGACAAGTGTCTCTCATCATGACAAAGTACAAAGTGCCTTTTGTGTTGCTTGACATGAAGGTGACACGTGTCCCTCATGATGCACTCACCTTTATGCCTTTTGTGTTGGCGTCCCCGGAGCATGCCACCTAGAGCCTAAGTCTGGGGAATCCACTGGTCCTCGATTCGGCCAGGTATTTAACTTTCTCGAACACCAACCTGAGAATTTAGGGAAATTGTCAAGCCCCTTCCTTCCCCTGACCATTTTGGAGCCACCTAAGAGAGAGAAAGAGAAGATGTGAGCTTTGAATGACACATGGCAAACTAAGGCTCTAATCTTGTGACACTTGGCAAGCTAAGATGAGATCATTTTATAAGATTTAATCACAACTATCCATTCCTCTTTAAGGCTATCCAATTTGGCCAAGTGGAGAGAGAGGGAGAGAAAATCTAAAAAATACATACAAAATAGAAAGAAGAGAGAAGGAGGAGGAATAGTAACATTTCCTGAATATCGGAGCTGATTTTAACCCCAAAATGCCATTATCTTCCGGTAAGTCCTCCAAGAAACTTCTTCTACTCACTGTAAGCTTCAATTCTATGGTCTTAAATTTCTCATCTAAAGTGTTTTGTGTCATTTACCTAGTCAGAGTGTGCCAAAATACCGAACCACTTGTAGAAATGCAAAGAGGCAAGCCTCAGCTTCATTTTGAACCAATTACTTCATGTTTTTGTTGAGTTCTTCTTAGCTCTTGAACCGCCCTTAAGTTTTAGCCAAGGGAAAAGTTTGAAGCAAGATGATGTTTTTAATCATGTACAAGGTGATATATGATGCTTATTGATGTATTAGACTTGTTGGTGGTCAAAAACACAAACTTGATTTTATGTTATATTTGGGGAGCTGTTTTGGTCAGGAGTCAATCTAGGAGGAAGAGTTTGATTTTGGTATTTTTGAAGTTTTCATTGGATTCTACACAAAAAATTGTGTAGGAATAGGCTTTGGTTATAATTTTTGAAATATTGTTTTCATTGTGCGTTTTTTACTGGCAGATTTATTGTGGCAAAAATTTCACCATCCAAGCTTCAGCTGTTGATGATGAAATTTTCTATATTTAAATTACTCATAAAGACCATTAATTTGATAGGTATTATAAAGGATTTGGATAAGTACACTAGGAGTTATGAATGTTTAAAGTTAGACTATTAAAACTGGTCAGATTTTTTAGCAGCAGAGGTAAAACGGGAAACTGGGATATGTGTGTTGTAAGATGGCTGCTGGAAGTATTTTTCAATTAACATAAAGCTAATAAGTGACACAAAATTTTGAACCACCATAATCAGAGTTTTCTAGAAAAAGATATGAATTTTGAAAGTTAATTAAACATTCTGTTAGATTTTGGATAATTATGCGAAAATGAACAAGTAGTGTCATTTAGTAGTAAAGTTTGCGTCCAAAGCTTAAGTAAAGCCGATAAAGTTAGTATAGGCCTGTTAAATACCTATTGGGCCTAATGTCAATGTGTTAACTTTAATGTTAACTAACCAAAGTATCTTGGGTTATTAAAATTTGGGACAAGTGTAGGCCCAAAGAATAAAGACAAGTCCTAGAGGCTAAAGTAGTCCATTGGACATTTATTTATCATGGCTATAATAATATAGCCATTTATCTAGGGACATAAGATGACAAAGAAGAGGAAAATGGAAACAACTTCAATGGTTGAAAGAAAAGGTACAAAAGGGGGACTTGAAAACCAAAGGTAGTGAACTTACTTACTTGCATGTATGTGATATTTATGCAATGTTTTGATTTGCTATATTTCTTTACTTAATTTTGTGAAGCATGTATGAATGAATGAAGCTCTATTTCTATTTTCGTTGTGGCCATAAATATATTGCACAAAATATTGAGCATGCAGAATATCATTATGTGAACGTCAGCCTATGTAAGGCAAACATATCATGTACTAGCATTCATCTTACATGTATTGTCTGTAATGTTTGCTACTGAGATTCTCTCGAATCTCACCCTCCCCCACCAACCATATAGGCAGCTGAGCACTGAAGAGGGCTGCAGGATGTTGTACCAGGAAAGAAGTTGCAACGAAGAAGAGAAGAATTATTTATGCACTTGTTCGTTATGTAAATTAATATGTTTACAATAGTTAATTGTATAATCTGCATGACGAATGATTAATTTTCCAAGCGTGATAATTGAATTAAAAATGGGTAATTGCATGGTGCGAGCCTATTAGTTAAGAAACCTTCCACACATAAAAATGAGCAAAGAATCATTTTGATTAAGACAATAAAGAGAATGAAGGAAAGATGAGTCACAATGAGTAGAGAACCACAATGTGTAATCTTTGAAAAGTTCTAAGTAATAAAAAATTCCTTTTCAAGTGTAGGTTCGAATTCTATATTGGAGTTGGGATTTGAAATTGTTCACCAAGAAATATCACTTAGTGGTTCACATGCACTACGAAAGACTCATTAGAACGATAATGTAACTAAGGTGTTACATTACAACCTAGGGCCTCAGCCCTATGCAAACTTGCATACCGGGTCTTACCACCTTGAGCCTCTGCTCACCATAATCTGGATGTATAACAATCTGCTGGCCTAAGGATACACCAGTCCAACAAGTCTTATGGCCTCAATACACACAGTTTAACATCTATGCTGAATGCATATCGGGTCTTACAGCCTTAGGACACACAATCCACTAGGTACTCTGATTACATTACAGGCTCCAACTCTTGCTACTCAAGCCATTCATAAGCTTATGTAATGTTCATGAAGCACGCAAAACAAACCATCTAACACCAATTAGTCATTCGACATTCAACAATCACAGGACACAAGGTCTATTAGGTAATTATAGGACACTTTCCAACAAAAAAAATCATAGGACACTTTCCAACATCAACCATCCAGGTAGCATGTAAGGTCTTATAGCCTAGGGAATCACCCCTATGCCATAGGCATGTTGGGACCTATAACCTTGGGCCTCTACCCATCTACCACTGGATATTCATTAGGTCTTATAGCCTAGGGTAACTCCCCATACAAGTTACACTCAAGGGCCTTTTGCTTAAGCCTATCTGGCTTAAAATGCCTCTGGTAACTCCAGATGCAACTTATACTTATGGGTCTTATTGCCTTGGGACTAACTGTCCCATCATTCTCAAGCTTTATAACCTTTTCGGGACACTACTTGGAATGTCATGCATTGAGTCATTGCCTGGAATCTTAAATTCGAATTGAACATCGATCTTACAACCCTGCTCTGAATGTATATCAGGTCTTACCGCCTGAGGACACACTGTCCAAATAGGTCTTATTACCTTGGGCCTATTGCCTATCAGGTCTTACGGCTTGAGGACATACTGGTCTAATAGGTCTTACTGCCTATCGTATAGTCATAACATAAATATACTCGATGGTAACACATATATGTAGAACCATTACATAAGATATGAGAGCAAGAATTGGTTGCCTTTCTTGTTGAGCCTGTTCTTCCTTAATTTCCTTTCTCACTTTTCTTTCAATAAATAGTACTGGAGCACTCCAAGGTGATTCACTAGGTCACCTAAAACCCTTCATTCTAGGAAACTCATCAAGAGTATGACTTATTACAATGCACCACCTTTGAAAGTTGACGTCTCAGAAGCTCCTTATGGTTCATCATCAGGGCGGCTCTACTCCATGATTCGATGTCATGGTGGCTCCACGCTATGGTTCGTTATCATGGTGGCTCTATGCTACGATACTGCACTTGCTACTTTACTTAGTCTACTCTGACTATTCAGCCCCTTTAGTCAAAATTCTCCATTGGTAGCCCTCTTTGATCAGAACCTTCTATAGGTAGCCTTTTCCATTTAGAACTCCCAATAGGTAGCCCTCTTCTGTTGTCCGTCTCTAAATGTAAGTACTATGGTAACGAGAACCTAGATCTTATAAGGTTCCTTTTTCTCTAGCAATTCTACTTTCTTTAATTTTGCCATCCCATCTAGGGTTATTCCATATGGACTTTCGATATTAGTCCAGCTCCATTTATAGTCACAAATTCAACTTCCCATACGGGGGTAATCTACCCATGTCATATAAGGAATCCATTAGCTACTTGCATATATGCTTTTATCTGTCTCAGTCATGAGACCATAACTCTTGACTACCCTGGTTCTATCTACTACTTTATTGCATCAAGGAACAAACCCCCAATCATTCTTTCTAAGGGAATATTCTATAATCAAGATCTTTCTTTATGCTAGATTAGCAGGTAGCAACCTCCAGAAACCTCATACACATTTTTGTACCACATTCTAACACCTCAAGCCACTCAGGTTATTTCAAATTCCTTAAGAATAATTTCAAATATTCAATTCTTAGATTACAGTTCAACTCCTAGAACCTCAATATCGCTGAGGTAAGAAAATCATGTTCCCTCAGTTATACTCAATATACATGCATACTAGAATTAAGATTCATCATTCTTAT
Source organism: Inga oerstediana (assembly GCA_963210345.1). Lineage (NCBI taxonomy): Eukaryota > Viridiplantae > Streptophyta > Magnoliopsida > Fabales > Fabaceae > Inga > Inga oerstediana. Next base: position 37,158,989 of record OY723410.1, on the reverse strand, counting down.
TTTAATCCTCCAACATTCGGGTAATATTCTCATGGCATCAGCATTATTCATATGACTCTAACTTTACCTCAATCCTTAATATCAAAAGGCATATTTAAAATCACCATATTAAACCTTAAAGGTAATCGATGCCAGCTTTACATCATGGGTGGCTAACTCATCTTGTGAGGTTTCAGCTATTGAGAGACATTTACCACTATTCGGCCCTGCTACACTGGGGCACATCCCAATATTGTATACTCATTTCACTATAACTCATCAGGTCGCTTCATTAGCAGACCACTTAGGTCACATCATTGCAGGCTACACAGGTCTCAGCTGTAATACCCCAGCTTTTGAGACTCGAGGCTAGAGAATAAGCCTGAGATTAGTGGATTGCTAAGCCTCGGTTTAGCAAGATCCCAAATTGTGATTAATGGTTAATGACTTCAAAAGTGGATGTGGTTAGTGATAAATAACCCTTTTGGAGAATATAATGTGATTTGACACTCGAATATGATTTGTGTGTGTTGTGAGCAGCGCCAAAACCCTATATTTGAGTTCAATTGTGGATTAACATCCAAATTGACTTAGAATAGAGGGCAGAATTGAATAGGATATTGTGTTGGAAATGGTGTCATAGTGTGTTTTGATGTCATTGAAATTGGTTTGGAACTTTGGAATGGAAATGTTGCAATGTTTGGTTTTGAAATGTGAATTGTGTTGACATGTTGAGATTGTTGTGAAAACATGTCAATGAGATGTGAATTTGATTGATTTGGTGTTTCCAATGGATTCCTTGTGAAAATTTATGTGGGAATTGTAATATCCCAAAATGTACTCAAGGGCTAAATGTACAGAATAGATGGTGGGATTAATGACAGAATTACCTCTAGAAATTTTGTTACGACTTTAGTCAATTTTCACATGCAAAAAATTGGCAATTGAATATTATATTGCAAGTGGATATGTTATAAGATCATCATCTCCTTCAAAGGGCCATGACTTATGTAAGATATAAGGAGACAATATAGGTTATTAATATATGACATGTGAAGGCAATTTGACCAAGTTGTAAAAGGTGGTGACTAAGTCAACAATTTCAACTAAAGAAGTAATATTTGAAGAGTTGGAATTATGATTGATTCAAGAAGCTTTTTTGGCTATTCCAAGGGCTACAATTCGTATGGCATGAGGAGGAAAAGAAAATATGTTGAATTGGTCAAATATTGCAACTAAAGTAATGTATTTGAAGAGGCAAAATTTATGATAAATCAAGGAGTATTTTTTTTGCTCTTTAAGAGCTATTTTCGGTGACAATAAAGAGAGAAAGAGAAGCACATGAAAGACCAAGTAAGGAGATGAAGACTTGGTCAATAATTGTAGGCCAAGCATAAGATGATATCTTGAATACAAAGGCAAAACATTTCGGTCAAAAAGGGAGGAGGAAGGAAAGAGAAAACTTGAAGCAAATTTACCCTTAGTTAATTCACCATAAGTATATAACCAAGTGAAGTAATTTTCACCACATCTTTTATCTACTTTTGCACCATATTTTCGTTTGGACTTTGAGAGATAAGAGGGGCCAAAAATCTGATCATTAAGTCACATATTTCCTCTCTCCTCAAGTTGGTTACAACAGCAAAAACGTAGAGGAAGAAAAGCAAGGTTTTAAGGTGAGCTTAATCTTGAATTTTCACCTTCTTAACCTCATCTATGGCTCAAGTGACCTTCATGAAACTTGTTCCTCTCTTCCTTAACTTCATTTCTATGGTTTTTGTTTTTGAAGAGGAGGAGTTTTCAGCCACCCTGCAAGAACAAAAGTTGAGGAATCAAGAAAAGAACCCAAGAAGAAGCAAGAGGTGAGTAAGAGCATTATGTAGATGTATATGATGCTTTAATTGGCTGAGTTGTGGTGGGCTATTATGACAGCTCTAATTTCATTTTTTAGGGTATATTAGGGATCATGAAGCTTTCATCCTATGTATGTGCTTATATGTTGGTTTGGAGGCAAATGAGCTAAGCTTAGTGATTAGATAGTGAAGTGGTTATTTGTTGTGAAATACCCTAAAATTCTGCCAAAACAGGACATGGGGAGTGAGTGGGAATTTGTTCATTTTGATGTTACCATTGTGTTCTAAAAAAAAATTATGTGGGAATAGGTTTGGTTGTTGATTTTGAAGCCATTGGACACATTGGTTGAAAATTGGAAAAACTGTCAAGTGTAACTCTGTGCAGGGCAGTCATTTTGTAGGGACATTTTGAATGGTCAATTGGTGTCTAAAAATTCTGAAACTTTCCAGTCTTAAATTTCACATTCCAATCTTCAAAATGGATATATAACTTGTGTCATTTCGTTTTTTGGGCTGGGAGTTCTGATTGCCCAAAGTTTGATGTCGAAACTGGACGTAATTCTGGAGCAGTGTGGAATGTTGTGTAATTCTGGAATTGTGTGGTGATTTCTGGTAGTGATTCATATTTTTCCTATGAAGAGGACTTCAAGAGCTTTCAATAGGCTTTGGGATCAACTCATTTTGATTTTTCTAGAATTAGTTATGATTTTTCAAAGATGTTGGAAAATTCTGGCAGATTGGTCACCTATGCGAAAATTGAAGATTTTATGGCATAATGTAATATTGTGGAACTTTGAGGTTAGAAATTAGCCTTTTAGGTTAATTGACCACTTTAGCTCCTTAGTTGACTTGATTAATTGACCATAGTGATAATCAACTTAAGTATTATAGAGATAAAACTTGGGAAAGAGATTGACGGGTTGTCCCTAATTTGGTTTACAGGATTTGATATTTGCCGTCCTTGTGAGCCCGCTGTGCCAAGAAACATCGGGAAAGGATCAGGTAGTGACTCTCTCTCTTATACTATGTGTAATGCCCTGTATGTGTGTGTTATCACTGTTCTGTGATGAATCTTTGATGCTGCTGCGGTTACAGCTGGTGATAGCTGACATTTACAGCGCAAGCTGTCGTTATTGTGATTACAGCGTAAGCTGTCGTGATGTTGATTACAGCAAGAGCTGTCGTATTGTGTATACAGCCGTGAGTGCTGTCGTTTGTGGTGAAAACCATGTATCTTTGAGATTGTTGCTGCTGTTGCTGTTCGTGATTTATGTACATGCTTTGTGTTTATGCATTGTGTGAGTGGTTTGTTACTACTGAGATTCTCTCGAATCTCATTCTTTCCTATGACTAACATTTCAGGCAGGGCGTGTGGCTCAAAGGAGAAGCGGCCAACCCGGAGCAATTAGGACCCTTGGGGGTATATAGTTGAATTGGAAATATTGGTTATGTATTTTGAACTCGAGATTACTGTATATTTTGAATCAGGAACACTACATTCGATTTTGGTTGTGTAATCCCCTAGTGTATACTTATAAACCTTCAGGTTTTTATGTATAGAACCTGGGAGTTGCCGGGGATGCGGATATACACTCTGATATGATTGAATGTATATTAACTGCACAGGTAATTATATTCGAATATTGAAATTGAGACCAGGATGGTAAAAAGAGTTTTGAAAGTTTTGTAAAAAATTTTACTGTGAGACAGAAAGTTTAAAACGAGGTTAAAGCATCCAATGGTCTCTAATCCGATTTAAATATGTGTTATCGAATTATAATTACGTGTTTAAAGTCAGGGGGTTACAGGAATGATGTTTGGTATGAAAATGGAACCATTGGAAGCAAAGATGCAAAATCTGAAATTCTGTCTAGTGGAACTCTATTCTGGGTAGTCTTCTCGTGTGGATGTTTTGACTAGGCAAATGATGTTAGAAAATTATGAAACTTTCCAATCTTAAAGGTCACATCCCAAGCTTCAAATTGGACATATAATTTGTGCCATTTTGTTTTGGGAATTGGGAGATATGACTGTCCAAAGTTTGAGGTCGAAAATGGACTCTGTTTTGGGGCAGTGATGAAATTTGTGTAATTCTGGAATTGTTTGGTGATTTCTGGTAATGGCTCATATTTTTTCAATAAATAGGACTTAAATACCTTTCATTTGGCTTTGGAATCAACTCATTTATATTTTTCTAGAATTAGTTATGATTTTTCAAAGTTTGGGCAGAAAATCTGCCAGAAAATCCGAAATGGGAATTATGACATCATCTCAATAAAAGATGACACAGCATGGAATTAACTATGTTCTCATCTTCTTCAGCTCTCATTTTCTGTCGTGCTGAACCAGCTGAAACTAGTGAGAGAAAGTTGAGAGCTCTTAGAGAGAGAGAGAGGAGAAATCTCGCAAGGTAAGCCGATTTCTCCGACGATCTAGCTCCTAACGCGTATAACCTTGCTTCTAAGCTTCTCTTTCATGTTCTTTAAGGTGTTGGAAGCTCAATTTTCATAGTTCAAAAGGGGCTAGGGTTCAGCCATATTGAGTAAAAGCCAGAGGGAGCTTGAGGTAACTTCTGAAACTTCAATCTTTGATTGTTCTGGTTGCTATGGTTGATTTAATCGGTGAAATTTCACCGGATTGTCTTTGTTTGTAAATTTGGAAAATGGGTTGGCCTAGGTGTTATGCTGCCTAAATTGATAATAAATGGTAGTTCTAACCCAATGTAATGGTCAATAAAGTGGTTAAGAGTAGAAAGGAACGTGTTTACGGAGCCGGAACCCAAAAACCCCAATTTTTCCTGCGGAATTGAGAATTTCGGCCAAGCCTAGTTTGGAGGGGTTAGAGATGGATTTTCAATGAATTGATGATTCCATTGAGTTCAAGAGCGAAAATTAGGTGGGGTTACAGTTGGTCACCTTTTCGGAAAAGGCCGAAAAAGCATAATTACAAAAATGCCCCTGAAACCCTTAAAGTGGGGCTGCCAAGGGTAAATTTGTAAATTGACATTGAATTTGATAATTCCGAGTCCGAAAATAGATTCCTTGGGTGAAAATATGTCAGAATAGCCCATGTCAAAATTTTAAGAAAAGTACAGCCGGACCGGGTACAGCGGGACGGGGCTGGGCCAGGTCCCCGGGGGTATTTTAGTAAATTTTTAATATAGCTGCATATAACCTCCAGAAACACTATAGAAGTATCTAAATAGTACATTTGACATTATAGGATCGAATGTGAAGCCCCGAGTTATTGGCATGTAAATTGAGGAGAAAAGACTGGAGGTAGGGAAACTTATCTCTCCTGCATGCTCTGATAACTGTATTAATGTGTTGATGCATGTTATTGCTTTGCTTGATTATGTGGAACATGTATGAATGATTTAAAGCTATGTTTAAATATATGCTATGGCCATATGTGTATCGTTCGAATCATTGAGCTTATAGATTTGTCATTGTATGTGTGCATGAGTTATATGATGCAAGCATGTCATGCATTAAACACTTATCTTGCCTGCATATTGATAATGTTTCCCTACTGAGATTCTCTCAAATCTCACCCTCCCCTACCAACAATTTAGACAGGGCAAGTGACTCGTGGAGGGAGCGGCTAGGACTCCTCGAGATAAGAGTTGGTAGTTGGTTATCAATGAGTTGTGAAGACTGTATATGATTCGGTTGAATATAGGGTTATAAATTTGAGATGAGATTGTGTAATCCCCATTTGAAGAATTGTAATGGGCAATTGTGCCCCGTGTATCTTTAGCGAAGGTATGTACCCGGGATTGTCGGGATGATTATGTTGTGCACTCTGATATTTATATAAATGTGATTTATCTTCGCGTAGTAATTGTATTCGAAATGTGAATATGAGACCAAATTTATAAATGATTTTGAAAGGTATTTGTGAAACCCTGTCATGTGATGGGTTAGTAAATGTTATTTGGTTATTATTGGTCTCTATTTCATTTTAATCGCGTATTTTGGATATAATTACGGAGGGGGTTACATCAGCATTACAGACCATGTTGGTCACACTTGGATATGGGATAATCAATACTAGTATGAATATAAGCCTCTTCCTTAGCTTTCGGAAGCTTACCCTCATAGTGACCATTCTATTCAAACACAATTCTTCTATTCATATGAGCTCTATTAATGGCAAAGGATTCGAGAGATATTCTCAATCAATCTCGTTACTAACCAGTAAAACCCAGACAACTATGTATCTTTATCCCAATTCCTGGCCTCTTCCAATTCAGTACTGTTTGTTATACCATACTCTCGGTATGTCATACCTATATGCCTTTGATCACCATTCATCTTACTTAGATGACTATCTAGCTTGGAGATTCCTTATGTCAGTTACTAGTCCTCTAGAGATACTAGATACTATCCTCAATGGAAACATAAACAGTACCATCTTCTGAGTATATATTTTCTATGTATTCCCATAACATATATAGTAGGGATCTAATTCTTAGTTAGCTCTAGAGGCTCATGAGTTAGCAACATAATCCGTATCCTGTGCTACCTCATCTATCTCTTATAGCCTCAAGCTCATTGAATTAACTTCCAAGGGGGTCATCCATCCCAAGATTTCTCTTGCCTAAGCATGCTTAACCATGGAGTTCTTTTGGAATTAGGGTCATATGCCAACTCGGCATCATATACACTGGAGCTCATACCTTTCTCTACTAGGTATACATCACTACTCTATTTTTGTCTCTACATCCGGTTTGCCCCTTCCTTGAGCAGGCCGTTGAGATTTATTGAATCTAGGTTTGCCTATTACCTATAACTCTTGATCCTATTATCACTCAGGATTATTCCAGCATCACTCATAGATACTATTCACATCAGCAGGGTGTAATAGCCAAATGCTAGTATCTCATGTTCTGATACCACCAAATGTAACTTCCTTCTTACCGCAGTCATCAGATGAGTTTAGATGTATAATAGATTCAAACCATTTAGGCAGGCTTATACCCTGGGACTTACAAACCTTTGAAAACTACTTAACTCCCTATTACAACATAGGGTTCGAACTTGTCATTGAATCTATTTTCAAAAACTTTTTAAATTACTTTGAAATAGTCTTAAAATGGTTGTAGAATCATTTTAACTAATCAAAGTATAGTTCCATTTATTAATACCAGAGTGAGCCTCAAAGTGTTATCTTCTGGAAACTCACAGTTCATTCGTTATCTAATAGGCACACATTGTATTGTCACCCGTTGCTAGTTAATTTAAGCCATACATACAAGTGTTCAAGATTACAGCTAGTGGATGCACTACACTACAAGTAGTAGTCTTACTGTTACAGGGTACTTATATGTATTATATACAAATCTTTAACAACTAGATAACTAACAGAAAATAAACTTCAAATCTTCAACTCTATTTGTCCATAGCTACCTTTTTCTCATGTAAGCTGTGCTGTAGGTTTGTTATCCAAAAAGGGTGAAATTCAAAAGAATCCCAGTAGTAACAGTTAACACTCATATAAAATACATATAGAGAAACATGTCGTATCCACTATCACATACAAGACAATTCAATATTCATTTAACATTCAGAGATGTGCTTATGTAGCAAACAATTCTATTGAAGGACTCACCATCCCTTCCCACAGTGCTGGGTGTTCTAATGTGGCAAAGCCCTTCTCATCTGAAAGCTTAATGGGCAATTCTGCCTAATTCATGTTTATAGTTCAAGTATTCATAATGGGAATAATATGCATGAAGCAGGATACATAGAATATGAGGGAAATGTGACTACCTTAGCCTTTCTTGTCTTGTTCTCATCCTAGTTTTCAGTGCCCAGGGGCAATATCAAATATTATAAATCAAAATTTTTGGACGAGTTATTGCTTATCCTAATTCCTTATAATTCAAACACTTAGGTTGGTTATCATTAGGATTAGTACAGTAAGTCAAATGAAGGATCAATGTGGTCAAACTAGCTCAAAGTGCTTATTTCTACTCTTAGAATTCAAGGTAATTACATTTTGCTATTACCTTCTTAATTTTGAACATTAACTAAAAGCTAGCAGAATTTTCAATAAACTTTGAAAGTTCATATCTTTTTGTACAAATATCCAATTGCAGTGATTTCAAAGGCTGTGTGACCCTTATTAAGTCTAGTTTCAGGGACAATATTGCCCTTAGCCAAATAGAGGCTCAGTGCTTTAGAATTATCATTCATTAGACACTATCCCAGAAACATGCTAGTTTTACATGACCAACTTCAAAAATATATAACTCTTATTGTACAGATCCAAATGACATGAATGACCTATCAAAATTAAAGCTTGATTAGTCTACTTTTGATTTTGGAAAATTTAAATTTATTATACATTATTTGGTTATCCAAACACATGTTAGAGTCTCACTGCCTTGTAGGAAATCACACTGGCAGCATAGTTTAAATTTGAATTTTTAGTGTTTAATTCTAGTGATCTATAATTTATTGTCAAAGGCTATTCCTACATAGTTTTTCATGTAGAATGCTTTGGCGGCATGAAAATTATGAAATTCCTACTCCTTTTATGTGTCCTATTTTGGCAGAAATTAGACACAATCTAACAATCCCCAAACTTCCAATTAAATCCTTAAACTTATTTTACATGCTCTTTAAACATCACAAAACACCATGAAGCCACCAAACCATAGTATAACAAAAAATTAGGGGAGAAATTCACATGCCAAAATCCTCAATCAATCAACACAATCTATAGCTCAAAATGAAGCTCTTACTCACATCTAGCTCTTTCTTGAGCTCTTTTTTTTTATGCTCCACCTTTACCTCTTGCCAGAATACTCAAAACACCTCCTCTTCAAAAAATGAAACCAGAGAAATGAAGCTCTTAAAGAGTTGAACAAGCTTCATGAAGATCATTTGGCCCAAAGAAGTGGCTAAGAAGGTGAAAATCAAGCTAGAATCCATACCTTCAAATGTGTCCTTTCGTTGCTCTTCCTTGAAGTTTGGGCAACCAAAACGAGATAGTAAGAGAGTGAGAATATTCATATTTTTCCTCCATCCTTGACTAATTACTTGGCCAAAAACTGGCCTTAGGAAAAAGCAAAAGATTTGTTCCAAATTTCACCATCTTGCTTAACTTACTTCAGTTAACATTTGAGATAATTTACCATGGCAATTGTAACACCCTAGTTACATTATCGTTCAAATGAGTCTTTTGTAGTAAATCTTAACCAATAAGTGATATTTCTTGACAAACAATTTTAAACCCAACTCTAATACATGATTCAAACCTGCACTTTAAGGGGGTTTTCTGAATAACTTAAAACTTTTAGAAGATTATTCACCGTGGTTCCCTACTCATTGTGACTCAAATTTCCTTAATCTTCTTTATTATCTTAATCAGAGTTATTCTTTGCTAATTTTTATGTGTGGAAGGTTTCTTAAATAATGGGCTTGTATCACACTTAGATAATTAATTCATTTTTCATGTAGGTTATACAGTTATCCATTGCAAATATATTAATTTACATAGCAAACTAGTGCATGAATAATTCTTTTCTTATTCATTACAACTTCTTTCTTGGAATAGAGCCTTGTACTCCTCTTATGTGCTCAACCACCTATATGGTTGGTGGGGGAGGGTGAGATTCAGGAGAGTCTCAGTAGCAAACATTACATATAATAGATGTAAGATGAATGCTAGTACATAATATGCTTGCCTTACATTGGCTCTTGTTCACGTAATGATATTTTGAATGCTCAATGTTTAGTGTAAATACTTCTAGCAACAGCAAAAACAAAAACAGAGCTTTATTCATTCATACATGCTTCACATAATCAGATAAAACAATATAGCAAATCAACACACAACATAAACATCACATACATGCAAGTAAGTTCCCTACCTTTTGTTTTTTAGTCTCCCTTTTTCTACCTTTTCTTCCAACCACTGAAGTTGTTTCCATTGCCTTTTCTTTATCACCTCATGGCCCTAGATAGATGGCTATAATATTAGAACCATGACAAATAAATTTCCAATGGGCTATTTTAGCCTCTAGGACTTGTTGTCTTTATTCTTTAGGCCCATACTTCTCCCAAATTTTAATAACCCAAGACACCTTGGTTGATTAACCATGAAAGTTAACATATTAGGCATAATGGATATTTAATGGGCCCATACTAACTTATGGGCTTTATTTAACCATTTGAAGTTAACTTTATTACTAAATGACACTACCTTTTTCATTTTTGTAACCCAAAAGCTAAGAGAATTTTCAGTTAACTTTGAAAATTCATATATTTTTCTAGGAACCTCTTATTAAGGTGATTCAAAATTCTATGTGTCACTTATTAAGTCTATTTTAATGAAACAATACTTCTAGCAGCCAACTAACATTGCACACATCCTGGTTTCCCTTTTTTCCCCTGTTGCCAGAAAATCTGACCAGTTTTAATTGTCTAAATTCAAACACTCCTAACTCCTAGTATACTTATCTAAATCCTTCATAATACCTATCAAATTAAAGGCCTTTATGTGCACTTTAAATATGAAAAATCTCATCATCAACAAATGAAGTTTGGATAGTGAAATTTTTACCACAATAAAGCTACTAGTAAAAAATGCAACACTGATAGCTTTATCACACCGATAGACTTAATTTCTAGTCTTTTAGCTTTTCAACCAGTGTATAAAAAATTATAGGGTTAAGGGTCAAAAATACCCATGTGTTTTTACTCAAAGTGCGTTCAGCACCATATGCTTTTCAGTGGTTCGAAAGTGCCCATGAACTTTGAAAATAGGGTCACATTTGCCATTTCCATCAAAGTTGGCTGACAAATGTTATTAGATATGATGTAAATCGATTTATACAAGCTGTAAATCTATTTACATCATATAGTAAGTTAGAAATATTAAAAAAAATGGTGTGCGTTTTGACCAGACTTCTCTTGCCTCCAGCCAACATCCACAGTACATCATCATCTCTTTCAACCATAGGCTTCTTTTGCGTTTTTATCACTGTCAGCACCTTCTTTTTCATAACCATGGTACATCATCATCTCTCTCAACCACCACCATTATCTTCATAAGTACCATCCTCCTTCTCCTTCCTATGCTTCACATCATTATCATCACTATTATCTTCAAGCTTCCTAACCACCAACCCTTACTTCCAGCAAACAACACACCATCTTCGACTTCCCTTCTCTTCATCTATTTCCACCATCTTCATCAAACTTATTCACCCCTTAGTCCATTGCTTTCTCTATCATAAGTTACTGTTAGTATCACCATTGACTTCCACCTCTATTCTCACACCCATTTCTAGCGACCATCTCCCTTACCGCCATATACAGCCATGGCACATACTAGAGAGCTCCAACTAGATAGAGGAGTAGTATAACACTACTCCTCCATCCGTATCTGCCTATTTCCACCACATACCACCATCACTATCGTCTTCTTCCTCTCCTCTATTTTTCCAACTTCCGGCAACAAGGCTCAACTTTTCGGCCCCATTCCAGTGATACATCATATCACCTTTGCACCACCTTTGATCTTCACCATCAACCTTGTTCTTCGCCTTGGTATATGATGGAAAACCACCATAGCTGGAGAACTGAGAAGCAACGTACTGAGTGAAGCATGCTAGAACCAAAGGTCACCACATTCTCCATCATCATCCTCCATTGACACCAACTCACCACCACTGTTACTCTCTCAACATTGCTGGAGAATATTGATCTGAACACATCCTCATCTTTCTACTACCGTCCTATCCCGTCTACTGGTGACTCTATCATAGATCGTGAGTTTCAGAGAGTAGAGCAACACAACACCATTTTCATGCTATTACTTGATCAAGAGGAGGTGAATTGCGTGATGTCTATCAGAAGCTATTACTACAGGCCTGGAACATGCCAGAGGAAGAGTTAGTATTGGGTGTGAAGGGTATAAATTGATTTGGAACTGGTATAAATCAATTTACATCATATCTCATAATGTCCGTCAACCAACTTTGATAGAAATGGCAAATTTGACTCTATCTTAACCCAAAATTTTAATTATGGCCTATTCCTAGTTTTGCCCCTTAACCCAAAACACATGGGTATTCCACAAAAATACAAAAATCAAAATCTTTCACCTAGTTTTGCTTCTGACCAAAACATGTGCCAAGAGCAACAAAAATCCAAGTTTTCTTTTTAACTACTCAACCATACTTATATTGCCATTAAGCATGTGATTTCACCATTCTATAGCTTAAACAAATATTAGGCTTCAAAAACACCTCTTGACCAAAAATTTAGAGGGGTACAAGAGCCAAAAAACTCAATGAAATCATAAAGTATTTTGTTCAAAAGGAACCCTACGCTTACCTCTTTGTGTTTCTACAAGTGGTTCGGTATTCTGGCGGCACTCTGACTAACTAACTAATACCAAATACATCAAATGAGAAATTTAAGAACATATAATGGAAGCTTACAGTGAGTAGAGGAAGTTTCCTAAAGGACTTATTGGATGATAATGGTGATTCAGGGTCAAAGTCAGCTTCGGTACTTAGGAAAAGTTATTATTCCTCCTCATTCTCTCTTCTTTCTCTCTACTTTGATTTTTTTTCTATCTTTTCTCTTTCCTCTAAGAGTTGGCCAAAATGTGTCTTAAAAGGAAAGGAAAGGTTGAGATTTAATCTTGCATCTTGATCTCTTCTTGTTGTGACAAGTTTCACAAGATTAAGGTGTAAGGTTGCCATGTGTCATCCATGCATCACATACTCTCCTACTCTCTCTTAGGTAGCGCTGACATGATTAAGGGAAGGAAGGGGCTTGACAATTTCCCCTAACTCTCAGCTCGGTGTTCAAGAAAGTCAAGTACCTTATCAGACCAAGGACAGGTAGATTCCCCAGACTCATGCTCTAGGTGGCGCGCTCCGGGGATGCCAACATAAAAGGCATAAAGGTGATGTAAAGATGAGGGACACTTGGCACCTCCTCATTTGGCCAACAAAAATGCTTTGTACTTTGTCATCATTAAGGGACACATGTCAAGCTCTTGTTTAGCCAACAAAAAAGGTGTGGCATTATGAGTCATCATGGCGTACTTTGTTAACATTACTTTAATAAAGTTACTTTATCAGTACTTACTCAAGAATCTATTGGGGACTATGGCATGCATATCAAGGCACACCACGCGATATCTGGATCCCTCAAATCTCAAAAATGGCTCCTCTGTGCCCTGTGGCCACCAATGAATTTCCCTCAAACTACTTACACTTGTATCTTACAATCCTGACTCCTCAATTTCTACAAATGACACAATAGATATATGGGAATTCTAAAAGTGGCTCTACCTAATATAAGTTTATCCTCAAAGTCCTAGGCTCAAAATTTGAGATAATACAATTCTCCCTCGTTGAATAAATTTCATCCTCAAAATTTTCTATCGGTTGGACTCTTAATAATACTTCAAAAGGACTATTATAGCAAGGGTTTCATTTTATTACTTATACTCCTTTCTGTCACCTCAAATTCTAGAGAACACTCCAAATTCCCAATACCTCAAATTCTAGAGGTTTTCTCATTCAATTCTTTTTCTACTTCTATTCTATTCTGATTTACCTTGCTAGCCTATCCTGCGTTTGAGCTTCTTTAATTAAAGTTCTCAAACTTCTTTTCTCTTGATTAGTATTGTAGCTAGCAAGTACTATCTGAGTTTACAAGTTCAGATTTCTAAACCCTTCTGTTAGTTTTGGTTCCCATATCATCATGACCTTCAGCCTCACTACATCTATGCTTTTTCATTCATCTATGCTGTCTCATAGTATACTTTTTTTATTTTCAAATATTCAAAATTCTTATGGTTGCAGTACATTTTCACAATCGCACCATACAAAAATAGTGCTTTTACATTTTCAAAAAATACATAATCGTTGCCAACTCAAATTCATGAGTGGGGCAATTCATCTATTGAGGTTTCAACTGTTAAGAGGCACATGACACTATTCCGTCCTGCTTCACCAGGATGTTTCCTAATCCTTTTTGTCTTCTTTCTTTACAGACCAAACTGGTTGCTTTACTGTGACAACACAAGGGTTACATTCTAGGATGGGGAATGTTCAACCCTTTTTTCAGCTCTATGAAATCCTCTTATAGACATCATCCCACTTAAGAAATTCTTTTAGCAATTCTTTCTTTCAAGTGAGTGGCAAAATGATTCAAGAAAAATTCTAAATTTATCTAGCAAGACGTAGCAAATTGAGAATTTTTACAACAGTTTCTAGCCTTTTCTAGTTTTGTACTGCACCCACTATTCTTGGTTCCTCTGAGGATCCATTCTTTTGAGACAACATTGTTCAAAAATAATCACTACAAATTGGTAAAAAAGTTGGTTCAAATATTCTATTCAAAAAATCAATTCTTGAAAAATTATGTCCATAACTTATTTCATACAATTCATGATAATAACAGGTGCATTGTTCAGTTCAAAATTCAATTTTCACTAATACTCAGGAAACAGACAACTGTTCTAGAAGGTCATTCATTTTGTATACACTCCAGGCTCCACTCTTGCTACTTAAGCCATTCATATCCTTATATAATGTTCACGAAGCACGCAAAACAAACCATCCATTCTCAAGCATTTATATTCATTTACAGGGCACGCAGTACATTGGGAAATTGTTAGGACACAATCCCTTATATTCCAACCTACAGCCATTCTATTCAAGCTTTACAGCCGTTTTGGGACACTACCCGAGAATTCTTGGTCTTATAACCTTGGACTTCTGCCTTTCTAGTTCTGAATGCTTTTCAGGTCTTACTGCCTAAGGACATGCTATCCTAATAGGTCTACCTACCCACAATATATTCATGAAACGAATCTACTCAACGGTATATTCATACATGCATAACCATTACATAAGATATGAGAGCAAGCATTCACTTGACTTGTTCTATCAGGCTTGTTCTTTCTTAATTCTCTTTTTTTTCTTTCTTTCCATAATAGCACAGGAGCACCCCACGGTGAGTTCTTGGGTCACAAACCCCTTTTCTCTACCAAGTCTATATTTTGCCATCTCATTTGGGGTCATTCTATATAGACTTTCAATATCGATTCAGCTCCAGGCGTAATTCTATTTCCTTGACCTACCAGGGTAATCTACCTAGGTCACACAAGGAATCCGTAAGCTACTTGTACAATCTATTCTCTATCTCAACTATGAGACCATAATTCTTGACTATTCTCTTTCTATTACTCTATTCCATTTGGGAACAACTTTCTCATTCATTCTTTCTAAAGGAATATTCTATTATCAAGATATTTCCCTATACTAGATTAGCAACAAGCAACCTCCACAAAACTTAATTCCTTCAAGTCATTCTAGTACCTTAATTCATTCAATTCATTCTGATACCTCAGTTTATTCAATTCAATTCAATTACCTAAGGAATCAATTTAACTATCGTTTGATTCTTAGGTTACAATTCACTGCGGTATATGGTCAAGCATCTATTACATTCTTCTGTATTGAATTCTCTTACGAAGGCTTCTACATTCTAGCATATTCTTTAAATCATTCTCTTAATACCTCGAATCATCTCTAGTCATTATTTAGATTACTAAAACATTCTAGGTAAAGAAGCAATATATAGCATTCTTTTATTGCTTCTTGACCTCAAGGTCATGCCCTATCATCAATTGAGCATCCTTAACTATATTCTATGCCTTAAACAACTGTAAGCCATTTTAGTGTTCTTAAGAACCTAAGGCTCAAAAAAGATTCTTGGATCACAATCCAATTCTTAACTTCATACTAGATCTATAACGTCAGTGTTAATTGAGTCCTCAATCATACCTAATATGTATGCTAAAAATCATCATGATTCGTGGCTCTAATTCTATCCTTTACAATATTCAAGTATTAACCTCAAGCTTCACTGAAGATTCAACCTTACTCTTGAGGTTTAAAATTCTTATTCTATATGCCTTTAAATATAGTTCATCTAACTAAGATGATCTGTAGTTATGGAGACATCTTAAGACAATTACTATTCCTTAAGTCTCCGTAACCCTACCGACTTAACTTCCTAGGGGGTTACCCATCTTAGAATTAGTCTCGACTGAGCACACTTAACCACTACGATCCATTGGAATCTAGGTTACAAGCCAGTTTGGCATCAGATTCTCTAGAGCCATACCCTTTTCCATTGGGTATACATTACTATTGGTCTGTTTCATTCTCTATATATAACTCTACCCCTTCCTTTGGTAGGGGATTATATAATCAGCCGATTCACTGGATATACGGCTTTACCCTTTCTCTATACTAGTATGCCAATTAGTAGTTAGGGGAAATTCTATTTCTCTGGGTTCAGCTATTACTCATACTTCTTAATCCTAGTATCACTAAGGATTATCTAAGTATAAAAAAGGATACTACTCACATCAAGATAGCATACTAGCCAAATGCCAGATTCTATGCTCTGATACTGCCAAATGTAACACCATAGTTGCATTATCATTTTGATGAGTCTTTCATAGTGAATCTAAACCACTAAGTGATATTTGTTGGCAAAAAATTTTAAATCCCAACTCCAATACCTGACTCAAACCTACACTTGAAGGGGTTTTCTGAATAACTAAAAAATTTTCAGAGATTATTCACCATAGGTTCCCAACTCATTGTGACTCATCTTTCCTTAATCTTCTTTAATATCTTAATCAGAGTGATTCTTTGCTTATTTTTATATGCAAAAGGTTTCTTAACTAATGGGCTCATACCGTGTGATTACCCACTTCTAATTCAAGTATTGCGCTTGAATAATTAATTCATTCCTCGTGCGGGTTATACAGTTATCCATTGCAAATATATTAATTTACACAGCGGACTAGTGTATGAACAATTCTTCTCTTCGTCATTGGAACTTTATTCTTGGAATAGAGCCCTACACTCCTCTTTTCTTCTCAACTTCCTATATGGTTGGTAGGGGACGGTGAGATTTGGGGGAATCTCAGTAGCAAACATTACATTCAATAGATGTAAGATGAATATTAGTGCATGATATGCTTGCCTCACATAGGCTCATTTTCACGTAATGATATTCTGCATGCTCAATGTTTTGTGCAATATGCTTATGGCTATAGTAAAAACAAAAACAGAGCTTCATTCATTCATATATGCTTCACATAATCAAGTAAAGCAATATAGCAAATCAATACACAACATAAATATCACATACATGCAAGTAAGAAAGTTCCCTACCTTTTGTCTTTGAGTCCCCTGTTTTGTACCTTTTCTTCCAACTACTGAAGTTGCTTCTATTGCCTTTTCATTGTCCTCTCATGGCCCTAGATAAATGGCTAAATTATTAGAGCCATGACAAATAAATGTCCAATGTGCTACTTTAGCCTCTAGGACTTGTCTTTAGTCTTTGAGCCTATACTTGTCCCAAATTTTAATAACTCAAGACACCTTAGGTGGTAACCATTAAAGTTAACACATTTGGCTCAATGGGTATTTAATGGGCCCACACTAACTTTATGGGTTTTATTTAATCATTGGAAGATAACTTTATTACTAAATGACACTACCTTTTCATTTTCGCATAGTAACCCAAAAGCTGACAGAATTTTCAGTTAACTTTGAAAATTCATATCTTTTTCAAGGAAACTCTAAGTGGGGTGGTTCAAAATTTTATGTGTCACTTATTAAGTATATTTTAATGAAAAAATACTTCCAATAGCCACCTGACCATGCACACATCCCAGTTTCGCTATTCACCACTGTTGCCAGAAAATTTGATCAGTTTTAATGGTCTAAATTCAAACACTCAAAACTTCTAGTGTACTTATTCAAATCCTTCAAAGTAACTATCAAATTAAAGGTCTCTATGTTTATTCTAAATCTAGAAAATTTCATCATCAACATATGAAGTTTCTATAGTATAATTTTCACCATAATAAATCTGTCAGCCAAAAACACAACACTAATAGCTTTATCACACTGATAGCTTAATTTTCATTCTTTGAGCTTTTAAACCAATCTGTCAAAAATTATAATCAGGGCCTATTCCTACATGATTTTCTTGTTGAATCCAATGAAAACCTCAAAAATACCAAAATCAAACTCTTTCACCCAGTTTTGCTTCTGAACGAAACATGTGCCAAGAACAACAAAAATCCAAGTTTTCATTTTGGCCACTAAACCATTCTTATATTGCCATTAAGCATATGATTTCACTATACTAAAGCTTAAACCAATATTAGGCTTCAAAAACACCTCTTGGCCAAAAATCTAGAGGCATCCAAGAGCCAAGAAAACTCAACGAAATCACAAAGTATTCAGTTCAAAAGGAAGCCGACTCTTACCTCTTCATGTTTCTACAAGTGGTTCGGTATTTTGATAGCACTTTGGCTGATTAACAAATACAAAACACCTTAGATGAGAAATCTGACACTATAAAATTGAAGCTTACATTGAGTAAAGGAAGCTTCCGGAAGGACTAACTGAACAATAATGGCGATTCGAGGTCAGAATCGGCTCTAGTACTCAAGAAAAGTTACTATTCTTCCTCATTCTCTCTTCTTTCTCTTTTCTTTGAGTTTCTTCTCTCTTTTCTCTTTCTCTAAGAGCTGGCCAAAATGTGTCTTAAAATTGAGATTTAATCTCGCATCTTGATCTCTTCTTGTTGTGCCAAGTGTCACAAGATTAAGGTGTAAGGTTGCCATGTGTCATCCATGCATCACATCCTTTCTTTCTCTTTCTTTCTCTCTCTTAGATGGTGCCAAGATGGTTTGGGGAAGGAAGGGGGCTAACAATTTCCATAAACTCCTGACTTGGTATTCGATAAAGTCAAGCACCTGACTGGACTAGGGACCAGTGGATCCCCCAGACTTAGGTGCTACGTGACATGCTTTGGGGATGCCAACATACAAGGCTTAAAGGTGATGTAATGATAGGGACACTTGTCACCTCCTCATTCAGCCAACACAAAAGTGGCTTTGTACTTTGCAATTATTAAGGGACATATGTCATGCTCTTATTTAGCCAACAAAAAGGTGTGCCATCATGAGTCATTATTGCATACTTTATTAACATTACTTTAATAAACTTACTTTATCAGGGCTTACTTGGGATTCTACTCGGGACTGTGGCATGCATATCAAGGCACGCCACTGTGCCCTGTGGCCATCGATGAATTTTCCTTTGACTACTTACATTTGTTTCTTACAATCCTAACTCCTCAATTTTCGTGAATGACACAATAGATATCTAGGAATTCTGAAAGTGGCTCTACCTCATATATGCTTATCCTTAAAGTCTTAGTCCCAAAATTCAGGATATTACAGTAGTTTTTTTGACTTTCTTTCCTTCTTCCTTGCCCCTTTTTAGATGACATTTTGGCTTGCCAAATGGGAAAGAATTTGTTGACTAATTGCCTTGCCATTGGTCCAAAATTTTCCAAGTTGAAACTTTGACTTTTTGACCAAAATTCTTCTTCCTTCTTTTTTTTTCTTGTTTGATCGAATTTAACCCTTGTTAAAGGAGGGTTAATTTCCTTTGGTTAATTTGCTTTTTGATATCATAATTACCTCTTTCTATACACAATTTCCCTTTTTCTTTAGATTCGAGTTAGGTTCTATGTCATTTAGACACATCTTAAAGGAATCGGGTATTTTCTTTTGACTAATTCGCATCGAAATTCATGCTTTTTCTGGGTGCGGTTTCTAAAAATTCATTTTATTTCTCATTCATTCCTGGTACTCTTACTAAAACTAGACTTAGCAGTCCACTTTATTCAGGTTTATTCTCTAGCCTCTAGTCCCAAAATTTGAGATGTTACACTCTATGATAAGGATTTTTCTTTGCAAAAGAGAATCAAGAGGAATAGAGCTTTCTACCAATGCTAATTGGGTAGGATGAAAGTGAGATAGAGGATCAACTACCAGTTACCATTCTTATTTATAGGGGCATAAACCAACTTGAGGTTTCAAGATGTTTAGCTGAATTAGAACTTAGGGCCTTCGTACTAGTCATCTATGAAGGAATATCGCTAATGAGACTTCTAAAGGAACTATAAGTGAAATATAATACACTATTAAAGGTTTAGGGTGATAATATCTGAGCAATAAAGATTGCCAATAATATAGTGTACCATGACTGTAAACACATTGAAATGGACTAACACTTCATCAAAGAGAAGGTGGATAATAATGTGATTGACCTAGCCTACATTCTTTCAAGACACCAAACTACAGATGTGATCATTGAGTCTCTCACTCAAAAATAATTTGAAAGCTTTAGAAGCAAGCTAGGAATGATTGATATCTATTCGCCAGCTTAAGTGGGAGTGTAAGAATATGTCCCTGTCACTAAGCCCAATAATATTTAACATAATTTCCTATTTATAATGGTCAGACTAGCATTAAATCTGATCATAATTATTAATTCATTATTATTATAGTATCCCATAATTGTATTATTTAGGGTTATTCTCTATTTTTCCTATATATTGTAATTTGATTCATATAGAAAATACAAAAGAAAAAAACAGTATTATTAAAAAAAACCTTAGTTCGCTTTGAGTCCCCATCGCCCCTTATAGTTTTAAAACGTATTGAGAGGGAGAGTTATCTAGACCTTTATGAGGCATCTTTCATTCCCTTCCCTAGCCGATATGGAACTTCACAAGGATGACTTGGGCAATTTTTATTAGATGTATTACGTGGCACTCTTGTAGACTATAGTCAAACCAACTCAGAGTAGTTGCGTACAAGTGTCAAGTTGTTACAAAAGTTGTTAGACAGCTCATTAGAACTGATATAGCACTGATGCCTATATAATGTACTCTGCTTACAGTAATTAACAAGATTCAGAGACTTGATTTCATTTATTCTCTTGGTTGCTCTTATGGTATCAGAGCCTCGGCATCCCTAAGCTGACTTCGATCACCGTTGCAGGCCTAAACGACATTACAGTAAGGTGATCTTCCCTCTTTGAATTGAATCCCTTACAACAATGTCTCAATTGTCTCAATCGTCTGCTTCTCTACTCTCTGCGGCGAACGTTAATCGTGGTTTTACAAACAAGAAAATCACGATTAAACTTGATGATTCCAATTTTCTTCTGTGGAAACAACAGGTTTCCTTAATGGTTAAACAGCAGAAGATGCATCGATTCTTGACTGGTTCGATTTCTTCGCCTCTGGCAACTATTCTTGATGATTTTGGTTCTATGATTCCCAATCCTGCGGTTGAGGAATTTGAAGCTCTTGATTCGGCCTTAGCATCATGGCTTTTAGCCTTAGTCTCTTCAGCGTGCTTCCTGAACTTGTTGGCCTTGAGTCAGCTGCACAAATCTGGACTAAGCTTAATAGTCTTTTTTCCAGTCGGTCTGATGCCAAGATTCTGTCATATCAGAATCAACTTTCAAATCAAAAGAAAGGTGAATTACCGATGCGTGAGTATTTAGCTAATCTGAAATCGGTATGTGATCATCTTGCTATGCTTGGTGCGAAGGTAGATGAGAAAGCACATATTTCCTATATTCTTAATGGTTTAACTGCTGAATATGAGTCCGTTATTGCTGTTATTAATGCTGCTAGACCTTCGTTTGACTTAGATACTGTGTTTACTATGCTTGTTGATTCTGAAATACGTCAGAAATCTTTTCTTTCCAATAGTGCTGCTGGTCATGTAAATCATGTCTCTTCTTATTCTGCTGATTATGATGATGAGGATCCGGAGGCTGTTGCTTACTACTCTCAAGCTCCGGTCACAGGACGAGGAAATAGAGGTTCCCAACCTCCATATCTTTCATGTATCGTTCTCGTGGGCATGGTCGAGGTCGCTCCTTTCATGTTCATTTTCAATGTCAGATATGTCATAAGGTTGGTCATACTGCTGATCGATGCTATTATCGGTATGAAGGTTTTATCTCTAATCAGTCTACTGATGCTCAGGCTTACTATACTCACTTTGGTTTGCTTGATTACTATCCCTCTTATGACTGCACTATATCTAATATGCCACATTTGCTCCTGTTCCACATTCTACTGTGCCTTCTCATGCTCCTGTTCATCACTCCTCAGTGGCTAATAACTCTTTGCCTAATCATGCTGTTTCTAACATTTCTGTTTCTGTGCCTACACCTTCTGATTCCTCTGCACCGTCTATCAATGTTGTGAGCTCTTCGGCTACACCTTCAGCTCAGGCGTTTATTGGCTCCCCTGCATCAGTGGTTAATCCTGCGTGGTATCCTGATTCTGGCGCCACAGAGCATATCACTCATGATTATAGTTGTCTTGCTTCTAGTCAATCTGGCAGTGGCACAGTCCAAGTTGGTACAGGTGAGCTTTCTCCTATTACTCATATTGGTCGTACTACTCTAGCTTCTGCTGATACCCAATTTGCTTTGAATAGAGTTTTATGTGTTCCAAGGATGAAGAAGAATCTCTTATCTGTTGCATGTTTTACTAAGGATAATAATGTGTCAGTTGAATTTTTCCTTAACAAGTGTGTTATTAAGGACCTATGCTCGGGTCAACCTCTAATGACTAGGATTGAACGTGATGGCTTATATCTTTTGCTTGCTGACACTCTTCACTCCTTTACTGCTGCGGTGAATTGTTCAAGCACTCCTTCTGCCTTCTCTGCTACTACAGCTCCACTCTCGCTATGGCATCAACGTCTGGGTCATTTTTCTATTCAGTCTGTCAAGCAAGTTCTAAAAGCTAATACTATTGCTTTTGATGATTCACTCTCTACTGATTTTTGTAATGCCTGTCAATACGGCAAATTTCATAAATTGCCTTTTGCTGATTCAAATACTGTATATCAGCAACCTCTACAGCTGATAATAATGGATCTTTGGGGCCCAGCTCCTCTTCTTTCAAATAGTTCTGCTTATTATATTGCCTTTGTGGATGCATTTACTCGGTTTACTTGGATTTATTTCTTGCAGAAGAAATCGGATGCTTTGTCCACATTTAAGGTGTTTAAGAGTATGGTTGAAAACAAACTAAACACAAAAATCAAGTAAGTAAAGTCTGATAATGGTGGCAAATTTCTTGTTTTTAAATCTTTTCTCCAAGAATGTGGCATTGAACATAGTTTTTCTTGCCCACATACTTCTGAACAGAATGGTATGGTTGAGAGAAGACATCGCATTATTGTTGAGTCAGGTCTTACTATGTTGGCACATGCCTCTTTATCCCTATTTTATTGGTCTGACACTTTTGCAACTATAGTGTTTCTGCTTAATAGAATTCCTTCGATGGCAATAGCTGGCCTTACTCCATATGAGAAACTGTATGGTTGTCGACCTGTTATTCCATTCTTCGTGTTTTTGGCTATGAGTGTTTTCCCTATACTCGACCATTCAATGCTCATAAGCTTGACTTCAAATCTGTTTCCTGCATATTCTTGGGCTACAGTTCTCAGCATCGCGGGTATAAGTGTTTAGATTGTACCTCTGGCCGTATATATATTTCCCGCCATGTTAAGTTCAATGAGGTTATTTTTCCTAGCATCTCTCGGCATAGTGTCACTTCAGCAGCCCATCCCAAATCCTTATCTGAGGTTGTGTCTTCTACACTGCCTTGTTCTACTACCCTTCAGTCTGCTCCAGTCATTTCAATTCCTTCCTCTATTTCAGCCCCTTTACCTCCCTCTTCATCTTCATCCTCTTTCTCTATTCCTTCTTCCATTGATACTCCTCCACCTGTTAATACTCATCCTATGCTTACTCGCAGTAAAGCAGGTGTCTATAAACCTCAAGTGTTTCTTGCCTTGGATCACTTAGCTTATCCTGATACTATTGAAGAAGTACTTGCAGATCCTGATTGGACTCAGGCGGTCATGGATGAATATCATGTAATACCCCGAAATTTGGGATTGGAAGCTTTGGAATAAGCCTAAATTGAGTGGACTACTAAGCCCCGATTTAGTAGATGTCCCAAATCTATTCTCTAATGTTCCTTATATCTTTGGGGCATTAAAGAAAGTAAAATGGTGAATTTTGGAGAATATAATTATGTTTTTGATAAAATCGCCTATGAGGCAGTGAGCTTATCATAAGGTTTTGGAAGACTAAATGATAAGTAAAAATTATGAGATTTTACAGGATGAAAGTAGACATCCTAAGCTTTAATTTGATAGGTAATATGAATCAATTAGAGCTATACACAAAAAGATATGAATTTTTGAAGTCAGCACAGAAAAACTGTGAAATTTCTGGAACAATATGCAAAGATTGAAATTCTGGGAATTTTGTGATTCCATAAAGCAAACGTCTATATTTTTCCTTGAAACGAGACTCAATAAGGGTTCTATAGGCTTTGGAATCACTCTAATTCGATTTTTCTAGAATTAGTTATGATTTTGCAAAGTTTGGACAGAAATCTGCCAAAATTTCTGAAAAATCCGAAAATGGAAAATTGTTGATGACATAAGCATAAGATTATTAAAGAAACATCATCTTTCTCCTTCAGCATTCCGACGCCATTCTGCAACCAAAGTAAAGAAAAAGAGTTGAGAGGGTTTTGGGAGAAAAGGAGAAGAGAACTCGCAAGGTAAGCCGATTTCTCCGATGATTTAGCTCTTAACGCGTATAACTCCGATCCTAAGCTACTCCTTTATGTTCTTTAAGGTTTGGAAGCTCCTCTTTTGGTGTTAAAACACCTAGGGTTTTCAACCAAGTCAAGGAAAAGCTAGTGGGAGCTTGAGGTAACTTCCAAACTCTTGTGTATTGACTATTCTAGCTGCTGTGGGCAATTTAATCGGTGAAATTTCACCGGATTGACATTGGTTTTAATTTCTGGAAATGGGTATGTGGGGCTGTTATGATGCCCAAATTGGTACTAAATGGTAGTTGTAACCTAATAGAATAGTCAATAAAGTGGTTAGGAGTAGAAAGAAACGCGTTTACGCAGCCGAAACCGAAAAACCCCAATTTTTCCCGGAGTACATGTATATTTCGGCCAAGGCTATAAATGGGTCTTAGAGTTGGATTTTCAATGATTTGATGATTCCATTGAGTTCAGGAGCAAAAATTAGGTGGGGTTACAGTTGGGCACTTTTTCAGAAAAGGCCGAAAAAGCATAATTACGAAAATGCCCCTGAAACCCTTAAAGTGGGGTTGTCAAGGGTAATTTTGTAATTGACATTGAATTTGATAATTCTGAGTCCGGAAATGGATTCCTTGGGCGAAAATATGTCAGAATAGCCCATGTTAAAATTTCAAGAAAAGTACAGTCGGACCGGGTACGGCCGGGCCGGGCCGGGTCCCCAGGGGTATTTTAGTAAATTTTCAATATAGCCTCATATAACCCCCAGAAACACTATGGAAGTGTCTAAATGGTACATTTGACATTGTAGGATCGAATGTAAAGCCTCGAGTTGATGGCACGCAAATCGAGGAGAAAAGACTGGAGGTAGGGGACTTACCTTACTTGCATGTATTTGATATCTTTGCTTGTGTAGCGATGTATGTGATTGCTTTACTTGATTGTGTAGAGCATATTTGAATAAATGAAGCTCTGTTTCTGTTTTGCTGTGGCCATAGTTTTGTTACATGAAACATTGAGCATACAGAAATGTCATTATGTGGCATGTATCTAGATAAAGCTAACATGTCATACACATAGCATCTATCATGCATGCATTATGGTATCTGTTTCCTACTGAGATTCTCTTGAATCTCACCCTCCCCTACCAACAATTTAGACAGGGCAAGTGGCTCGTGGAGGGAGCGACTAGGACTCCTCCGAGATGAGATTGTGTAATCCCTATTTAAAGAACTGTAATGGGCAATTGTACCCTGTGTATCTTTAGCGAAGGTATGTACTCGGGATTGCCGGGATGATTAAGTTGTGCACTCTGATATTTATATGAATGTGATTTATCTTCGCGTAGTAATTGTATTCGAAATGTGAATATGAGACCAAGTTTATAAATGATTTCAAAAAGTATTCGTGAAAACCCCGTCATGTGATAGGTTAGTAAATGTTATTTGATTATTATTGGTCTCTATTTCATTTTAATCACGTATTTCGAATATAATTACGGAGGGGGTTACATATCAGGCGCTTCTTAAGTTTGGTACTTGGGAAGGGGTACCTTTACCTCTTGATCGCACTACTATTGGTTGCCGATGGTTATGGAAAATCAAAACCAATGCTGATGGTTCTTTGGCTAGACAAAAGTCAAGGCTGGTTGCCAAAGGTTATTCCCAAGCTGCTGGGATTGATTATTATGATACTTTCAGTCCAGTGGTTAAGGCTGCTACAGTTCATATTGTTCTTACTATTGCAGTGACTTATCAATTGAAACTGCATCAGCTTGATTTTAATAATGCATTTCTTAACGGTGATCTCACTGAGGAGGTCTATATGGATCCTCCTCCAGGGTTTCCATTAGGTATTGATATAAGTAGTGGTCGGCCCTTAGTATGCAAGTTACGCAAAGCAATCTATGGACTAAAACAGGCTCCTTGTGCTTGGTTTCAAAAACTCAGTGACTCTCTTTGTCAGATTGGTTTTGTTCAGTCCAAAGCTGATCCATGCTTGTTCATTCACAAGTCTGGAACTCATATGATGTATCTGTTGTTATATGTTGATGATATCATTATTACTGGATCGGACTCTTCTGAAGTGTCACAAATTATTGATGCTATGAGTGGCTTCTTCTCTCTTAAGGTCTTGGGTGATCTGTCTTATTTTTTGGGTATTGAGTTTAACTCCCTGCCTTTTGGACTGCTGTTATCCCAACGGAAGTTTATTTTTTAGTTATTATCTGATACAAAAATGCTTCAATGTAAAGCTTATGACACTCCTATGCCTACACATGCTCAGCTAGTATCTTATGGTGGACTGCCTTTTTGTGATCCTAAGCTGTATCGCACTGTGATTGGGAAATTACAATATCTATGCTATACACGACCTGAGATTGCCTTTGCTGTCAATAGACTCAGTCAGTTTCTTCACAATCCTCTGGTTTTTCATTGGATATATGTTAAGCGTGTACTGAGATACTTGGCCGATACTATTGATTATGGCCTTCTCATTCAACCTTGCACAAGGTTAATAGTTCAAGCCTTTGCTGATGCTGATTAGGCCTCCAATAGAGAAGATCATCGATCTATCAGTGGCTATTGCACATACTTGGGACTTACGCCAGTTACTTGGGTCTCCAAGAGGCAGCAGGTTATCTCTAGGGCCACATTTGAAGCTGAATATCGCAGTGTGGCAGATGCTTCATCAGATATTATATGGGTGATGTCTCTGTTACAAGAAATGCATATTACAGTTACCAGTATTCCTACTGTGTGGTGTGACAATTCTGGAGCGGTTTCATTAGCAGCCAATCCTGTGTTGCACAACAAAACTAAACATGTCAAACTTGATATTCATTTCCTTCGTGAGAAGGTTTCTTCAGGATAGCTGACTGTGGGTTATGTTCATGCTCATGACCAGGTGGCTGATGTCCTCACCAAGCCTTTAGGCCACTCCTTGTTTCAGAAGTTCAGAAGTCGTCTCAGTGTAGTTCCTCTTAGTGCTCACATTGCCACTTCTCAAATTTATTCAAAGCAAAAGTAGTATAGAGAATATTAGATGTATTACGTGGCACTCTTGTAGACTATGGTCAAACCAACTTAGAGTAGTTGCATACAGGTGTCAAGTTGTTACAAAAGTTGTTAGACAGCTCATTAGAACTGATATAGCACTTATGCCTATATAATGTACTCTGCTTACAGTAATTAACAAGATTTGGAGACTTGATTTCATTTATTCTCTTGGTTGCTCTCAATTTTAACTTGATACTCATATCCTCTTATTTGAGGCGCAAATGATATTTTTATAACTTGTTATCACCCAAATAGCCTCTGTGACTTGAATAAGATGACTTATATTATAGAATCATGCATGCTTACTCTTAATATTTACTTAAGAACATTACTCCTACAAAACAAACTCTTTAGTTTTGTTATTATCAAAACATTGGATCTAGCAAAATTAATATTTTAGTTTAAATGTTTATAATTTATTTTGTATAGGATATTTATACCAATTAAATCTGAAACAAATAATTTGTAATTAGGATTGTTGTGATATTTTTGTGGTTTTAATTTGTTTAGAATGTTAAATAAATTGAGTATATATGATTTAACAATTTTTAGGTGAAACCCTAATTTGAAAATTAGGGAATTTGTATGATTGGAGAAATTGAGGATAATTAATGACTCAAAAGAGTTGTTTGGATTGAGAAAAATAATTGAATTAAGGAAAGAATAAATAAGTGATTTAAGTGAGGAACTAAAAATTTTAGGTAGTTATTTCAAAGTTTTATATTTTATATAATTAAGTTAATTATTTAATTTATATATTAAATTTTTATCTATATTATTGCTTAAATTGTCTTGTGATCTAGAGTTCGTGAATTGGTGCTTTTGCTTCTTATCTTAAACTTACAATCTTAAGCTTGAAATGGAAGTAACCATTTTGCACTGTGTTGACTTTACTTAGGTAAATAGTCACTCCTGATGTTGACTTTACGAGGCCCAAGAAGTTCACTTCCTTCAGCCAAAATTCACACTTTCTTAATTTAGCATACAACTGTTGCTCCTACAGCACCTGTAATGCAATTCAAGGTGTTCCCTATGTTCTACTTTGTTCTTGAAATATATAAGAATGCCATCGATGAATATGATGATGAATTGATTGAGGTAGGGTTTGGAGATCCTATTCATGTAGTTCATGAAGACTTCAATAGTATTGGTCAGTCTAGATGACATTATAAGGAGTTCGTAATGCTCATAGCTCGTATGAAAAGATTTCTTGGAGATATCCTCCACCCTATCTCATAAATGATGTACCTAGTGTGATATCCCCATTGTTTTATTTATTTCTAAGATTGAAATAATATTTGGATATTATTTATCAATTAACTTGAGATTTAAAGAAAATCAAATATATTGTCTAAAATCTTGGAAGATATAATTGATAAAAAATTGAAATATGATTGAAAAGTGAAGTGGAAAATCCTAATCAAGATAAATGGGCCTAATTATACTTATCTAATTATCTTATATAAAAGAAAAATATAAAATTCAATGTTGTAGGTATTTATTGATGTTTATTTGAGTTTAATGGAATATTTCTTGGTAATTGGAACTTCCTATGAAATTATTTGAGTAAGGAGAATTCACTTGAACATATAATTAAATTTAATAAATATGAGTATTTAAAGTATTTCTCTAAATTAAGAAATTAGAATTACTTACACTTTGAAAGTTTCATTTGAACAAATTCATAATTAAACTTAGCTTAATCTTTCAGATTTTGTTTGTTTGGAAAGTTTGAAAATGAAAATATAAGAGCAAGGTAAAAAGGAGGGAAAAAAAGAAAGACAAAAGGGCTTCATTAGTAGTATGGGCTATGGTCAATGGTTGCAACACACACACATATACACTTCTCAAATGTCCTCCCTTTGCACAACATTTCATATAAATATATTATACGCTTCCCCTAGTTAACTGACCCATAGACTCGTGCTTCCTCTAGTCCTTGGTTTTCTTTTTCCTTCAGCACCTCTTCCTCCCCATTCATTCTCGCAACGACATAGAGTGAGAGAGAGAGAGAGAGAGAGAGAGAGAGTGAGTGAGTGAGTGAGAGGGAAATTGTTTGGGTTTATCAAGTAAGTTGTCTACTTCTTATGTCTAAGGTTTTTCCTATTTTATTTATGGTATCTAATGTTAAAAAAATTTAGGGTTTATTAGATTTTAAATTCTTGAGCCTTCTAGTTGATTATTTGGCTTTTAATAGAGGTAGTGAGGTTTGGATAGGAGTTGTGTGGTTAAGATTTTTCTTACAGAGGATTAATTTAAGGAAACTAGAGTTAGAGTTTAATTGAGAAATTAAGATTTATGATATTAGGGCTCTTAAATTTGAATTTCATGATATAATTTAGTTTATTTGGGTCTATATTGATAATTGAATAGATTGATTTTGAGGTTGGTGATGAAATGTGAATATTGGAAATTTGAGTTGAAGCTTTAAGTGTTGGAAATTGGGTTTTTTTAGAAGAAATTGAGGAGATATATATAGTTTAATGATTCTAATAGGAAAGAAAGAGTTAATGGAAGGAAGAAATGAAATTGGAATAATGATTTTGAGAAATACTTATTTATGTGATTTTTCTTAAGCAATTAAAGTGTGTACATTTTTTGGGAAATTTAGCATGAATAGAGCAAGGTATTATTATCAATAATTTTAATGAGTGAAATGAAGTTATTGGATAATAGAAATATTATTGAGGTAGAGAAATTGAGCAATGGTAGTAAACTAAGAAGTTTGGGATTTGTATTAAAATGACAAACTTGAAGATTATATAATGACTTGAGATAGAGTTTGATTTAAGTTTGAATTTGAGATGGTATTTATAATTTGATTAATGAAAATAAAATTTGGTGATTAGGTTGATTGAGAATGGCCAAAGATTATAGTTGGGACTTCTAGAGAGACTTTAAGTCTCTAAATTGTTTTTATTAACCACTTAATTAGTTTGAGTACTAAATTGTGGTTCCAATTGATTATTATAGATTGATT
This sequence comes from Inga oerstediana, assembly GCA_963210345.1. Taxonomy (NCBI): domain Eukaryota; kingdom Viridiplantae; phylum Streptophyta; class Magnoliopsida; order Fabales; family Fabaceae; genus Inga; species Inga oerstediana. The sequence goes on along the minus strand of OY723410.1, from coordinate 37,128,580 downwards.
TGTGAATTGTGGTCAAGCTTAGAGCTTTGATTCTTGTGAAAAACTTAGCTTTGGAGAGAGATAACCACTTTCCACTTGTTGTGTGTATTGGTATGATAGTTGTGAGTATTTTGTGAAATGAATATGTGAATGAAAATTGTATATTTATATTGATTAGAAATTTCAATGAGTACCTTGAAATGTTTATTGAGATTGAGAAAGTTATCAAGATGTTGATGAGTATTTTGATGGAAATTACCTTGTGGGACCTAATTGTGATATATATATATATTTATATGAGCTGAGAATTGAGATATTATGGCATCTATGTGAAGATGATTTGATTAGTATTGTATGAATGTGAAAATCTTGAGAAATTCCTGTCTAACTATTTGTTGATAATTATTGTGATAATTGGATTGGGATAACATGGAGTAGTTTATTCTACCACGTGGTATAGCTGTAATATCCCAAAAAAGTGATTAATGGTTAATGACTTCAAAAGTATATATGATTATTGATAAATAAACACTTTTGGAGAATATGAAGTGAATTATGATTCGACTGTATTATGAGTAGTGCCTAAACCCTATATTTAAGTTCAATTGTGGATTAACATCTAAATTAAATTGGAATAGAGGGAGGGCGTATATTATGGTGAAATGGAAAGTTAGGCAATTTGGTGGTTGTGCTGTATTGTGGTTCATAACTGAATATATATGGATGCGATGAGAATTTGGTTGTTTTAGTGATTCTAATGGCTTCCTTGTGAAAATTTGTGTGGAGAGAGTGTTTGTTGTGAAATTGGAACTATTGGGAACAATTGTCCAAAAGTTGGAAATTCTGTCTATTGAAACTCTGTACAGGGCAGTCAGTTTGTATGGATATTTTGAATGGGCAAAGGGTGTCTAAAATTTCTGAAATTTCCATTATTAAAGTACACATGCCAAGCTTCAAAATGGACATATAACTTGTGTCATTTCGATTTGTGAGCTAAGAGTTATGATATTCCAAAGTTTGGGATTGAAACTGGAATTTATTTTGGAGCAGTATGGACTTTTGTGCAATTCTGTATTTTTGTGTTATGAAATGCATTGATCCATATTTTTCCAGAAAATAGGACTTAAATAGCTTTCTATTGGCTTTGGGATCACCCCATTTCAATTTTTCTAGAATTAGTTATGATATTTCAAAATTTAGGCAGAAAATTTGCCAAAAATTCCAAATAATCTGAAAATGGAACAAAAAGTGGTGGCAATCTTGTTATTATAAGATAAATTGTGATCAGCGTATTTTGGGTTGATGGAAGGCCTCTAGGTGTGATTTCATGGACCAAGAAGAGGGAGGGAATTAGTTGCATATGAATTGGGCTTTACGTACACAAAAAGTCAACAATTATGAATTTTGGGAAATTAGAAAATTATGACATAAGCCTAATGAAAAGTGACATAAGCATAATGCTATTAAAAAGCATTTCCTTCTCCTTTCTTCAGCCATAACCGACGCAAACAGCAGCCATAAGAGAGAAAAAAAAGTTGAGAGAGTTTAGAGAGAGAAGGAGAAGAAAACTCACAAGGTAAGCTGATTTTTCTGACAATTTAGCTCCTAACGTGTATACTCTTCCCTCTAAGCTTCTCTTTCATGGGATTTAAGGTATTTGAATGACAAATTTTGGTGTGAAGAAGTTTGGGTCTTCAGCCTTAAGCCAGAAGGTGCCTAAGGTAACCTCTGAAACTTCAATCTTTGATTGTTCTGGCTGCTGTGAGTAGTTTAATCGATGAAATTCTGATTGATTTGCTTTGATTTCAAATTCGGTAAAGGAGTTGGCCTAAGTATTATGCTGCCAAAATTGAGTCTAAATGGTAGTTATAACATAATTAAATAGTTAATAAAGTGGTTAGGAGTAGAAAGGAACACGTCTATGGAGTCGGATTTCAAAAACCCCAATTTTCCCTAGAGTTCCTATAAGTTTTAGCCAGCTCTAGAAATGAGCCTTGGATTTGGGCTTTCAATAATTTGATGGTTTAATTGAGTTCATGAGGGAAAATTAGGTTGGGTTACAGTTGGTCACTTTTTCGGAAAAGCTCAAAAAGTATAAATACGAAAAAGCCCCTGAAACCTTGAAATAAGGGTTGTCAAGGGTATTTTTGTAATTTGATAATTTTGAGTCTAGAAATGGATTCCTTGGGTGAAAATATGTAAGAATAGCCCATGTCAAAAACTCGGTAAAAGTACAGTCGGATTGGGTACGACGGGGCTGGGTCGGATCCCCAGGGGCATTTTAGTAAATTTTTACGATAGACTCGTATAACCACCATAAACACTATGGAAGTGTCTAAATGGTGCATTTGGAATTGTAGGATTTGGTATTTAGCCTGAACGTGAGCAACTTGTACCTGACATACTTGGTAAGAACAAGTTAGTGACGCTTTCCCTTATACTTTATTTGATGCATTGTATGTTTGATTTATCATTGTTTTGTGATAATTTGGGATATTGTGAAGCTGTGTATATGTGAATGCCATGGAGGCAATGCGTAAATGTGTATTCCATGAAGGCAATATATGTATGTGTTGTTTGATGATTTACTTGCATGCTATGTGATTACATGTTGTACATATGAGTGATTTGTTACTACTGAAATTCTTTTGAATCTCATTCTTTCCATTAACTAACCAACAAACAGGGCAAGCGGCTCAAAGGAGAAGCAGGCAACTAAGGGCTGATAGTTCTTTATTTTAGTTGTTAGTTGGTTGTCATATCTGGTTTAGAATTACTGCACATTTGTAAATGTTATTTGGATATGGATATGTAATCCCCTGAATGGGAAATTGTAAGGGATAAATATGCCTGTAAACCATTTAGTTTACAATGTGAAACTTGGGGGTTGCCGGGAATTTTTCTTTACACCTTGATATATATGAATGAGATTTAGCTGCACGAGGTAATGGTATTCGAAATGTGAATATGAGACCAGATGAATTTGATTTTGAAAGTCATTTGAGAAAACCCTATCTCAAGGATGGGATTGTAGAATGAGTTTTGATTATCTGTTAGTCTCTAATCCATTTTAATTATGTATTTCGAATCATAATTATAGAGGGGGTTACAATAGCCTCCATTGGTACATGATGGTTGGCTTTCTTTTGTCCCACTGGTTCAATGAGGGACTATTCCACTGGTTTAACAAGGGACTACCTCACTGGTTCAACGAGAGACTACAACACCCCACTAGTTTGATTTTGGTCGATCCTCATCACATGGCTAGTGAGCTTTTGAGTGGCCAGTAACATAGATAGTAACTTAGCCCATAGGTCAAGTTGACAAAAATAAGGTTGTTCGGTTGGATTGATGGTAGGCAAATTGGGAATAGTGATATGGAATAGTGATATGAGAATTGTGATATGAAAGTATGATATGGGAATTTTGATATGAAATTGTAATATGGAAATTGTGATATCAGAAATTGTGATATAATAATTGTGATATGAGAAATTGTGATATGGAATTTGTGTTATGGAATTGTGATATAGAATTTGTGTTATGGAATTGTGATACAAAAAGTATGAGAGCAAGAGTTGCTTGACTTTCCCTATCTCGTTAAGCCTATGTTACCTTAGTCTCTTTTCTTGTCTTTCTTTCAACAAACTACACTCGAGCACCCCATGGTGTCAGACCCGTATCTTATTTTTCACATTTTTCAGAGTGCTTGTGTGTGTTCGGTGAGCAACACAGGAATATCATTAATATACTGACATATTGATACATCATGGTACTTGATTACATTACCGGTTTTCCCTGCAGTGTTAGGTAATATAAACAATTATCCCCAAATATCCAAAATATTCAACAATAGACTACATATAACTAAACAGCTCTATTCTTTAGACCGCACACTTTAGTTTCTCACATTTACCATTCTTTCCTTGGAGCCGCTAGTTTTTGCTGGAATATTTATTATTTATGAAAAAGGGTGATATTCCAAGGAATCTCAGTAGCAACATACAATCGTTCATATAAAATGCGTAAAGTAAATATGTCATGCTCTAGGATTCTCAATAGCGACATACAATCATTCATATAAAATGCGAAAAGTAAATATGTCATGCTCCATGTTATGCACAAATTAATGAACAATATAAGAACATATATATATATATATATATATATATATGAGTAGGGCTTAAACCCCACTACCTATACACCTTGGTTTGGTACTAAAAAAACAAGGTAAAAGTGCACTTCTCGCACTAACCTCCCCTTCTCAGCAAAACCATGTTGATGAATCAAAATACAAACAATGGCATACACAAACATATATACAATAGCAAAGTGTATAAAGGATAAAGTTACTACCTTAAACCCCTTTTTGCTACTCAAAAAGCATTCCTTGTAATTTGTGCCAATGACTCGACTCTAAATTCAGTCCTAAAATTTCAAATGCACAAGAATTAGGTTAAAACCTATTCATGTACAATTTTAGACACTTTCCAAGTGTTTATGGTGGTTGTATTACTCTATATTGAAAAATTACCAAAATGCCCCTAGGGACCGGGGCCGGCCTCTTTATGCCCAGTCCGACCGTACTTTTCCAAAAATTTTGACCTAGGCTATTCTTACGTAGTTTTACGTGGAGAATCAATTTTTGACCTTGGTTTTCACAAAATCACTGACAAATGACAAATTTGCCCTTGGCAGCCCCTATTTAAGGTTTTAGGGTGTTTTGGTTATTTCACTTTTTAGGGCTTTTATGAAAAAGTGTTCAATAGTAACCCTACTTAATTTTCCCTCCTAAACACAATGGACTCATTAGATAATTGATAATCTAGCTTCTACTCCATGTTTCTCTATTGGTAGAAACTTAGGTCATGAAAAGGAAAAATTGTGGTTTTTGATTTCTAATACCAAAAGCTTACTCTTTTTCACTCTTAAGCACTTGATAAACCATTTAAACACCTAATACCCAAGTTTTAAGAAAATTTGGGCAGCATAACTCCTTAGGGTTAACACTTCCCAAATATGCAAATCCAAGAAAACCAACCACAAATCCACCAACAACAACATCTACAACAAGAATTTAAGGTTTATGAAGTTACCTTTGGTTTTCTCCTTCTTTCTCTCTCTATCTGAACTCCTCCCTCCTCAAACCGTTAAATTTTTCTTGCTAAACACATGAATTCATGGAGAAGAGAAGCTTAAGGAAGAGATTACACAAACTAGAAGCTAAATCACAAGAGAAATTAAGACCTGCCTTTAATTTTCCTCCTCCTCCCCTCTAGAACTTCAAGCTCATGCTCTCTCTCTTCTCTTGGCTTGGGATGATGCTTTTGAGGAAAGAAGATTATGGGAATATGTTTTTAAAATATCCCATTTTTATCTAACTAACCAAAATTCCAAAATTTTGACTTTTGTGGCATAAAGCACTTTGAACTTATCTTACTTTAAATTGTGTCATTAAGTTCAATTACCATTGACCTCATCTTTCCTCTTCTTTGGTCAGGCCAACATGATGTCTAAGGGTCCATTAGAACAACAAAATAGGATGATGAATTTATCCCATAATTACAAGATTGCCATAACATTTTCTCATTTTTGGAATAATTAGCAATTTTGGCAGATTTTCTGCCTACAATTTGAAATATCATAACTTTATGTGTAAATATCATATTTAAGTGATTCCAAAGGCTATGAAACCATTATTGCATCTAGTTTCAAGGTAAAATATAGCCTTTAGTCAACTAGAATTTGAAACTTCCCAGAATTAAAATCTTCGGATGTTGTTCCAGAAAATAGCATGTTTTCCTGGGCTAACTTCAAAAATTCATAATTCCGTGTGTATAGCTCCAAATAATTCAATGACCTATCAAATTAAAGCTTATGATGTCTACTTTCATTCAGTTAAATTTCATAATTTTCAGTAATCATTTGTTTATCCAAAACTACATGACAACCTTACTACCTCACAAGAAAAGTTTCACTGGTAGCAAACCTCAAATATAACAATGTTGTGTGTAATCATTAATTGCTCGGTTTTGTCATTTCATGTATTCTTTAAATCACCATTTTATTCCCTTAAATATAAAGAATTTTGGTGACCAAAATTTGAGATGTTATATTTCTCCCCCCGTTCAATAAATTTCGCCCTCGAAATTTGAGCATCTATAACAAAGGAATCAACCCTTATTACTCAACCTATTCCTTTATCATGTGCAGGCTCATAAGCCATGCAACATAATGATCATATTCAATATAATCTATTTCATCTGCATGCTCATTAAGCAGCAACACAATCACCATATTCTCACCACAAATCTCAGATAGTATTCAGCATTCATCATTCATTCCGTATGCAGTATGTTACGTGCAATCAAACACAGGACCCACTGGTCCATTCCCATAATGCTTGGTTCCTTAGGCCTCACAGCCTCTTTGGGACTCTGCCTAGATTACACAATCGCATTTTTATGTAATGGTTTGAGGGCCTTACTGGCACATAGGACCAGCCAGGTCACACCTAATAGAGCCTTCCACTCGATGGGCCTCGACAAGGCAGGAATTGTCTTCTCCTCCATACCGAGGGCCTCTATCACGCAGGTGTTTGGGGATTTATTAGGTAACTATCATAACAAGCACTGACCTTGCTCACCAAGGCAACATCAACACACCTCGTCACATTGGTCTTACTGCCCAGGGAATCACCCCCATGCCACTGGCATCTCAGGACTTATTGCCTCGAATACAACCTGGTACAGTTTGAATGTTTTGTCAGCCTCAATACATACCTTGAACACATTGGTCCAATATCATCATGCTAGGAATCAACTATAGAGTTAAGCACAGTGGTCTTCTAGCCCAGGGACACTGCCCTATGCAAATTTGCACATCGAGTCTTACCGCCTTAAGCCTCTGCTTGTCACCATTTCTAAATACATAATATGCTACAGGCCCAAGGACATACTAGTCTATCAGGTCTTATGGCCTAGGCACATATAGTTCATTACCTCTGCCAAATACATATTGAGTCTAACTACTTAGAGTCAATAATTGGTGCCCAAAGATTACACATGCATTTACTATGCTTCCGTTGCCCACTCTGAGGTCTATCTCCTCATATGAGTGTTAATAATGTCATGATGATTTAATAGGAGTCCTATAGGAACCCCTTATAATACTTGACTGCACCCAAAATCGGTATTCCTCTATGTCAGTTCTTGACCCATTTCAACTCAAATCATTTTGGGCCATTTCAAATTCTCATGGAATCAAAACTAAACAGTTGATTCCTAGGTTAGGATTACTTGGTAACCGTCCTCTACTTATACTTGTCAACACATTATCTGCCATCCACCAATTGACTTCTAGTATAGCCTCAGGTTAATGGAATGGCAGACAAATCAATTCTTCTCTCATTTCATCAGAGAGCTATAAACTTAATCAATCCTTTAAAGGAATATTTTAGGATCATAATTTTTCCCTATGCTAGACTAGCATCTAGCAACCTTCAATAATCCCATACATTTATCACATTCTAATCCCTCAGCAACTCAGGCCATATCAAATGCCTAAGGAGTTAATTCAAGTACTGGATTTGATTTTCATATTACAATTCTCTCAATCGCAACTCAGAACCTCAATCTTATTGGGGTCAAAAATCACTTCACCTCAATCATCCCTATCATACACTCATATCTTTCGGATGGACCTAGGGAATTTATCGGCCACTAGCCTTTCCTCTATTTTCTTTCTTGAGCATGTAACCATAATCTCTGGCTACTCTTTGCTCACTATATTCTAGTAATATTGAACTATAACCACTCCAATTGCCTTGCTTAAGCAGCCTTTTCTTTCTTTAGAAAAGCATATTGTCTTTATTAAATCAATATCAATCCCCATTTCTGCAAGGATTCATGTCTGTAAGAATCTTGTTTCTCAATTACATGGATCATCACTAGCCCAACACAATTCTGAACAAATTTGCCAGCCTAAGGACACACTGGTCTACTAGGTCTTAAAGCTGTTGGACATATAGGTCCACTACAACATCACTGGCATGTAGGATTTAATAGCCTAGGGTCTCTAACCCAACCTTTATATTCATTATGAAATCTAGAACCTTAACATCACCCAAATTGGAAATCATTTTCCTCAAGTATACTCGATAGGTTCGTTAAGAATCAGGACTAATAGCGCCTATTCCAACCTTCACGGTATTCGGGTAATATACTCGAAACATTACTGAAGGTTCAACACTATTCACAAGGTTCAAATTTTCATCATTAAATAGAACTATAGTGTAACTAATTCACATTCTGACCTAAGCATTATTTCAGCTTAGATCAAATTGAAGCCTATTTTTAACCTTTAGTACTATTAGATTGGATCCTCTGGGATCGATATACGGTATAATCACCGCTAATCATTTCTTAGATTTCATTACATATCATTCTTAGCTATGTTCTATGCCTCAAACAACTCTAAGCCATTTCAGCGTTCTTCGAAATTAAGGCTCAACATTGATTCTTGATTTACAATACATCATTTAATTTCATTTTCGATCTATAACGTCAAAATCAATTGAGTCAAAGATCATTCTACCTCAATTATACCCAACATACATACTAAAAATCATCATATAGTATTGTATGTCATAACTAACTAATATCATCACTTAGCATGGAGAAACCTCAAAACAATTAATATACCTTGAGTTTCCATAACCTCATCAAGTTTACTTTTTTGAGCAGCAGTAATTACTACAACAGAAATGGTTCGAATTAAGATTAATACTTACATCGTCAACATCTCCATGCTTCTAAACATCATTTAAATCATCTAACTAAAATGATTATTAGTCATAGAGAAACCTTAAGATAAGAACTATTCCTCAAGTCTTTATGACCTTACCAACTTAACTTCCTAGGGGGTCACCCATCTTAAGATTTCCCTGGGTTGAGCACGCTTAACTTTCATGCACCAAAACCAAAATGTAGATACCTGCTCTATCTGCTCCTGACCCCCAGTACCCTGAACACTCTTACCTCAAAAGATATGCTGACTACCTCCAGTCACCCAAAATATAATGACTAGGCCCCACATCACTCTCTATACATGTACCACCGTACCAGATCGGTAATGTACTGTATGAAGTCCTAAAAGCATTTGGTTGCACCTTTCTCGATATTATTATTCTTCTCTCGGTATTACACAACATGCTGCCCTTAAGTATTCCTAAATCTTTTGGGTGCAGACTCATAGACTTGGAGGATTCACTCTTTAGTACTCCCATCCGTGCATATATTCTATCACTGTATGATCAGTACCATATCAGTATACTATCCTATTGCCAGTACCACCACTCTACCATAACCGCTTTAGGCTCTTATAGAACCGCTTGGGCTTTGATACCAAAATATCAAACCCTTATCTTATTTTCACATTTTTTAGAGTACTTGCGTGTATTTCAGTGAGGAACACAAGAATATCGTAAATATACTGACATATTGATACATCATAGTACTTGATTACATTTTCAGTTTTCCTCTAGGGTTAGATAATATATGCAAATTATCCCAAAATATCCAAAATATTCAAAAATAGACTACATATAACCAAACAGCTCCATTCTCTGGACCACACACTTCAGTTTCTCGCGTTTACCATTCTGCCCTTGAAGTTGCTAGCTTCTACTGGAATATTTATTATTTATGAAAAAGGGTGAGATTCTAAGGAATGTTAGTAGCAACATACAATCGTTTATATAAAATGTGAAAAGTAAATATGTCATACTCCATGTTATGCAAAACTTAATGAACAATATAGTAGCATGTATACATGAGTAGGGCTAAAACCCCACTACACGTACACCTTGGTTGGTTTAGAACTCAACAACTAGGAAAAAGTGTATTTCTCTCACTAACTGCCCCTGCTCGGCAGACTGCCCCTTCTCGACAAAACCATGTTGATTAATTAAAGTACAAAAAATGGCATAGACAAATAATATACAATAGCATAGTGTATGAAGGATACAGTTACTACATTAAACCCCCTTTTTGCTACTCAAAAAGCGTTCCTCGTAATTCATGCCAATGGCTCAACTCTGAATTCAGTCCTAAAATTTCAAATGTACAAGAATTAGGTTAAAATCCATTCATGTACAATTTTAGACACTTCCTAGATGTTTCTGGTGGTTATATTAGTCTATTATGAAAAATTACCAAAATGCCCTAGGGACCCAGCCCGGCCCCTTTATACCTGGTCTGACTGTACTTTTCTAAAAATTTTGACCCTGGCTATTCCTACATAGTTTCATGTGTAGAATCTATTTTTGACCTCGGTTTTTGTAAAATCACTGACAAATGACAATCTTACCCTTGGCAGCCCTTAATTAGGGTTTCATAGGTAGTTTGGTTATTTAACTTTCTAGGGCAGTTATGAAAAAGTGTTCAACAGTAACTCTACCTAATTTTACCTCTTGAACACAATGGAATCATCATATTATTGAAAATCCAGCTTCTAACCCCTATTTCTTTCTTGGCCAAAACTTAGGTCATGAAAAGGGAAAATTGTGGTTTTTGATTTCTAACACCAAAAGCTTACTCCTTTTCACTCCTAATCACTTTATTTACCATTTAAACACCTAATACCCAAGTTTTGGGAAAATTTTGGTAGCATAACCCCTTGGGTTAACACTTCCCAAACCTATAAATCCAAGCAAACCAACTACAAATCCACCAACAACTTCAACCATAACAACATCTACAACAAGAATTTAAGGTTTATGAAGTTATCTTTGGTTTTTTCCTTATTTCTCTCTCTAGCCGAACTCATCCCTCCTTAAACCTTGAAATTTTGCTTGCTAAACACATGAATTCATAGAAAAGAGAAGCTTAAGGAAGATATTACATAAACTAGAAGCTAAATAATAAGAGAAATCAAGACCTACTTTGAATTTTCCTCCTCCTTCTTTCTAGAACTTCAAGCTCACGCTGGCTCTCTTCTCTTGGCTTAGGATTACGGTTTTGTGGAAAGAAGATGAAGAGAATATGTTTTTAAAATATCCCAATTTTACTTTAATTAATGTAATTACCAAAATTCTAAAATTTTGACTTTTGTGGCATAAAGTACTTTGACCTTATCTTACTTTAAATTGTGTCTTAAAGCTCAATTAACATTGCACTCATCTTTCGTCTTCTTTGGTCAACCCAACTTAACATCTAAGGGTCCATTAGAATAGCAAAAGAGGCTGATGAATTTATCCCATAATTATAAGATTGCCATAACATTTTTTTCCATTTTCGGAATAATTGGCAATTCAGGCAGATTTTCTTCCCAAACTTTGAAAAATCATAACTTTATTTGTAGACATTGGATTGGAGTAATTCTAAGGGCTATGAAACCCTTATTAAGTCTGATTTCAAGGAAAAATATAGCATTTAGCCAATTGGAAGCTAAAACTTCCTAGAATTAAAATTTTTAGATGCTATTTCAGAAAATAGCCTATTTTTCTAGGCTAATTTCAAAATTCATAACTCCTTTTGTACAGCTCTAAATAAGTCCCATGACCTATCAAATTAAAGCTTAGGTTAGGATGCCTACTATGGTCCTGTAAAAGTTAATAAGTTTTGGTCCTCATTTGTTCATCCAAAACCACATGACAACCTCACTGCCTCACAGGAAAAGTTTCATTGGTAGCAAACCTCAACTTGTATAACTTGTTTTCCCACATAACAATGTTGTGTGTAATCACTAATTGCTTGGTTTTGTCATTTCATGTACTCTTTAATTCACCATTTTGTTCCCTTGAATATAAGGAATTTTGATGACTAAAATTCAGGATATTACACATGGCGTTTCACTAGGTTATATTAACCCTTCTTTGTTAGGGAAACTCTCCTGTATTGGGCTTTGTTACAATGTACCCTTGTAATAGGAACAAATCCTTAAGGAAAACTTAAGGCCTACTTTAATTCCGCCATCTCATATGAGGTTATTCTATATGGACTTTTGATATTGGTCCAGCTCCAGGCCTAGTCACAAATTCAACTTCCCTCATCTGGGTACTCTACCCATATCTTTCAGAGAATCCATTAGCCACTAGCATATATGCTGTTATTTATCCTAGTCATGAGACCATAACTCATGGCTACCCTGGTTCTATCTACTACTTGGTTCCATCAAGGACTAAACTCTCAATCCTTATTTCTAAGGAAATATTCTAAGATTAAGATCATTCCTTATGTAGATCAATAGCTAGCAACCTCCAGAAACCTCATACACATTTCTGTACCACATTCTAGTACCTCAAGCCACTCAAGCTATTTTGAATTCCTAGATAATCAATTCAACATGTTCTAATAACTTGAATCATTATGGGCTATTTCAAATTCTTATGGAATCAAAACTTAACAATTGATTCCTGGGTTACGATTCACTTGGTAAACCCTTTTCTGGCTGTTGGACATACATCCAACTTTAAGGTTCATCACTAACTCTAGAACCTCGACATCGCACAATTCAGAAATTATTTTCCTCAAATATACCCAAAAAGTATGTTGAAATCATATCAATAATGCCTATCTTAACCTTCATGGTATTCAGGTATTATCCTTAAAATATTACTAAAGGTTCAACACTATCCACAAGGTTCAAACTTCCATCATGGAGCCGAACCATAATGCAACCTGATTCACGTTTCGACCTAAGCACTATTTCAGCTTAGATTTAATACAACCCTATCCTCAACCTTCAGTATTATAAGATCGAATCCTTATGGCATCAGCATTGATCACGAGGTTCTAATTTTACCTCAATCCTCGATATTATAAAGGCATATTCTAATTATCATTCTTTCACCTCCAAGACAATCGCTGCCAGCTCTACATCATGAGTGGGTAACACATCTTATGAGGCTTCAGCTATTAAGAGGCATCCGTCACTATTCTGCCCTACTATACTGGGCATATCCCAATCTCATATACTCATTTCACTACGACACATACCAGTTGCTTCATTTCCAAACCTCATTAGCTGCACTAGGATCTGGGATAACCATTACTAGCGTGAATGTTGACCTATCCCTCAGCTTTCAAAAGCTTACTCTCACAATTACTATTCCACTCAAACACAATTCTTTCATTCATATGAGCTCTATTAATGGAAAAGCAATTTTGGAGATATTAAATTGGTTAGTGGAAGAACACAATTGTTGGGCCCAACAAATATTGATTTTCAGCCCAAACCAAAGAAAACGGAAGAAGGCTCAATTTAATTATAAAAATGTATGGGCAAAATGGTAAATTTCCAATAAAACAAGAGGCCATTTATTTTTCCCTTTAATTGGGATAACTTTCATCCAAAAGAGGGAGCATGAAGGGCATAAAGGCTTGGTCAAGAATTAATCCAAGAGGGAACAATTTTTAGCCAAGTAAATGAAGTTGGAAAAGTCAAAAGTTTAACATGTGTTGAAATGGCAATTAAAAATAATATTTCATGGAGATGCAAGATGATATTTAAAAAGATCATCATCTCCTTTTTCAAGAGGACATTTCATCCCACAAAGAGGAAGGAAAGGGAAAATAAGTGTTTGAACAAAATAGGGTTGAAAAGTGAAAAAGCCAACTTTGAAATAAATAGCCCTTACACACTAATTACAAGGGAATGGATGAAGCTAATTGAAGAGCTCATTTAGTTACTTTAGAGGCTTCATTTTTGTCACTTTGGCAAGAGGAAAGAGAAATAATTATCACCAAGCAAAAGATGAAGAATTGGGTCACAAAAAGCACATGGTAAAAATACAATAAAATATTATTTATTAAGGAGTGGATGATGATATTTTTAAGCTCTTTATATTTCCTCCAAGGCTCATTTTCATCCAGCCAACAAAGAACAAGAGAGAGAAAGAGTTTGGAGAACATGGAAGACAAGAGAGAGAGCAAGGTTCAAGGAGCAAGATCAAGGTGAGTTTGGTTGTAAAATTCACTTATTCTTGTCTTCAATCTCTTGTACACCTCTTCTAATATCTATGCCATCTTAAAATACAATTGTAACAAGATAAATCAAGAGGATAGAAGAAGAAAGAGATGGCAATTTATAGAGAGAAAGAGGAGAAATCTAAGGTAATCTCTAAAACCTTCTTTTCTTGTTAGATTCAAGGTTGTAGTAGTTGATTTGTTGGTGATTTTGCTTGGTTTTGTAAATTTGGAAAGCACAAAACCTAAGGGGAGGTGCTATACAAATTCATACTAATTATATCAAAAGCGTAATTAAGTGATTAAATATGGGGTTACAAGCGAAAAGAAGGTGTTTTGTGGATTGAAAACAAAAAACCCCATTTTTCTCAAAATTGTTGTTGAGTTTCGGCCAAGGGCTGTTCATGAGGTTAGAGTTGGAATTTCATCAATTTGGTGATTTTATTGTATTCTACATGAAAAACTGTGTAGGAATAGCCTGTGGCTATAAATTCTAGATCAGTGGAATTAAACACCAAAAATTGGAATGGAAATGGTGCTGCCAATGTAGTTTTCAACTTGGCTATCATAAAGAATTGTGTTTTTAGGTAATAGAATGTAGTACAATGGCCATGAAACTTTCCAATACAAAAGTAGACTTATCAAGCTTTAATTTGATAGGTCATTTGTGCCATTTGGATTAGTACGCTATGAATTATGAATTATTGACATTAGGTAATGAATCTGGATAGAATCATGGACCAGTGTGGCTTTGGTCGTGATCCTAGAATTCTGTGCCTGGAATTGGCTCTAAGTAATATTTAATTCACCTTGAATTGATCATGATTTTGGAGTGAGTTTGTGAATTTGTAGAGAGAAGGAGGAGAAATTTCATCAGGTAAGCTTGATTTCTTCAATGAATTAGCTCCTAACTTGTGTAATCCTTCCTCTAAACTTCTATTCTATGTTAATTAAGGTATTTGTGAAGCAAAATTCAGTGTCTGGAAGCTAGGGTTTTCGGCCATGGAAGGAAGAGCCAGAAGGAAGTAAAGGTAACTTCCTAAACTTCAAATATTAGTTGTTCTAGCTGTTGTGAATGATTTAATTAGTGAATTTCTGTTGGATTTGCTCTGATTGTAAAATTTGGGAAAAGGTGAGCCCTAGGCGTTATGCTACCAAAATTAAGTATAAATGGTGATTTTAATGTAATTAAATAGTTAATAAATTGATTAGAAGTAGAAAGGTGCAAGTCTGCGAAGTCCGAATTGGAAAACCTTTATTTTTCCCAGAGAATCCTGGGTTTTGGCCAGCTGTAGTTCAGGTAGTTATAGTTGAATTTTTGATGATATGATGATTCCATTGCGTTCATGAGGGAAAATTAGATGGGGGTTATAGTTGATCACATTTCCAGAAAAGCTTTAAAAAACATAATTACTGAAAGGCCCCTGAAACCCTGAAATAGGGGTTGACAAGGGCATTCTGGTCTTTTAGTAGTGAATTTTTAATTTCGAGTCCATAAATGGATACCTTAGGCGAAAATATGTTTGAATAACCCATGTTAAAATTTCAAGAAAAAGTACGATCGGACTTGGTCTCCGGGGACATTTTGGTAAATTTTAACAATAGACTTATATAATCACTAAGAACATATTAGAAGTGCCTAATATAGTACATGAATAGGTTGTAACCTAATTCTTGTATATTTGACATTTAGGACCAAGTTGAGAGCCCAATCGTTGGCACACTTTACGAGGAACTTGTTTCGAGAAGGGAAAGGGTTAAGGTAGTAACTGTTATCTCTTATACACTATGTTAGTCATTGATATGTTGTGTGTTACTGAATTATGTGATATGAACATGTGCCAGGGGCACATTACCTAGCTGTGGTCTAGGACCTAGTTGAGGTACACTAGTATTACCTAGCTGTAGTTAGGGACTTAGTTGAGGTACACGTTGGGGTTTCAACTTGATAGTTGGCCCTGAGCTTTAGTACACACACGGTATGATATGGATTTTCATTTTACACTATATAGCGCATTGCATATTTAATTCTCTCATTTTATATGATTGATTTTGTGTTTCTACTGGGATTCCTTGGAATCTCATCCTTTTTCATAAAATGTAAATGTCTCAGTAGGAACCAGCGGCTCTAAAGGCAAGGTGGTAGACACGGGAAACTGATGAGTGTGGATCCTAAGACAAAGATGGTGGTTATATGTAGTTTTTTTTAATATTTTGGGGGAAAACAGTCAATGTAATCACATACATTGTATCAATATATCAGTATATTTATACTATTCCTATATTGCTCACAGAACTGCATGTAAGCACTCTGAAAAGTGTGAACATAGGATAAGGGCATGACATTGCAACATTGAGCATGCAGAATATCATTAGCCTATGTAAGGCAAGCAAATCATGCACTAGTATTTATTGTGCATGCATTGTATGTATGTTTGCAACTTAGATTCCCTCAAATCTCACCCTCTCGTACCAATCTTATAGGTACGGGAATACGATAGACAAGAATAATTGAAGAAGAATCGGAAAGAAAAAAGTTGAAGAGTTGAAGTCTTCAAGTGTATTTATGTTCACTATTTGTAAAGTATTTACACTTGAAGAATATGTATAAATAAGAAAGTATGAAAATGCTTATTAGAATTGAACGGTAATCTAGATCACGGAAACTAAAAGTAAGAGCGGAGAAATAGAACTAACTCTTATATATGAACATGATAAGAATAACTACTACTGAGTCATAAAGAAGTAATTAACCTCTAAGTAATTAAAGAGTAACATTGCCATGTACGTAATAAAGGGATATGTATGACGGGTGTTACAACAACAACATCACATAAAGCAAGAGGACCAAAGTTTTGAGATTACCTCTTGATTTTCAACTTTCTATCTCTAGGTCGTCCTCCCTTCTCACTCTCTCCTCTTGAAGTTTTGGTTGCTACATATGATTTTCATGGAGAAGAGATTAAAAGAGGTTTTATACAACATAGAAGGCAATAACACTTGAATTTCACCAACTTACCTTGAATTTTGCCTTCTTAAACCTCTTGTTCTTTAAAGCTCTTGAGAAATCCTCTCTCTCTCTTTCTATTTCCTTGGTGTGTTGGACGAAAACATGGCCCAAATGGAAAGATAAAAGCTCTTAAAATATCATCTTCATCTTTCATAAAATAATATATTTTAAGGCAAATTTGCACATTTGTTTTTACTTGGCTTATCTTTATGTAAGTTGACATAACTCTTTCTCTTTCTTTTTGCCCAAATATGATGTCACTAGGGGGTTCCAAATGAACCAAATCTATAACTCTAATTGCCTCTTGAAATCACCATGTAATTTTCCCTTTAATTACAACTTTGTCTTGACTTCTCACTTTTGTTTAATCATATTTGCTCTCTCATCCCTGTAATACCCCGAATTTTGAGACTTGAGGCTAGAGAATAAGCTTGAAATAAGTGGATTGCTAAGCCCCAGTTTAGCAAGATCCCAAATTGTGATTAAGAGATAATGACTCCAAAAGTGGATGTGGTTAGTAATAAATAAACGCTTTTGGAGATTATGGTGTGAGTTGGCACCCGATGTGATTCGTATGTGCTGTGAGCAGCGCCAAAACCTTGTATTTAAGCTCAATTATGGATTAACATCTAAATTGACTTAAACTAGAGGGAAAGCGCATATTGTAGCTAAATGAAAAGATGTGAAGTGTTGGTGGTGATTCAATGAGAATTACCGTAATCAGGGGCAAAACGGTAAAGTTACCGACTAATTGGTCAGTTACCGAAGAGGAAACTCATTGGTAACTTCAAGATCAATGGTTAGGATTGATTTGTGTGATAGATCAAAGGGTGGAATCCCATGTGCTTGTATGCATGTTAGCTCATAGGAGATGTGGTGAGATGTTGACATGTGGCACTTTATGGACCCTTGGATTTTGGTCAAATATTCAACTCATTTTCTCTCCTCTCTATTTGGAAGTTTTAGAGGCCCCAAAAAATGATCCTCATCTTCATCTTCACTCCCTCTCTCTCTCTCTCTCAACTCCATGGTCATCCATCAAGAAGGAAGAAAGAGAAAAGATTAAGGTGAGATTTGGCTTGTTTCTTGTCCTTTTTAGCTCTAATCACCTTCTATAAAGTTGTTCATAGTGATGAGAGCTTCATCTCTATGGTTTTAGATTCTTGATTGGAGGTGTTTGATGGCTTGAGGAAAAGTGGAAAGATGGAGAATCAAGGAATTGGTTTGGGAAAGAGGAAGAGGTGAGTATTTGAAGCCTTTTGATCTAAGTTTTGTAAGTTTTGATTAAGTATGGTGAATTGTGAATTTTGCCCTGATTTTATGGTATTTTTGTGTGGTATGTAATTGGATG
Source organism: Inga oerstediana (assembly GCA_963210345.1). Taxonomy (NCBI): domain Eukaryota; kingdom Viridiplantae; phylum Streptophyta; class Magnoliopsida; order Fabales; family Fabaceae; genus Inga; species Inga oerstediana. The sequence continues at coordinate 37,110,273 of OY723410.1, read as the reverse complement.
AATTGGATGTTGTTTTATGTTTAAAATGGTGTCATGTTGTGGTATTTAGTCATTGGAATTGGATTGGATTGGATTGGATACATTGTGTGCAAAGTTTGGAAATTCTGTCCAGTGGGAATTCTGTTTGGGCAGTCTGGTTGTGTGGACGTTTTGACTGGTCAAATGGTGTCTGAAAATTGTGAAACTTTCCAGTATTAAAGTTCACATCCCAAGCTTCAAAATGGACATATAATTTGTGCCATTTCGTTTTGGGAACTAGGAATTATAGCTGTCCAAAGTTTGAGGTCGAAAATGGATTCTGTTTTGGGGTAGTGATGAAATGTGTGTAATTCTGTATTTTTATGGTAATTTCCAGTATTAGCCAATATTTTTCCTGTATAGAGGACTTGAATAGCTTTCATTTGGCTTTGGGATCACCTCGTTTCGATATTTTTGGAATTAGTTATGATTTTTGGAAGTTCAGCCAAGAAACTGGATTTTCTTGGCCGCGGCCCAAATGTTTCTGGGCAGTTTTGGGCCGCGGCCAGTGAATTTGTGGGCCGCGGCCAACCCCCAAAAATCAGCATTTTGGACTTATAACCAAGTCAAGTGTTTCCCAAGCCTTTAGGCATATGTTTAGGCTTTGATTAGCCACCTAAAGGTGTTAAATGATAACCAACATTAAGTGTTTGTATGTTGAGGAATTGAGAAAGGGATTAACCCTATGTCCTTGCTTTGGTTATAGGGTTGATATTCGTCCTGATCGTGGTTCAGTATTCGTTTGGATCACGAGTAAGCAGAGCTGGAGCATACGTGGAAAGAAAAGTGTAGGGAACTTACCTCTCTTGCATGCTTTGATATTTGTGTTTGTGTATTGATGCATGTATTGCTTTGCTAGATTATGTGGAACATATATGATGTTTAAAGCTCTGTTTCTATTTATGCTATGGCCATGAGTGTGTTGTTGAAACATTGAGCATGCAGATGTGTCATGGTATGGACATGTGATATGTATTGCAAGCATGTCATGCATTATACACTTATCATACAAGCATTTTGGTATTTGTTTCCTACTGAGATTCTCTCGAATCTCACCCTCCCCTATCAACATTGTAGACAGGGAAGGAAGAGCGAGGATGGTACAAGCATTCAAGGACGGTGAAGACTCCTTAGAGTATTTGAGTTTGGTAGTTGGTTATCATAGATGTTGGGATAATTATATATGATATGGATGTATATTTGAGTATGTATTCGGATATGTATTTGAGATGTGTATTTGAGAAGACTTTGTGTAATCCCCATATGAGGGCTTGTAGGGGCGAATATGCCCTGTAAGGCTTTGAGTTAATAAATGGAATCCGGGAGTTGCCGAGATGATATTGTTGTATACTCTGATATTTGTATAAATGTGATATTCCGCGTGATGTAATTGTATTCGAAATTGAATATGAGACTAGGTAAATTAGATTTCGAAAGGTATTTGTGAAAAACCTATCATAAAGATGGGATTTTGAAATAGTTTTCTTTCTTATTGGTCTCTATTTCATTTTAAATAGCGTATTTCAGATATGATTACGGCAGGGGGTTACAATTCCTCTCTCCAAAGCGATGTCTAAGGATTCCAAAAAGGAACCCAATAAGTCTCTTTAATTGCTTCATCCAATTGCTTGCAATAAATGGCAAGATGACCATTTATTATAAAATCAACTTTTGACTTTTCAAAGTTGAACTTTTTGCTTGACCTCATTCCTTCAACTTTGAAAATTGCATTTAATCATTTATTCCCTTTATTCCTTGCCCATAAAGTGATGTAAATGGTGCTCCCAAAGTGACCAAGCAAGCTTCTTTAATTATCTCTTGGAAGGTTACACATATTAGCTTACAATTGTTGACATTTCAACTTTTAATTTTACTTGGCTACACTTTATTCCTTCTTGATTTAATTTGGGCCAAGCATTTTATTTTCCTTTTCCCTCTCCTTGTTGGACGTCCCACCTATAAGAATAAGGGAAAATATGGGCTTTAATTTTATTTAGCAAAATGACTATTTTGCCCATACATTTTTGTTATTTTCGTACAAGATGATATAATTTTTATCTAACTTTGAAAATTCATATCTTTATCTATAGATGCCCAATTGTTGTGGTTCTAAAGGCTATGTGACATTTATTAAGTCTATTTTTAAGGAAAAATATTTCCTTTTAGCTAAATGGACTCACAGCATTCCATAATTTCCATTTATTGGATATTATCACAAAAACTTGCCAGTTTCACTTGGCTGACTTCAAGAATACATAACTCTTAGTGTACAGGTCCAAATAACTTATTTGACTTATAAAATTAAAGTTTGACATATATACTTTTATTTTGAAAAATTTCACATTTATTGGGCATCATTTGGTTATCCAAAAACATATAACAATCTCACTGCCTCGCAAGAAATCACACTAGCAGCACATTCTAGCTCACCAAAATTCACCATTTTATTTCATTGAATGCCATAAATATTCACAAGGCATATTGGTGAATAGAAATGAGGAGTTACAATTGGCACACTTGAAATGGCCAAACAATGCAATCGGTGGCCACATGAATATTGGGCCACAATAAGACAAAATTTAATTTATGTTTTCATAAAAGCCCATTATTGGAGCCTAAATTAGTTAATGGAAGAACACAATTGTTGGGCCCAATAAATAGTGATTTTTGCCCCAAAACAAAGAAAAGGGAAGAAGGCCCAATTTAATTACAAAAATATATGAGTAAAATTGTAAATTGACAATAAAGCAAGAAGCCTTTTATTTTTCCCTTTAATTGGGATAACTTTCATCCAAAAAAGGAAGTGTGAAGGGAATAAATGCTTGGTGAAGAATTAATCCAACAGGGAACAATTTTTAGCCACGTAAATGAAGCTGGAAAAGTCAAAAGTTTACCATGTGTTGAAATGATAATTAAATATAATATTTCCTGGAGGTACAATGTAACGGCCCACACACAGTGGTCGAACGGGCCTACACAACCACATAGTGCCGGCTAGGAATTGTCCCTTCCTTTTTGGGATTTATTCCGCCTCCCTAAGGACTCAAGGCCATAACGTGAGGATAAGTCATGCCTTTAAGAACTCCTTGGTAAACATGTGTGCCTTGGCGTATATGGATACCAAGGACCTCTTAAGTCATGACATATCCTAAGGTCATGGCTTCGAGCCCTTGGCGAAGTGGAATAAATCCCTAAGAGGAGGACAATTCTAGGAGGGCACTATCTGGCTGTATGGGCCCGACCAACTGCTGTGTGTGAGCCGTTACATAAAAAAATTTCTGCCAGTTACTGTGTGGTATTGTGTGTCTGTGTGGGCCCAGCCAGCCACTATGTGTAGGCTGTTACATGTAAGATGATATTTAACAAGATCATCATCTCCTTTTTTAAGAGCATATTTCATCCAATAAAGAGAAAGGAAAGAGAAAATAAGTGTTTGAACATAAATGGGGTTGAAAAGTCAAAAAGCAAACTTTGAAATAAATGGCCCTTACATACTAATTACAAGGGAATGGATAAAGCTAATTCAAGAGCTCATTTGGTTACTTTAGATGCTTCATTTTTCTCACTTTGGCAAGAGAAAAGAGAAATAATTATGACCAAGCAAAAGATGAAGACTTGGGTCACAAAAATCACATGGTAAGAATACAATTAAATGTTATTTATTAAGGAGGTGGATGATGATATTTTTAAGCTCTTCATCTTTCCTCCAAGGCTTATTTTCGTCCAGCCAACAAAGAACAAGAGACAGAAAGAGTTTGGAGAACATGGAAGACAAAAGAGATAGAAAGATTCAAGGGGCAAAATCAAGGTGAGTTTGGTTGTAAAATTCACTTGTTTTTGTCCTCAATCTCTTTTACACCTCTTCTAATATCTATGTCATCTTGAAATACACTTGTAGCAAGATAAATCAAGAGGAAAGAAGGAGAGAAAGATGTCATTTTATAGAAAGAAAGAGGAGAAATCAAAGGTAATCTCCAAAACCTTGTTTTCTTGTTAGATTTAAGGTTGTTGTGGTTGGTTTTGTAAATTTGGAAAACATAAACCCTAAGGGGAGGTGCTACCCAAATTCACACTAATCATATGGAAAGTGTAATTAAGTGATTAAATATGGGATTACAAGTGAAAAGAAGGTGTTGATTTTTGGCTAGGGGGTGTTCATGGGGTTAGAGTTGGATTCTGTAATATCCCAAAATTCATATAAGGGCTAAGAATCCCAAAAGCCAGTGTAAATAATATTAGCACAATCGCTTTGTGAATTTTGTATGGAATTAATTCTGATTAATTAAGGAAAAGATTTAATTCCTCTGAAATGTGTCTTATGAGGAACAAAACATAATTTGAACCTAGAAAGAAAAAGAGAAAATGGTGTAAGGAAGAGAAAAGGGAATTTAATAAAATAACTAATGGCAATTTAATTAACATTGCCATAACCCAAGGGCAAAAGAAACAATTGCTAATTGATCTTGAGGTTAAACTTGGAACCCAAGATTAAGAGCTAGGATTTGCTCTTAAAAAAGATGAGTAATTATGAGACCTCAAAGGCAAATTAATTCCCTCCTAATTAATGAAAATGTTGGTCAACAGTAAGAAGAAGGGAGACAAGTGAATTCATCAAAGCATCTATTGGTTAATAAGCTTCCCTGTGTACAAGGAGCCATGAACCATTAGACAAAACATTTCCCTCTTTTCCCTCCCTCTAATTTTGGTTGGCATGCCAAATGGAAGAGGAAAATAATTGCTTTTAGCCAACCAAATCAAGTTGCAAGAAGATAGTACATATAGACACATCATCATATTTCCTTATTTCCTCCATATTATTTTGGTCTAGCCAATGTAGGAGAGAGAAAACATGAATAAAAACATCTTATCACCTTCATTTGATTCATATTAGATGGCCAAACTCAAGAAGTAAAGGAGGTGTCATAAGCCAGTTTCCAAGACTCAAAGTTATGGAATCAAGAACCAAAGCCTAAAAGAAGCAAGAGGCGAGTTAGGGCTTTGTTTTGTGCTAAGTATTGCATTGATTTATGGAGGCTTTTGATTTCTCATTTCTCCCCTATATTTTGGTTTAATGGGTTTTTTTTAATTTTGATGGTATGGTCTTGCTAATGCACTAGTACAAAAAAGGTGTTTTAGACCGGCACATTTAGCGGATGAGGTCTAAAAGAAATGTGTGGTGGCATTTTCATAATTATAAACAAGTTGGGAGACTAGTTATTATATTAACCGGTCTAAAAAATATTATTTAGACCGATTCTACACTAACCGATCTAAAAAAATATTTTTTAGATTGGATACTGTATGAACCGGTCTAAAATATATTTCTTTTAGAATGGTTAATAATATAACCGGTCTAAACTAATTCTTTTTAAGACCGGTTCTTATAACAATCGGTCTTAAAATTCTACTTTTAAAACCGGTTGTTAAAGAACCAGTCTTAAAAAGCTTTTAAGATCGGTTAATTTATTAACCGGTCTTAAAAGTCCTCCTATTTTCAGCTCCTGCCCTTGCATTCTATATTACGCACCTCAGATCAGCTCCCCATTCTCGTGCCTCAGCTCCCTGCCCTTCTATTCTGAAATCCCTATTCAATTCCATTCTGAATCACGCCTCAGCTCCCCACCCTTCCATTCTAAAATCCCTCCTCCATTCTGAATAGCGCCTCAACTTAGCTTAGCTCTTGACTCCCTATCCATTAATTGAGCTTTGAATTGGAACAACCAAATCTGGTCGAGCTGCTCGTTGTTGTCGTTGGTGGGTCACTGTCATCCATTACTTCAGGTGGTTAGGTCCATCTGTTATTCATTGCGTTTCATGTCCATATTTGTCAGGTATGCTTCCTTGTCTTCTTTATTAATGTTTCATTATCAAATTTTTTAGTGCCTCTCTCAATCATTATCTGTGATGCTATATTAAGAAACTTGTTAGTGTTTCTTTTCCAGCGTATTGAAGGAATTGAATTTCTCTAGGAGATGTACTATGCACCATTACTGGTGAACAACTATAACCTTAGGTGTAACGCTATCCTCTTAGACTGAGTTTTCTATTCATGCCGGTGGTGGATGGATGGAATCAATCTTTTCCTCTACTTCCACTTAATTATAAAAAAGTCAGTCTGTTTCCTTCCTTATTGGAAATCCCTTATTGAGTTCTGCTAAAGTTTGTGAGCTCATCTAGCTTCATGGATATCCTTTATTAAAGAGAGCTATGTAGGCAATCTTTCTGTCGTAGTTATTCCTCAGTGACTCTATTCTATCTATCCCTAGGATCTTCTCATTTTAAGCTAAGTCTGGGATGCCTTGTTCTTTTCAGGATTATTTGCAATAGTGCTAGTTTCTACTTATGGTGTTTTTTATCTTCCTTTACGTCTCTGATATTCATTCCTATGCAAACTTTATATGTTTCAAGTTTCGTGTAAGCTTTTTGTTTTTGTCCTTTTTTGTTCTTTTCAGGCTGCAACACATTATGTGCTAATATGTTCTCAGAAGATAGATAGCCCTTGTATCTATCATATTAATTGATAGGTGATTCAAAGCTGCCCATAATAGCTGTTCCCCGCTTTTCCCTTTTCATGTTCAGTCAATTTGCCACATTTTGACTTCTTGAACTATTGGCAACAGTTAACCTTAAAATGTAGTTGAAAAGCTTGAAAACCCCTTCAATGATTAGACTTTGCTTTATCATGGAACTATGTTAATTAGTGACTCATTTCAATAGCAACTGAGACTCAATGGAGAACACTGTCAAAACCCAAGAGTGAACTTATTTGTTATATGGCCAATAGCTGAACCCTTAAGTTGTTCAAGGTAAAGAACAAAGGAATTGTATCTAAGTTGGGTCAGTTTTCCTTTGGTTTTGAGGTAATATGATTGTTTAAACTAAGCTCTTTCACATCACTGAGCACTTGTGGATGAGTAAATACATACATACATATATATATAAATGGATACTGTTGACACTATTATGTTTTTCTGACAAGGACGCTGTACATTTCATTATGAAAAGTCCCTGTGAGCACATCTTGGTGGACTCATGAAAATCTGTACTTTATGAGTTTGTTGCTACCTATGTCCTATAGGGAAAATTAATATTAATACATTTGTAGTTGTCATTTTCTACTCTTACCTGTCTTAGAAACTATGCATAATTGTTACTACCTTGGGCGATTTCTGATATATTTGCTTATGTAATATCCTAACTTGTGATTTAGGGCTAATTACGATCTTAATGATGTAATTATTGTTAATCTTGTTGCAAACATGTTGTAAGCAATGTTTAAGTTTATATTGGAGTATAGTGATGATTTGGCAAAGGTTATAATAATCAGGGGCGAAATGGGAAATTCACTTACCAACAGGTCGGTTACCGAAGAGAAAACTCATTGGTAACTTAAAGATCAATGGTTGAGATTAAAGGTCAAATGAATTAATGGCTAGGACTTAACCTTAGGGGTGGAATCCAATGTAAATGAATACATATGAATTCATAGAAGGAAGGATGAGATTGTGCCATATGGTCAAATGAGAGCCATTGGATGTGGAGTCAAAAATTCAAATGATTTTCCCTCTCTTTTCCCTTGTCAAGTCGGTTGTGTGTGTATGTGTGAAGGGGAAAATATCATCATCATCCACTTACTCTCTCATCTCTCTTCTCACCTCCATTTTCACTGAAGACAACCAAGAAAAAGAAAGAGAAAAGCTTGGTTTTAGGTAAGTGAATGCCTTCAAATGCTTATATTATGTTTATTAAAGTTGTTCATGATGTTGAGGGCTTCCTTACCATGCTTTCAGAATTTCAAAAAGTGGTGTTTGATAGTTAAACAAATTTAAAAGTTGGTTGAATCAAGGTTTTGATTTCAGCAAGCTTAAGAGGTAAACATTTAATGCATTTTGATATAATTGTTTTGGCTATTAGTTTGGTTTTGGTAAATTCTGGATTTTTGCCCTGATTTCTTGTGATTCTAGAAGATATGAAGTAAGTGATGTAATGTGGTGGAATAGATGCCAAATAGTGTATGGGAGTGAATGGTTTTGGTTGGATTTGTAAAGAGGAAGTTTGGAAAATTGTGGTTTTGGGTGATCTTGTAACCTAGAGATGAGAATGTGTTGCTTGAGTGGGAGTTTGGTTGTTTTGGGTTTACTAATGGGTTGCTTGTGTTAAAATGAGTGAGAATGTGTTTAGAACAAGTCTTAGGACCATTGGTAGCCAATTGGTAAATTCTGGAAAAACCATATTAGTTGCAGCGATTTGGCATCTGATAGGCATCACTTGAGTGAGGGAGGATCTCGCTCGAGCTCGATATGAATTTCTGGGTATTTTGATTAGGTCTTCAGGTAGAAACCGTGAGCACACTTCCTAATTTATGAGTGAATTATGATCCCACTCAATGAGCTTAGGCGTGCTTGGGTGAGGGAGTAGTTTTGAGACCTTGGAGATTTTGGGTACTCTCGGGAAGTCACTCGCTGTGCCTTACTTTCCAGTGCTCGAGTGTACTTATGGTCATCACTCAGTATAGCTTCTTGTGCTAGAGTGAGGGTGTGAGATATTGTGAAGTTTGCTCTCAGGCAAACACTTTCTGCGTTGCACTCGCTGGGACTCGAGCACGAGTGAGGGCAATACTCGAGTGAGCATGGTCATACTCAAGTGAGGCAGCCCAAAAATCTGTGCTCTTTGCCCAAAAAATGTATCTTTAAAGTAGCTTTTCCTAAACCTTTAGAGATATATTAAGGCCTATAATAGCACCCTAAAGAGTTTAAAGGATAACCAACATAAAGTAGTATGAAATTGGAAAAAACTTGGATAAGAGATTGACGGGTTGTCCCTAATTTGGTTTATAGGATTTGATATTTGCCGCCCTCAAGAGACCACAGTGTAGAGGAACGTCCGGAAGGAACAAGGTAGTGACTCTTTCTCTTATACTGTGTGTGAAACATTGTATGTGTGTTTGTCATGCATTGAGAATACTTTATGAATACTTGTGAATACATTGAGATTGCAGTGAAAGCTGACTTATAGTGATACTTTGTGAATACATAGAGATCGCAATGAAAGCTGACACATAGAGTTTACATCCATGAGTGCTATTGTTTATGGCGTGAGCCATGATATTTTGTGATGCTAGTTAACATGATCATATATGCTATGTGTTTGTACACTGTATTGAGTGATTTGTTACTACTGGGATTCTCTTGAATCTCATTCCTTCCGATGACTAACATTTCAGATAGGGCAAGTGGAGCTAAAGAGAAGCGGGCAACTCGGAGCAATTAGGACCCCTCGGGGTATATTTGATTGTGGGGTGTCGGTTATCTATTTGGAACTAGGGATTACTGTATATATTGAGGTGTGAATATTACTTTTGATTTTGTGTATGTAATCCCTTAGTGGAAACTTGTAACCCTTAGATTATATATGTATAGCACCCGGGAGTTGTCGGGGATTTGGTATTCACTCTGATATGAATGAATGTATATTAACTGCGCAGGTAATTATATTCAAACATTGAAATTGAGACCAGGATAGGAAAAAGGTTTTGAAAGTTTTTGTGAAAACCCTACTATGCAGTAGGCAATTGAAATGATTTTAAATTATATGATCGTCTCTAATTCCATTTAATTATGTGATATCGAATTATAATTACACTAATCAAGGCAGGGGTTAAATTTTGGTATCAGAGCTGTAGTTCCTGGTAAGGGTAGAGTTTGCTAGGATAGATCCCTTAGTTGGCTTTAGGGATAGAAGATCATCTGTGGAATATTGTTGTGTATGCACATGTATGTTCTATTGATATGGATATATATAGAAGATTTGTAAATATATGTGCATATAATCTCGGTTATATTAATGGGACAAGTTGTTTGTAGAATGAAGAAAACTCAAGGACGTCCCAATGGTGTAGACCCTAAGGTGGAGGTCGTCAATGATAATCTACCAGATCCAATGCGAGAATTAATGGGTCTGATAAAAGATCAGTGGGACATGATTACTGAGCTGAGAGAAGAGCTCAAAGCAGAGAGTGCAAAGAACAAAGAGGACCCGGTTCAATCCGCTCCGGTGGGAACTCAAGAAGAGACCTGTCATGAGGACATTACTGAAGGGTCAGCACGACTGCTGGAGTCCCCACCTCACACTTTTCCAAACCAAGAGTCTTATGGAGTACCTGTAAGAGAGGATAGGGATCTTCAATTTTGGGTTACCAGATTTTGCAAATATCTGCCTCCAGTGTTCAAAAGGAGGTTTGATCCTCAAGTGGCTGAAGATTGGTTGAACCGTCTCAAGAAGATATTTGAGGTCCTAGGATGCCTGGATAAGGTGAAGCCACGCTTGGCAGTCTACAAGATCGAGGGTAATGCGGACCGTTGGTGGAGAAATATATCTCTCACACTACGCAGCAGAAACGTGCCATTGACTTGGGAATTGTTCCAGCAAGAATTCAATGAGAATGACTTGTGATGTAAGACGTATATAGTATGGGTATGGCATGGTGAACAATTAGAAATGCTAGTGCATCTCAACAGGGGGAGTGACTTGTGATGATAATGACACGGATCTGGATGATCAGATTGAAGATATTATTCATGATGTAGGAGAAAAGGCTTTTGAACAATCACATGTATTTGGTAATATGTGCAGTGATGCTGAGAAGCCACTGTACCCAGGGTGTAAACAATACCAGTTGCTGAAAGCTGTATTGAAATTGGTAAGCTTGAAAGCACGGTATGGATAGAGCGACAAGAGCTTTTCAGAAACGCTTGAGGCCTTTAAAGAGATGCTTCCTGATGATAATGTGTTGCCTTTTCAATACTATGATGCTAAGAAAATTCTGTGTCCACTAGGGATGAACTATAAAAAGATCTATCCATGCCCTAATGATTGCATATTGTATAGAAAAGAGCATGAAGAGAAAAAGCAATGTCCGATATGTAAAACTCTGCTATATAAATCAAACAAGGCCCCTACAAAAGTGTTGTTGTATTTTCCAATCATACCAAGGTTTAAGCACTTGTTTGCCAATGAACTTTACGCCAAAAATTTGAGATGGCATGCGGATGAGCGGATTTCTGATTGAAAGCTTTGACATCTAGCTGATTCTTCTCGATGGCAGAAAATCGATCAATTATTTCCTAGCTTCGACGAACAACCTAGGAATCTCATGCTTTGGCTTAACACATATGGCAGAATTCTTATAGTAGCCTAAGCAGTATACATAGTTTATGGCCTGTTCTGTTGGTAATTTACAACTTATCTCCTTTGTTATGTATGAAACGAAAGTACATTATGTTGTCTATATTGATTTCGGGACCAAGGCAACCCAGAAATGACATAGATGTTTACCTATAATGTAATACCCCGAATTTTGATACTCGAGGCTAGAGAATAAGCCTGAGATTAGTGGATTGCTAAGCCCTGGTTTAGCAAGATCCCAAATTGTGATTAGGAGTTAATGACTACAAAAGTGAACGTGGTTAGTGATTAATGAACCCTTTTAGAGAATAACCCTATGTCCTTTCTTTGGTTATACGGTTGATATTCGCTCTGGACGTGGTTTGGTATTCGTTCTGATCGCAAGTAAGCGGAGCTGGAGCATACGTGGAAAGAGTGTAGGGAACTTACCTCCTTGCCTGTATATGATATTGTGTTAATGTGTTGATGCATGTTATTGCTTTGCTTGATTATGTGAAACATATATGATGTTTGAAGCTCTGTTTCTATTTATGCTATGGCCATGAGTGTGTTGTTGAAACATTGAGCATGCAGTTGTGTCATGGTATGGGCATATGATATGTATTGCAAGCATGTCATGCATTATACACTTATCATACATGCATTTTGGTATTTGTCTCCTGCTGAGATTCTCTCGAATCTCACCCTCCCCTATCAACATTGTAGACAGGGAAGGAGGAAGCGAGGATGGGGCAGGCATTCAAGGACGGTGAAGACTCCTTAGAGTATTTGTGTTGGTAGTTGGTTATCATAGATGTTGGGATAATTATATATGATATGGATGTATATTTGAGTATGTAATCGGATATGTATTGGAGAAAGATTTGTGTAATCCCCTATGAGGGCTTGTAGGGGCGAATATGCCCTATAAGGCTTTGAGTTAATGTATGGAACCCGGGATTGCCGGGATTATTTTTGTGTACTCTGATTTGTTATGAATGTGATATTCCGCGTAGTAATTGTATTCGAAAAGTGATTATGAGACCAAGTTTCTAAATGATTTCGAAAGGTATTTATGAAAACCCCGTCTGGTAGATGGGTTTGTAAAATGTAGTTTTGTTTCTTATTGGTCTCTATTTCACCTTAATTGCGTATTTCGGATATAATTACGGCAGGGGGTTACATTTTGGTATCAGAGCTGCAGTTCCTGGCACGTAAGGAATTTGCTAGGATAATGGCAGTAGTTGCTGCCTTAAGTCATAGGAGATGACTTTGTTTGTTGTGGTATACACATTATGGTCCCTGCTATTTATGGATATATGAGTTTAAGGGCTATGTGTCTACATTAATTGTGTTGTGGATATGGTGAGTCAGTATGATTCACCCGAGGATTTGAGGTGTAGACCTAGAGGTGGAGGTAATCAGACCCATCGTCTGATTAGAGAACTAAGGAAAATGATTTCCTAGATGTGTGATATTGAGATTCTAGGTATCGTGACTAACCTAGATATTGGGTGAGAAACCCAAGGTGGTATAATGCTACATGTAGTGATGTCATATTGAGCTTGTGTGTGTAAAGGCCTTAAGACCTAGGGGACCATGGTGCCTTAGGCTGGCAGAGATATTTGAATTGTGATTGGAGTGGTGGATGCTCTGTGGAAATAAGGGAAGTGATTTCTCGGTTCAACTGAGGTTGAGGTTTACGAGATGAACTGTTATCCAAGGATCAGACTCAATAGTCAAGCTGGTCCTTAGGAGGTTTATATGACCTATATGGTCTGTGGTACCAGGCTGTGGTACTAGATTGGAATTGAAATGTGTACCAGGTATCCTGAGATTGCTAGTGTTCATCTAGCACAGGGAAAAGTGATTCTGCAGAGAATTTGAATTTGAAAGAGTTATCTACAAGGATTCGAAGTGGAGAAGGCAACCTACGGGGAGTTCTGAATCGGAGAGGGCTACCTACGGCGACGTCTGATCGGAGCAGCTATTTGTGTTTTTATTACCTGCGGCCCACTGGGGGTGTGTATGGCATACAGTGGGAGGACCGTGCCTTCGGGGCGGTGGTAATACGGGGAATATGTGAGTCCTGGGTGAAATGTGAGTAACCCAGCTGCCTGCCAGGCTCAGTGTAAGGGCCGGCCAGCGGAGCCCTAGTACGTAGTTGACCAGGGAGGTGGGCACTCTGAAGGGGTTTGACAATATTTATAAAAAAAAAATTTTGTGACAGCCGCCGTGACGACAAACCCTAGTGTGCAGCTGCCGTGACGACGAACCTTAGTGTGCACTCGCCATGACGTTGAATCGTAGAATAAAGCTCTGGGAACGTTGGGAGTATGGGATCTCAACGAAGTGCTGGTTGTGGCTTTGAATGATTCAAGTTGAATCGGGCCAAGGTCTGACGCAGATGAATATATGTTGTGAATGTTATCAATTGTGGTGGGAGATTCCTATGGGACATTTGTTAAATCAGCTTGACATTGTTAAAGCACAGATGAGGAGATTGACCTCAGAGTGTGCAGCGGAAGCGTGAGAATGTGATATGTTTGGGAATTGTGTTGAGCAGAAGCTCGAGTTTACCGTGAGAATGATGTGTTAATCATGGCTTCGGGAGGTAAAACTTTGAAATCCAGATTATTTTGTGAAAAAGGGGTCTTGAAGGATCCTAGTTTGGTGAAAAGAATTTGTGGTGGGTGGAATTATTAAAATTCCTGGTTCCAGCTTGTTGCAATTGTGCATTGTGAGTCTCTTACCTGCGGCCGCATGGGGTGATTCCTATGGCGGAGGACCGTTCCGCTAGGGCGGTAGTTACGGGGGATTGACTATTTGTGAGCCGCGAGGCTATGTATATGCACTGCCACGCCAATAATCCCTGAGTCGCTAGCAACGGTTCGGGTAAAGACTGTGTGTCTTCCCGGCGGTAAAAGGGGATGAGGGTGGAGTGTGATTGTGAATCTGTGATAGTTGTGAACAAGCTGGGATTGAGGTGTGTCGTAGCAGAGCAGAGCTAGTTTAGCTAATGGCGAATTCGACTACATGATCGGGGATTCTTGTTTGTGAGGGCAAGTACCCCGGCATGGCCAACCTGGCTAGCCACCACGTTGGTTGCATCAGTGTTGACCCAAGGCCAAAAGGCGATGCTTAAAATTAGAGTCTGTAATGTACGTTTGATAAGGAAGTGGATTTTCTTGTGAGTCCTGGGTGAAAGGTGAGTAACCCAGTTGCCTGCTAGTCCCGGTCTGGGGATGGCCATCGTAGCCCTGGTACGTAGTTGACCAGGGGGTGGGCACTCTGAAGGGGTGTGACAATAAATTTGTGAGTCCGGTAACCCACAGGCATCCATCGGACGGGTGTGATGTGGGAACCAGCCACGCAACGGAAGCGTGGGCACCCATTAAGGGGGTGTGACAATAAAAGGCGCCTGGATAGAAGAGACTGAGACTCTAGGTGGGCCATTACGGTCGGGTACTTTGGATAGAAGAAATTGAGATTCCGAAGTGACCAGATGATGTGATATTGTGTTGATACCCAAAAGTCCCGGTCACCACTAGTGGAGTCACTGGTGGGTGTACGGGTGAGGGCGACACCATGAAAGTTGATACAGAAGTAACATTGTGTTGATACCCAAAAGTCCCGGTTACCACTAGCGGAGTCACTGGTGGGTGTACGGGTGAGGGCGACACCATGAAATTTGATACAGATGTGATATTGTTATGAATTCCCAAAAGTCCCGATTACCACTAGTGGAGTTACTGGTGGGTGTACGGGTGAGGATAAAGCTGTGAAAGTGGATATAGCAGAAGCTGAATGTTTGTGTATACAGCTAAGGCTGTCGTTTGATATATTGAGGTTGTGGTGTTTTGGGGTTAGTCCCGAAGGAATAACAAGATTGAGTTGAGCAGAATGGTGGCCTATGCTGCCCAACTGCCGAGATCTTATGATGTGGCTCATAAATTAGAGCCTTCAGATATTGAGATACGCTAGCCACTCATGAGTTAGAAGGGCCTGCGATGATTGTGGTTATGTTATGATGGTTTTGTAGCAATCGTATGTGGAAGCGATTGCATCTGCTTGGCAAAAAAAATATGGTGATTTGGTTTGTGTGGCAATCGTGAAATGGGCCGATTGCAGTTTGGGGCAATTGAGTTGCATTCATTGTTTGAGATTCTTTCAAGAATCTAAATTGTGGTCCACCAGTTGTCTGGGTGGTCTAGAGGGGACTATTCCAATGTGAAATAAATTGTGAAACGGAAGTTGTTGTGAAGAAGCATCCGTAGTTTGTGGATTAAGTGGTTCGACAAATTTCGAGGACGAAATTTATTGAACGGGGGGAGAAATGTAATACCCCGAATTTTGATACTCGAGGCTAGAGAATAAGCCTGAGATTAGTGGATTGCTAAGCCCTGGTTTAGCAAGATCCCAAATTGTGATTAGGAGTTAATGACTACAAAAGTGGACGTGGTTAGTGATTAATGAACCCTTTTAGAGAATAACCCTATGTCCTTGCTTTGGTTATAGGGTTGATATTCGCTCTGGACGTGGTTTGTTATTCGTTCTAATCGCAAGTAAGCGGAGCTGGAGCATACATGGAAAGAGTGTAGGGAACTTACCTCCTTGCCTGTATATGATATTGTGTTAATGTGTTGATGCATGTTATTGCTTTGCTTGATTATGTGGAACATATATGATGTTTGAAGCTCTGTTTCTATTTATGCTATGGCCATGAGTGTGTTGTTGAAACATTGATCATGCAGTTGTGTCATGGTATGGGCATATGATATGTATTGCAAGCATGTCATGCATTATACACTTATCATACATGCATTTTGGTATTTGTTTCCTGCTGAGATTCTCTCGAATCTCACCCTCCCCTATCAATATTGTAGACAGGGAAGGAGGAAGCGAGGATGGGGCAGGCATTCAAGGACGGTGAAGACTCCTTAGAGTATTTGTGTTGGTAGTTGGTTATCATAGATGTTGGGATAATTATATATGATATGGATGTATATTTGAGTATGTAATCGGATATGTATTGGAGAAAGATTTGTGTAATCCCCTATGAGGGCTTGTAGGGGCGAATATGCCCTATAAGGCTTTGAGTTAATGTATGGAACCCGGGATTGCCGGGATTATTTTTGTGTACTCTGATTTGTTATGAATGTGATATTCCGCGTAGTAATTGTATTCGAAAAGTGATTATGAGACCAAGTTTCTAAATGATTTCGAAAGGTATTTATGAAAACCCCGTCTGGTAGATGGGTTTGTAAAATGTAGTTTTGTTTCTTATTGGTCTCTATTTCACCTTAATTGCGTATTTCGGATATAATTACGGCAGGGGGTTACATATAACCCTCGATAGAAGACTTAAAAGAGTTGTGGGATAAAGGTGTCGATGTTTTTTATGTGAACAGGAAGGAGACATTTTATATGCGAGCAATGATTTTTTGTACTATAAATGACTTCCCTATATATGGGAACTTGTCAGGATATATCGTTAAAGGCCACAAAGCATGTCCGATTTGTGAAGAAGGCACACGCTACCATCAACTTCAACATGGAAGAAAGACGATTTACCTTGGCCATAGGCAATTTCTTAGACGAAGCCACCCTTATCGTAGATTAAAAGAAGCTTTCTTCGGTGGCCAAGAGTTTCAAGATGCTCCAGAGGCATTGACTGGGAGAAAATTTATGAAAAGGTGAAAAATATCAATACTATCTTTGGTAAGTCATCAAAGAGTAGAAATGAGGAAAATATATGGAAACAAAAGGTCCGTCTTTTTTTATCTTCCATATTGGCGCAATCTTGACGTCAGACACTGTATTGATTTCATGCATGTGGAGAAGAAATATGTGATAGTATTGTTGGGATACTACTCAACATACAAGAAAGTTTTAAGGATGGCGTGAAGGCAAGATTAGATTTACAAGAAATGGGAATACGAAAAGATTTACATCCACGGCTATATGGTAATAGAACTTTTTGTCCTCCAGCTGCACATACTTTGTCTAAGGATGAGAAAAGAAGCTTTTGTCAGTGTTTACATGGTGCCAAAGGTCCCTCAGGGGTATTCTTCAAATTTTAAAAAGCTTGTTTGATGAAAGACTTGAAGTTAATAGGGCTAAAGTCTCATGATTGTCATGTCTTAATGCAACAACTACTCCTAGTAGCTATTCAAGGCATTGTCGAATATGATCTTCAATACATATTGACTAGACTTTTTTTCATCTTTAATGCCATTTGTTGTAAATTCATTGACACGAAAAGATTAGAGGAATTGGAAAATAAAGGATATATGATCCTGTGCTAGCTTGACAAGCTTTTTCTTCCTTCTTTTTTTGACATCATGGTACACCTGATTGTTCACCTAGTGAGGGAGATAATGTTTTGTGGCCCTATCTATTTCTGGTAGATGTACTCAATCGAAAGAACTATGAAAATCCTAAAAGGGTACATGAAGAACCCCAAGAGGCTTGAAGCATATATTGTTCAGAAATATATTTCTGAAGAAGCTATTGGGGTTTCTAAGCATCATGATCAAGAAGGGGTAGACGCAGGGCAACAGTAAAGAGCGTAGATGCTGATAAATTGCAACAAGTCCACTTGTACATCTTGAATAATGTTGATGAAGTTCAATATTACATGAATGCCCATAAAGAAATTGTACGGAAACAAAATAGTCGAATGACTGAACAAAGGTTAATTAGGGAGAATAACAGAACTTTCGCATATTGGTTCAAACAAATGGTTGATGTAGAAGAATGTGTTTCTGATACAATAAATTGGTTAGTATGTGGTCTTGAAGTTGATGTCATAATTTGGAATTCATTTGTGATCAATGATTATACCTTTTACACAAAGTCCCTAGATGATAAGAGCACCATCTAGAACAGTGGTGTTGCATTAGTGGCTGAATCTATGCACTTCTCTAATTTGAAAGATAAGAACCCTAAATTGACTGCCATACCTTATTATGGGGTTATTGAAGAGATATGAGTGGTTGACTATGTAAAAATCAGATTTCCCATTTTCAAATGCAAGTGGGTTGATGTCAATAATGGTGTGAAGGTCGATAGGTTAGGATTTACATTAGTATAACTGAATAATAGAAGTTTTGGGGATGAACCTTTTATTA
The DNA here is from genome assembly GCA_963210345.1 of Inga oerstediana. Taxonomy (NCBI): domain Eukaryota; kingdom Viridiplantae; phylum Streptophyta; class Magnoliopsida; order Fabales; family Fabaceae; genus Inga; species Inga oerstediana. The sequence goes on along the minus strand of OY723410.1, from coordinate 37,091,959 downwards.
TGGCAGATCAGGCACAACAAGTGTTCTATATTATTGATCAAGCAAATAAAATATAGTCTGTAGCTCTTCAAGGAAAAAGAGTCATTGATATTGATGAGAAAAGTCGTTCAAATTATTATCTTCTAGAGACTCCTTCTTTTTCTAGGGGTCTACCAGAATTGAATGAAGAAGATGAAGCAGATAATGAACATGGCACAAGAAATGATCATCATGAGGGAATATGGGAGGATATCTCTTTATGATACTATTTTGATCTAAAGTAATTATGAATATGATTTATAGCTGAATAATGTATATAGTTTTTCCATAGATATAGTCTTCTCATGTTGTAGCTTAACAATTTATCTTTCTTTATTGTCATTACAAGTAAATAATAGATCCCCGACATCCTAGTGTAAAGGATCAGCCACCTACTACACCTCAGAGCCAGCAAGCTAGTTCACCTCAGAGTTAACCACCTATAGCCCAACAAAGTTAGCCAACTAGTGCTCCTCAGAATCAGCCACCTATTACTCAGCAGAGTCAGCCATCTAGTGTTAATCAGAGCTAACCTAGCAATGCTCGGAGTGTAGGGCAAAAGATACTGATCGAGTTTGATAGATATTGGAAACCAATCGAGCCTAATACAAGCCGATATAGGAGTTTTGTCGGCCTCCTTGCACGTAACAAGCCAAGCATCTTGATAGAGGAGTGGAGAAATGTTGATGAAAAGGTATGGAAACATATTTGGGACACTATCCAGGTATACAATTCTCTTCCATTTTGTATGTAATTACTATCAAATATGTCACAAATTTGTCACTTACTCCTTCAATACATGCATTCCAGCTCACCTGCGACGTTTCTCAAAATGAGATGTTGTACAACAAGACAATGACTTATTGTTATAAGGCTGGAGCAAGTTTAAGACAATTTGACTAACAATTACATTCATATTGAGGTGAAAGATGGTCAGCCTCATCCTAATCCGTGAGACAAGTTTACATTTCTTGATCAAGCGATTTGGCACACATTTGTTAGGCTTCAGACTACTCCAGAATCTTTGGTTAGTTGACTTATTTTTCATTTTATTTACTTATCAATTATCTTGATTGATTGTAACATTTTCCTTTTCTTTAATTTCTTATTTCACAGAAAAAAAGGCAAAAAGCACAAGAGAGTAGTGGAAAGAATGATTGCCATCGTACGATATCTCATGGGGGTTATGCAAAGGCTGAAAGAGACTTGTTAGTGGCTAAATAGAAGAGATTGGAAGAAGCATCTGAATCTGATCCTTCTGTTCTTCTTTCTCCACAATCTCTGATTCGTCGCGAAGAAAATTGGTTATTTCCTCACCAAAAGAGGAGTGGGTCTTATACGAGTGAACAATCTCGTATAGTAGGTGAAAAAATTGTAAGTATATATTGTTGTTGTTATTAATTACATAAGAAACATATTTGATTACTTATGTTTGTTATTTTGTATTATCTTATACGAGGAACTTAGGAAAAAACAAGCCTACAGATCTTTTAAGTCAGAGGTCAGGAATGATATTCTAATTGTTGCTACTGGCAAACATGAGCATCCAGGCCATGTCAGGGGAGTTGGAGGAGGGGTAGGGATACAGGATTACTTTGGAGCCCCCGTACGCCATTCGTCAAACATCGTGACTAGGGGGAATTGGAGACTATGTTGGCCATTACAAGAGTAGAAGCAAAGGCCGAGGCTAAAGCATCATTTGATGCATTATAAGAAACCTAGTTGAGCAAGATGAAAGACGAAATGATAGTGCTTATGAGCTCAAGACAAGATACCAGTGCTCCCCATCCACAATCGATTAATCCTAATAAGCAAATCACTAAAGGGAGTTATTGCAACATTGGGCAGTCATCAGAGGGTCCTGAAAGAGAAATTACTGAGCCTTGTGATTTTTTTGTCGAGGATCCTTTAAGACTGTTAGTTGTACAGGGTAGTGTGCATAATCTAGGATCAACTGTCCACCACCAACAAATGGAAGCTGATCAAGTCTGAGTGTCAGTTGACGAGGTGATCATTGTAGATGCACATGTCCCTATCCCTTTTGATGAATTCAAGATCGCAAGCGATGTCCTGGGTACATTCATCTTGTGGCCAAAGAACCATGTTTCTGTTCGAGCTAAGGAAAGTCATCTCAAAGCCCCACCAAGTCTAGCTCCCCTCACTCAAGAAGTTTCATAGCCTCAATTGAATATCATGCAACATGTGATTCTGATGGCATATGATACATCCTTTAAAATAAGAGATTGGCCTACAGATTCAGTTGTTGGCAATTCAGGGGTGACATGCTATCTTGAGAGGGATGATTTGATATCCCTGGTAGCTCCTAGACAAAATCTTACGATTGGGATTGTCCAACTGTTCTTAATGTAAGTATCTTCTACAATTCAAAGTAAATATTTTAAAAATTTCACCATCTACCTTTAATTTATGTGCTTGCATTTGTAGGTACATGCATCGTAGATTGGTCTCCTCTGGCAAAAGTGAAAAATTTGGATTCTTATGCCCCCATCATATCTAAGAGAAAGGGACCACTGCTTCTATCAGACATAGATACATATCAGAGAGGCTTAGTGAAACTGGAATTGAGTGTTTCTTGGCTCCATATGTGCATGGGTAAGAAACAAACTTATATTTTATAATTTATATCATGTTTTATGTTTGCTTAATATTCTTCTCTTTTTTTCAGTGATCATTGGCAGTTGGTTCTTCTATGCAAGAGTAGTTACACTTTCATCCTCTTATGCTCCCTCCACTTCAAACTAGGGAATGATTTGAAAAAGACCATGAACTCGTTAGTGTTCTTTCATTATTACCTTTTGTGTGCAAATTTTATGAAATTTGTATAAAATAAATAACCTTTATGATTTTGATGATTATAGGGCTATGTGGACATTCCTACACACTGCTTGTAGTTGTGACTTAAAGGACCCTACATGGATTATGCCAAAGGTTAGTACATATTGATTTGTTTGAAGAATGTAATAAGCCATGCCTTTATACTTGTTTTTATGATATCATGTTTTTTCTCAAAGCCATAAGCAACCACAGGGGTCCAACTTATGTGGTTTCAGTGTTTTGAGACACATTTACAATATTATCACTCTAAGCATGACTGATTTTACTCAAGAGGTAAATTTATATTTCAAAACTTTTGTATTACTTTATTGCTTTTAAGTTACTAATTTAATGTTTTGTCTGGTTTTGATGTTACAGATGTTTGATCTTGCTTATCCCTTTCTTGAAGAAGATATTGATTTCATTCACACATGTTGTGCTAAATTCATCTATGAGCTATTACAAAAATAGTGAGTTTTTTAATCTATGTTAGAGGGATTGACCTTTGTAATTTTTCTTCCCTTTGTATTTTGTAAAAATAAGGAATTTCTCCTGTTGCTTGTATCAATACTTGAATTTTATTACTGGCATTGTCATTTCAAAGTTTTGCATCCATTTCTGAGCAAATTCATCTATTTCGACATTCCTTTATGTTTTAGTTTTAGACAACTTCATATTGCACATTAAAATTGTAAGAAATTGAGTGAATTTGGAGTTCCTGGAATCTGATTTTAGCTTGTTGCTTAAATTGTGACATTTGATCTTTAACCTTTTTCTATACTAATTACCATTTGTTGGAAGTTTATTTAAAGTCACCTAGCTTACACCTTCATTTATGCTTGTTGTTGATCTTGCTGTTGTCATTGCTTTTGTGAAATCTGTTATGTTGCTTCTATACAATTTGTTACTTACTTCATACATAGGGAGTTGCATATAGATAGACAAATACATGTACTCCATTACATCCGTTGCATTTTGCATTATTCTCTATTGCTTCAAGATTCATTACTGCTGTCATTTGGTCCTCCTTACTGTCTAATTGCACTGTTGGTGTTATTTAGTGCTAAACTAATTAAGGTTGGTAATTACCTTTGCCTAAATTCTTGACAAATTTGCTTGCACTCTACTGTAACTGGAATTACTGTCAAAGTTGTGCATTAAGCTGTCATGCATAGTTTCCTTAAGTCTGGGATTTAAATAAATTTCTACATCATTATGAAGCCTTTGCTAAAATTAAGCAAATCTATTTGGCATTTTCTATGCATTTGATATGAATTTCTTGTCTTTTTTTTTGTTATGTTGCACTAGTTTGCTATTAACATTGTCTGAACTCATTCCTAGTTTTTCCCTATTTCTAGCCTCTGTTTGAAGTGGATATTGTTTAAAACTTGGTGAAAATATGCATTTGCACTTCATTTAGCTTGCTGGAACAAAATTGAGTCTTTAGAAAGCTGTCATAGTAAATTAAATCTATGAAATACTATCCCAATCTACTAAGTTAGGGACCGAAACTACAAGTGCATTTGCGCTGAAATTGAGCCATTGAAGTATACATTACTTGCCGCTATATTCTTCCATACTGTAATTAAATTGTTGCAAATGAATCATCAATATGTGACTGGCTTGTTAGAGCAAGCGTTTCACCCAAGAGGGGGGGTGAATTGGGTGATACTAAAATTTCATTGTAAATATCAAAACTTGATGGTGAATATAAAGCAATAAAGAGTAAGGAGAAATATCACCGAAGTGTACACCGAGAGTTATATTGGTTCGGCCACAACCACTTTGACCTACGTCCAGTCCTTAGAGCTTCTCTGAGAGTTTCACTATAACTTCCAAGATTCAGTGGGTTCTTGGCACCTCAGTACAAGCAAGTTCCTTCGCCTGGACACTCGCTCCCCCTTACAAGTTGTAATCCAATCCCAACTCAAGGTTCCACAACCTTAAGTTACCTCAGTAACAAATATTGAGTTTGAATGAAATATCTCTCTCACAGAGTGAATAAGAATCACTGAAGCATAGAATTACAAGTATAATGTAAAACAGAGTAATGACCTTGATAATGCGTTCGTGTGTGTTCTTGTTGTTGTACTCTCTGTTTGGATGTTCCCGTATATATAGATGTGTTGGTAATGATTGTTGGAACATTTTTCTTCATGCCCGTTAGAGTGTGCGCAGCCACTATTGACTTTTCCAATATTTGAAAAATATCCATTTGCGGTAAGTGGTGGTAGGTAGCATTTGAAAGTTGCATTTGACTTTCCTTATTTGGTAAGATCTCTTTATTGTTTATCTGTGGATATGCTAAGAATACTAATACAATGAAAGGTTAATCACATAAGAAACAAATCAATGAACGTTGGAATGAATTCTCAAAATCTGAACTTGCATACTCGAGTATTCATTTAAGTTTACTCAAGTATCATCGTGAAAATATTGACGAATTGCAAGTTAACAAATGAACATTACATTACTCGGGTAGTGTATAGAGTAAACACAATTTCAAACTTTTGGAAATACCTATTTACTCGGGTACTTACTCGAATATGGCACCCTTTACTTCATAGGTTACTCGAGTATCAACTCGAGTAAACTCTCAAAAAAACTTTAGGGTACTCGATGCTTTACTCCAGTAACGTTGGCAGGATTTCAAGGCCAAGAGCACATTAAGTTTGATTACGTTGTTACTTGAGTCCTTACTCAAGTAAACATAGCTTACTCGGACAATGACTTCAAGTTCTGTGCAGATAACTCTCCATATTACTCGATTACTTACTCGAGTAATCCAGTATAAATAAGTGATTGAACACCTGCATACTTGAGTAGAGCCTCGAGTGAAGTGTGATAAAAACATAACATGTTATTCGAGTATTACCTTCAGGTTTTGATTTACCATAGTGAGTTACTCGAGTAGCTCCTCGAGTAATGTTGGTAGGATAGAAAATGCCGAGAGCAACATATTTCTTGAAACAGGGGACTCGAGTACATACTCGAGTATCATTAGCAGGCCGAGAGTAACTGGAAGACTTTTACATGGTTACTCGAGTACTTACTCGAGTAACGTTGGCAGACCGAGAGCAACTACAAGTGATTTACCTGGTTACTCGAGTAGCTACTAGAGTAACGTTGGCAGGCCGAGAGCAACTGGAGGTAATTTACCTTATTACTCGAGTAACGTTGGCAGGTTACTTGAAGGTTGCTCTGGTTACTTCAAGTTTCTGTCCCATTACTCGAGTACTTACTCGAGTAACCCTTTAGAAAACTTGCTAGTAATGAAGTTTCTCAGCTTTTCTCTTGGCCTTTCTTCATTACTCCAATGCTTACTTCAAGTAATGATTTTCCTTGTTATTACTTTGTTCAAACTTATTTGTTTATCAAATCTTGTTCATGCCATCCTTTGTTATCATCAAAACATGAGAAATCTAGCATTCTCCCCCTTTTTTATGATGACAAAACTTGGTGATTTTGAACATAGTTTTTGAAATTAAGTTCTCAAATAAACACTTTTTGAATTCAATGATAATTTTGAAAACCTTGTTAAGTGTAAATTCAAAGTGTTTTGGAAAATCATAACATATTCACCTTGCATACATAACAAACTTATTAGTCCCACAATGTATTATAATTTAAAAGCTTAAATGAACTTGAAATGAAATTATAACTTAAAGAAACTTGTATTAAGCTTAAACATTACATTACAAGATGAAAAATAAGTTGACAAGCTCCTTAAATCCCATGTACACCCATATACCCAAAATGACCCAGAAACTCCACAAAATCACTCTCAAGCTCTTCTCCCCCTTTTTGTCTTCATCAATCAAGTGGAGGACTAGAAGGCTTGACCATAGAGATAGGCTTCACAAGAAGAACCAAAGGACTATCTGATCTCAGAGAATCAAAAGAAGAACTTGAAGATTCTGGTTCAGGAAGATTAAATGGAGGGATATGGATGTCTTCTCTTAGAGGAACAAGAGAGGGCTGATAGGCAGTCATAGTAGTGGTCTCAACCTCTTCAGTAGCACCTGGAGTATGATGATCAGAGGATGAGGGAGAGATTTCCTCTATATGAGTAGGAGATGGAATAGGTATAGGAGAGGGTTCAGGCTGAGGTTTGGGTGGTGAATCCTCAAAGAGTCCAATCTTGCCAGAATCAACTTCAAGGTCTCACCCTGGGCACGTTACTCAGCTAGCAACTCTTCGTGCCTCTTATCCATTCTCTCAACCAACTCAGCCATCTTGCCATTTATGTGTGTTATTAGCTCAGCATTGGTGTTGGCAATGTCTACATGGAATCCTCTGAGCATATTCTCCATAAAGTATTGGAGTATGGCATTGAGGAAAGAGGGTGAAGAGGTAGTGGCAGCTGGAGCCGAAGACTAAGTGTCATTTAATTTACTCGTCTCAGCCTTGGTCTTCTTCTTCTTCTTAGATCCAGACTCCAGAGGACTCTTGAGAGGAATGTCAATGTTGAGCTTGCCAATTTGATTTCTCCCAACCGAGTAACTCTCTCAATGTGCTCTTTACTCTCCAAGTACCATATCTTATTTTCCTTCAGAATGAGTGAAATAATATGAGGATATGGCATAGGTGTAGTAGCTTTCCTATCTACTCTGTATCTCTTCATCTCAGAAAATATGTACTCCCCTAAATCTTTTTGTTCCTTTAGGAGTAAGGAAGCAAACCATCTATAGTCCCGATCAGAAAAGTGGGTATAGTTGTTGGCCTTGTTCATAAGGGATCTAGAGTAGATATACCATAGAACCCTGTGATGATTACACATGTCACTAGGTTTGAAGTTCAAAGGGCCTACAAGCTCACTAGGTTTAAGGACAGAGAAAATTTGGTTTGAATCAAGTTTGGAGTAAATGTCATTTGGTGGGTTCTCTATTCCTAACCACAGATTGTTCCTAGAAGGTGAGATAAGTATCTTTTGGCCACTAATAATAGTAGTCATTTTTTCCTCAGCTGAAGTTCTATTTGGTTCATTTAGAATCTCAAGATTGCAGTAAAAGTGTATGACTACTTTGGTGCAAAAAGGAAGCTTAATAGACAACCAAGGCATAAAAGGTTCCAGAAAGGGACTAAGATCATACTTCAGTACCTCCTAAAGTACTTTGAGGTCTACATAGTGAGTCTTGCATACTTTTCTCCTTGAGAACTGAGTGAGATACTTCTGGGACTCCTCTAGCTTGTTGACATTAAACCCCTTTGGAGGTTTAATGATCTCCTCTTCTGGCAATACATATTTCTTTGAAGACTGCCCCTTCTCAAGCTGATCTAGAATACCAGCCATTGCCTTAGCCACATTCACATCATATTTGGGTTTTTTGGATGGTTTAGGTGTGAAAGAGGGAGTGGAAGAATTCTAAGTTGGAGGAGAAGGAGACTTGGCACTTTTGCCTCTCCTAGTAGAGGTGCTCTTCTTGGATTGAGCCCTTGTAACAACTGGCTCTTTAATCACAACACCTTTTGGTTTTGGTTGAGGTTTGGGTTGGATTTTTGCTTTTAACCTAGGTGTGAGTTTTCTTCTCTTTCTGGGAGGAGAAGAAAGAGGGTCAGAGAGTTGTGGGGATCCAGAAGAATCTGTGGGAGTGAGGTTTTTGGTTCTAACCATTTTGAATCAGTGAAACTTTTGAAAACTCAGAAAAACAGAGTTTGAAGTCGCGAGTTAGATCAGGAAGAATCTGAACAAAATAGGTGGTTGTTGGAGCTAGGGATTTATGGGTTTTGATGGAAATGAAGTAAGAAAGAGATTGTGAAAAGTTTTTTAGAGAGGACTGGGTGATTTACTCGAGGAGATTTTGTGGAAATGACCGAGTTTGCGACAGATAAAGACCTAGAACCCGACGTTACTCGAGTAAATACCATGTTTACTCGAGTCCCTACTCGAGTGATCACACAGAAAATTTCCAAAAAAAAATTTATTTAAATTGCGTACCTGGCATGAATAATATTGTAATTATCCATGTATGTTCCCTCGATCATTTTATAACCATTTTAGATTAGATTTGAGTCGATTCTCATCAAATTTGTGATCTGGACCTACAGTTACTCGAGGCCTTACTCTAGTAACCTTCAAGTTTGCTCGAGGCTCTCCTCGGGTAACCTGTCATTTCTAGTTTGGACTGTTCATTTCTCACCAAATAAACCGTTTGATTTAAAATTTAGGTAACTTGATACGTTACTTCCAATTTTTGAATACATTACTTAAGTACATACTCGAGTAAAGTGCTCTTTTACTTCAAGTTGTTCCTCGGGTAATGCTTCACTGTCAGTCATTACTTGAAGTTGGTACTCCAGTAATGATGTCCTCTGATAACCTCTATTTTTATTTCTCAGAACAGAGTTTCAATCTTCCTACAAAACAAGTTTCTACATACTCCGATGCTTAAATTAATAGTCATCAAAACATTATCAAATATCTTAATCTATCATTATGTGAAACTGAAATAACTTACAATTCATTGGGATTTACCATTCCCAATTCTCTTCTAATGTATAGAAATTGATCTTTTGCAAGAGGTTTAGTGAAGATATCAGCTAGTTGAAGATGAGTAGGGATGAATATCACTTTCACATCTTTCTTCTGGACATGATATCTGATGAAGTGATATATGACATCGATATGCTTGGTTCTAGAGTGTTGAACTAGATTCTTTGCCAAGCTTATCGTACTGGTATTGTCACAATAGATTGGTATTTCTTTGAGATAAATACCAAGATCTTGTAGTTGTTGTTTTAACCATATCACTTGTGCACAACAACTTGAGACTGCAACATATTCGACTTTCGTTGATGAAAGAGACACTATATTTTGTTTCTTGCTGAACCATGATACAAGAGATCCTCCAAGAAATTGTCCTTGTCCATTGGTGCTCTTTCTGTCTGTCTTGTATCCTCCATGATCAGAATCTGAATATGCAACTAGATATTCACTTCTTCCTTTGGGATACCACAGACCCAATTCTGGTGTGTCAGCAAGGTATCTAAAGATTCGTTTGACAGTTTCAGCATGTGATTCCTTTGGTGCTGATTGATATCTTGCACATATGCCAACACTAAATTGGATGTCTGGTCTGCTTGCCGTGAGATAGAGTAATGATCCAATCATTCCTCTGTATTTTGTGATGTTGTAGTCTTTCCCTTTGACATCAGCATCAAGCAACGTAGTTGAGCTCTTAGGTGTGTCTGTTCCATTTACTTAATCCAATCCATACTTCTTCAACAACTCTTTCAAATACTTTGTTTGAGATATGAAGATTCCATTCTTTCTTTGTTTGATTTGCAAACCAAGAAAGAAATTCAATTCTCCCATCATTGACATATCAAATTCTCCCTGCATTATCTCAGAAAATTCCTTACACAGAGATTCATTAGTAGCACCGAAAACAATGTCATCAACATATATTTGAACAATTAAAATATCATCACGTTTTCGTTTTATAAAAAGTGTTGTATCAACTTTTCCCCGTATAAAACCTTGATCAATAAGAAATTTACTGAGCCTTTCATACCATGCTCTAGGAGCTTGTTTTAAACCATATAAAGCCTTTTTGAGTTTGAAAACATGGTCAGGTTTAGTTACATCTTCAAAACCAGGAGGTTGCTCTATGTATACTTCTTCCATGATGTAACTATTTAGAAATGCACTCTTTACATCCATTTGATAGAGTTTGAATCCTTTGATGCATGCAAAGGCTAAGAGTGCGCGTATAGCTTCCAATCTAGCCACTGGAGCATACGTTTCCTCATAATCAATCCCTTCTTCCTGATTATAGCCTTTGGCCACCAATATTGCCTTATTTCTGACAATAATTATGGATTCATCGAGTTTGTTCTTGAATACCCATTTAGTTCCAATGATCGGATGATCTTTGGGTCGGGGTACCAAATCCCAAACTTGATTTCTTTCAAATTGATTTAGTTCTTCTTGCATTGCTATAACCCAATCATTGTCTAATAGGGCTTCATCAATATTAGAAGGTTCAAACTTAGAATTGAATGCAGAAAAACTTACTTCATTGAAAATTCTATTTCTAGTTTTGATCCCTTCATTCACATCTCCTATGACTTGATCTAAAGGATGACTTTTATTGTATTTCCATGCTCTAGGTTGTCCTAGTGATTGCTCTTCTTCCTTGGTTTCATCAACTTCTGGAATAAGAGATTTAGAAATAGATTGACCATTTTCTTGATTTAAAACAACTTCCTATTCTTTATCAATGGTTTTGTTAGAGGATTCAAATTCATCAAATACAATATGAATTGATTCTTCAACAACACATGTTCTTTTGTTAAAAAACTCTATATGCTTTACTTCAGTTAGAATATCCTAGGAAAATTCCTTTATCAGTTTTAGAATCAAATTTTCCTAAGTTATCTTTACCATTATTATGAATGAAATACTTACAACCGAAGATGTGTAGATGAGCAATGTTTGGCTTCCTTCCTTTGTACAGTTCGTATGGTGTCTTTCCAAGTTTTGTTCTAATATATGCTCTATTTGAAATATAGCATGCTGTACTCATAACATCGGCCCAGAAAACTTGAAATACGTTCTTTTCATTTAACATTTCTCTAGTCATTTCAGTGAGCACTCTATTCTTGCGTTCCACGACTCCATTTTGTTGAGGCGTCCTTGGAGTAGAGAAATTGTGATCAATGCCATTAGTATCACAATATTCTTCAAAGGCTTGATTTTCAAATTCTCCACCATGATTAGTCCTAATACCTGCAATGGACATACCTTTCTTATTTTGCACTTTCTTGGCAAAAACAATAAATTCTTCAAAGGTTTCATCTTTTGATGATAGAAAAATAACCTATGTGAATTTTGAGAAATCATCAACAATGACCAATGAATATAAGTTACTACCAAGACTCTTTACTCCTGCTGGGCCAACTAAATCCATATGCAATAATTGTAGTGGTCTATTTGTTGAAATCTCATTTTTCAATTTGAAAGATGATTTAGTTTGTTTACCCTTTTGACATGCGTCACAAATCAAGTCATTTTTGAAAGTTACTTTGGGTAATCCAAGAACTAAATCATTTTTGAGTAATTTGCCTAATTGATGCATATTGACATGAGTCCATCTCTTATGCCATAGCCAACTTTCATCGACATTACTCAGAAAACAATTTTCAGATTCATTTCTACTAATATCTAGAGTATAACAATTACCTTACCTTTTTGCTCTGAGCTTAGCCTTGATATTCTTCTTATCAAGTAGTAAGTCATTTTTGTTGATAATTAGACATTCCTCTGAGTCAAATATTACCCAGTTGTTTTTGTCTGCACTTTGACTTACACTCAGCAAGTTATGGCATAATCCTTCGACATAGTATACGTCTTTGACTTGTATGCCTTTGTCATTTTTTATTTTACCAATTCCTGCTATCCTTCCGGTTTGATTTCCTCCAAATTTTACCTTTCCACCTTCTTTAGGATGCAATCTGGTAAAGCTTTCGAAATCACCGGTCATATGTCTAGAGCATCCACTGTCTATATACCATTTGTTGTTTTTGGATGTTTTGAGACACATCTGCAATTAAGTACAATTAATTCTTAGGTATCCACTTCTTTTTGGGTCCTTTTAGGTTAGTACAGGAGATTTTAGAAACATATGATCCTTTAGGTACCCATTTGTATGTTCCTATCATTCCTTTCTTCTTATGAATGCATGAAGAAGTATAATGACCTTCTCGATTATAGTAGTTACAAAATGCAAAAGGATTTGATGTATGCACAGAATGCTGGAAATAATTCAAAATATGACTTACCTCCTGCTTTCTTTCTACCTTTCCTTCTATCTGATTTTGGATCATATCCAATACCAGATCGGTCATTTACAAATCATTGAGCTTTTAAAATAACATTTAGCATCTCACTTCCTTGTGTAAACTTTTCAAGAGTTTTTGTGAGATCAGTGTTTTTCTTTTTCAAAGAAGAACAATTTTGACAATCCTTTTCTAAACTTTCTTTAAGTTCAACTTCAAGAACTTTGTTTTTCTTTTTGAAAACAATTAATTCTTTAACTACTTTGATGAATTCAGAATGTAAAGCATTATATTCAGAAAGTAATTCATCATAGGTAGGATTACAATCATTTACCTCTTCTTCTGTTTCTTCTTGAGCAACAAGACATATATTGGCTACTTCTTTTTTATCACTTTCTTCGTCAGAGGAACTATCACCCCATATAGCAGATACAAAGGCCTTCCTTTTGTTAAAGAATTTGCCTTTTCTCTTTTCTTTTCTCTTTTGACTCAGTTCTAGACATTCTGATTTGATATGTCCTAGTTTTCCACATTTGTAGCAAATGATATGATCTTTGCTGCTAGTTCCTCCTTTCTGAAAATGTTTGAATCCTTGTCCTTTCTTGTAGAACTTTCTGAATCATTTTATGATTAGGGCCATTTCATCATCGTCAAACTCCTCCTCCTCATCTTGATTTTCTTCTTTTGCCTTTAATGTTAGGCCTTTCTTTTTCTTGTCACCGATGTCATCTAGTTCCCGTTTGAACTTTAGTTTGCTTTCATATTCAGAAAGGCTTCCAAATAGAGAAGTAACTTATCTCATTGATTCTCCTTTTGCTTCTTCTATCGCAGTGACTTTGGCCTCCCATTCTTTAGAAAGAATATTCAAAATCTTTCGTACTTGGGTATGTTGATCATAGATTTTCCCGAGTGCTGAAAGTTGATTAATAAGATGAGTATATCTAAGTTTGAATTCAGATATTGACTCACCTGATTTCATTCGAAGTAGATCGAATTCAATGACCAAGGTATTGATCTGATTCTCCTTTATTCCCGAAGTTCCTTCATGAGCTATTTCCAGAGCTTCCAATATTTCCTTTGCTGTTGGAAGTGTGCAAATTCTGAAGTATTCACTTTGACTTAAGGCACTTTGTAGCATCAGAATTGCCTTGCTGTTGAGAGTGATAAGTTTCTTGTCATTCTCATCATATTCCGCTGGTGTCTTGGGAATTTTCTGAGATCTACAATCTTTGTAGGTTGATATTTTCCACTCTAAATCACATCCCATAGCCCATATTCAGTTGCCAACATGAATACTCTGAACTTTGCTTTCCAGAAAGAAAAGTGTTCGCCACTGAAACCTAGAGGTCTAATGATGGATGCTCCGTCGGGAAGAATTTCTTCACCCATGCTTGCCATTGGATCCTTCTTAGGTTGTTATACCTTAACAAGAAGACATATGCTCTGATACCAAATGTTAGAGCAAGCGTTTCACCTAAGAGGGGGGTGAATTGGGTGATACTAAAATTTCATTGTAAATATCAAAACTTGATGGTGAATATAAAGCAATAAAGAGTAAGGAGAAATATCACCGAAGTGTACACCGAGAGTTATACTGGTTCAGCCACAACCACTTTGACCTACGTCCAGTCCTCAGAGCTTCTTTGAGAGTTTCACTATAACTTCCAAGATTCAGTGGGTTCTTGGCACCTCAGTATAAGCAAGTTCCTTCACTTGGACACTCGCTCCCCTTTACAAGTTGTAATGCAATCCTAACTCAAGGTTCCACAACCTTAAGTTACCTCAATAACAAATATTGAGTTTGAATGAAATATCTCTCTCACAGAGTGAATAAGAATCACTGAAGCATAGAATTACAAGTATAATGTAAAACAGAGTAATGAGCTTGATAATGCGTTCGTGTGTGTTCTTGTTGTTGTGCTCTCTGCTTGGATGTTCCTGTATATATAGATGTGTTGGTAATGATTGTTGGAATGTTTTTCTTCATGCCCGTTAGAGTGTTCGCAGCCACTGTTGACTTTTCCAATATTTGAAAAATATCCGTTTGCGGTAGGTGGCGGTAGGTAGCATTTGAACGTTGTATTTGACTCTCCTTATTTGGTAAGATCTCTTCATTGTTTATTTGTGGATATGCTAAGAATACTAATACAATGAAAGGTTAATCACATAAGAAACAAATCAATGAATGTTGGAATGAATTCTCAAAATCTGAACTTGCATACTCGAGTAGTTACTTGAGTATTCATTTAAGTTTACTCGAGTACTTACTCGAGTATCATCGTGAAAATATTGACGAACTGCAAGTTAACAAATGAACATTACATTACTCAGGTAGTATATGGAGTAAACACAATTTCAAACCTTTGGAAATACCTGTTTACTCGGGTACTTACTCGAGTATGGCAGCCTTTACTTCATATGTTACTCGAGTATCAACTCGAGTAAACTCTGAAATAAATTTTAGGTTACTCGATGCTTTACTCCAGTAACGTTGGCAGGATTTTAAGGCCGAGAGCACATTAAGTTTGATTACCTTGTTACTCGAGTCCTTACTCGAGTAAACATAAATTTTGTGCATAGCTTACTCGGACAGTGACTTCAAGTTCTGTGCAAATAACTCTGCATATTACTCGATTACTTACTCGAGTAATCCAGTATAAATAAGTGATTGAACACCTGCATACCTGAGTAGTGCCTCAAGTGAAGTGTGATAAAAACATTACATGTTATTCGAGTATTACCTTCAGGTTTTGATTTACCACAGTGAGTTACTCGAGTAGCTCCTCGAGTACGTTGGCAGGATAGAAAATGCCAAGAGCAACATATTTCTTGAAACAGGGGGCTTGAGTACATACTCGAGTATCATTGGCAGGCTGAGAGTAACTGGAAGACTTTTACATGGTTACTCGAGTACTTACTCGAGTAACGTTGGCAGACCGAGAGCAACTGCAAGTGATTTACCTGTTTACTCGAGAGCTACTCGAGTAATATTGGCAGGCCAAGAGCAACTGGAGGTAATTTACCTTATTACTCGAGTAACGTTGGTAGGTTACTTAAAGGTTGCTCTGGTTACTTTAAGTTTCTATCCCATTACTCGAGTACTTACTCGAGTAACCCTTTAGAAAACTTGCCAGTGATGAAGTTTCTTAGCTTTTTTCTTGGCCTTTCTTCATTACTCCAATGATTACTTTAAGTAATGATTTTCACTATTATTACTTTGTTCAAACTTATTTGTTTATCAAATCTTTTTCATTCCATCCTTTGTTATCATCAAAACATGAGAAATCTAACATGGCTTGTCTGAAAATTTGTTACTGCTATAGACTGCTACCTTTGAAGATTGAAATTGAAATCTGTGATTGTTCTATACAACTGCTAAATTTGGTTCATTGAACCTGCTACTGGAGTTGGGTTCTATTTCTGTTATCATTATGACCTTTTGCTTGTTAACATGTATTGAGAATATATATTCACATGTGCATAACTTGAATTCAACCATCGTGGTCCAGTGCGTATATATTTAAAAAGGATGTTTTTAAAAAAAACAGAACCTTTAAGACCGATTGTAGATACAACGGTCTTAAAAGTACTTTAAGACCTATTGTAGGTATAACCGGTCTTAAAGGACGGAAATTTAAGATCTGTTGTAGGAACAACCGGTCTTAAAGGTAGAACTTTAAGACCGATTGTGCCTACAACCGGTCTTAAAGGTGAGACCTTTAAGACCAGTTGTAGGCACGACCAATCTTAAAAGGTCTAACATTTAAAACTTGTTGTAGACACAACAGGTCTTAAAGGTGAACTTTAAGACCGGTTTTAGGAACAACCGGTCTTAAAATTCATACTTTTAAGACTGATTGCAACAACCGGTCTAAAAAATAACAGACTTTTTAGACCTGCTGTAACAAGACCTAATACACAACTGGTCTAAAAAGTCTTTTTTAACCGGTTTAAAAAGTCAATTTTCCACTAGTGATGGTTAAATATGTGGTCAAATGATACATATGGACTAGTTTTATGGAAAACTTTGGAAGCTTATGGATTGTTGTTTTTTCTTGTAATTTTTGGCCATAATAGAACTAAGGGAAGGAGTTTGATTTTGGTAATTTTAAGGTCACAAATGGATTCCTCATGAAAAATCATGTAGGAATATGGTGTGGCTTTGAATTTGGATCAATTGGAAACAAAGTTTGAAAATTGGAAGTTTGGTGTTAATACTGCCAGAATTTTTGTTTCTGAAGGAAGTCTGGTTGTGGTACATTTTTGAATGACTAAAATTTATACAATAAGCCTAATGTTTTGTATAATAGAAGTAGGCATGTCAAGTTTTAATTTGACATATAATTTACTCAATTTGGGCTAGTATATTGGGAGTTATAAATTGTTAAAATAAAACAATGATTCTGGAAAGATAATGGTGGCAGATTGGTTATGACGTGTTTTTGCCAATCCAAATGAAATCCATTGCCCATAAAATTTTCTATAAAAAAAGTAGAGACAATGATATTTAATTTGATGGGTAATTTGTAGCAATTTTTTAAGTACACAAAATTTTGAAATATTCAAAAAAACCCACTCAACTACAAGTTCGAATCCTATCTTTAGGTTAGGAATTGAAAGAACTTTACAAAAGAATATTGATTAGTGGTTTGAATTCATTGCGTAATACTCATCAGATTGATTACAAAAATAATATGTTATAGATTCCATTGTGTTCTATACAAAAAACTGTGTAGGAATAGCCTCCGGCTATAAATTTTGCATTAGTGGAATATAAATGGTGTTGCCGATGTAATTTCCTTCATGGCAGTCAGAATGAATTGTGTTTTTGGGTAATATAATATAGTACAATGGCGATGAAACTTTCCAATATAAAAGTAGACTTATCAAGCTTTAATTTGATAGGTTATTTGTGCCATTTTGATTAGTACACTATGAATTTTGAATTTTTGAAGTTAGGTAATGAATCTAGATAGAATCCTGGACTAGTGTGGCTTTAGTCGTGATTTTGGAATTTTGTGGCTAGAATTGGCTCTAAGTAATATATTTCATATAAAATAGACTCAATGAGCTTTAAGTAGGGATTTGAACAAACCTAATTGGAGTTCTCTAAAATTAGTTATGAATTTCCAACATTTGGTTAAAATGTTAGCAGCTTTTGGCTACCATGTGAATTTAAGAAGGAAAGAGCCAAATGTAATTTCTTTGAACTCCAAGGGTTAAGTTGAGCACTTCGGGCTAGTATAGCCACACTAGAGGTTCATTGGTCATGACTCTAATAATGTCATTATTTATCTAGGACCATGAGGTGGCAAAGAAGAATCAACTTCAATGGTAGGAACAGAAAGAACAAGAGGAGGACTTAAAGACCCAAGGTAGTGAACTTACTTAACTTGCATGTATTTGATGTGTCTGTTGTATATTGATTTACAGTATTGCTTTGCTTTATTATGTCAAGCATGTATGAATGAATGAAGCTCTATTTCTGTTTATACTGTGGCCATAGATATGTTGCATGAAACATTGAACATGCAGAAATGTCATTATGTGAACATGAGCATATGTAAGGTAAGCATATCATGCACTAGCATTCATCTTGCATGCATTGTTAGTATTGTTTGCTACTGAGATTCCCTGAATCTCACCCTCCCCCAACCAACCATTTAGATAGTTCAAAGCAGAGAAGAGAACTACACGAGAGGAATACACTAGTGAAATGAAGACGGGAAGATGTCTGCATTTTATTGTAACTAGTTTAGACATCCTAGTAGCCCTGTGCGGCTACATTACTTGTAATTATTATGTATAATCTTTGTGGGGAATTCCTATAATATAATCATGTACTTATTATCAGTATATCTATGCTATTTCTATGTGCCCACCAAACTATGTGCATACCCTCTGAAAAATATGGAGATAATATAAGGGTTTTGCAGCAATAAAATAATTGAAACGATAACCTATAAGCTACTCATTGTAGTAGTTCAAGCATCCAATGCCTTCCTATTCGCTCCTCCCCTCGAGCTTCCACTTGAAAAAAAGTTCAGAGTAATGGGATGAGACTACTATCTCAATAACATATTAACTACTCATCTTACGTACCGACACCACATATAGGCCACCAGGTAGGACTAACAAAAAGATAAAATGATAAGAAGCATATAATATCAATAACATATTATAATGGATAGTTAATCGCATCACAGCATGCTATATCATAAGATATCATTGTTCATTAATTATCTTTATCTTTCTTTAACCCTTAATCATCCTTATGTTCTTTGATTGAACCTATGGACTAAGTACACGTTTATGCTACTAGTGAATTTCACAAGCTCACCATAAGTCTGATGTAAATCGTCCATAGTCGTATAGAGCACACATCTAATACCTTATCTTATTTTCACTTTTTTCAGAGTATTTATAGAAAACGATACGCAGTTCGATGGGCAACACATGAATAGCATAAATATACTGATATTATTGATACAATATACTTGGTTATACTATATAAATTCATAACAGGGCTATACATAATATTACAGACCTTCAAAAATAATTAAAAGCCTACAGATAACTAACTCCTCTTCCTGGTCTAAACTGGGAGGGTGGCCAAAACTTACATCACTGCTCTTAAAGCAACTTTCTTCTGCATCTACCTGTCTAAGTTGTCGGTAGAGGAGAGTGAGATTCAAGAGAATCTTATTAGGAAATAGATACTATAATACATGCATGATAGATGCTATGTATATGACATGTTAGCTTTAACTAGATGCATACCCTATAATGACATTTCTGCATGCTCAATGTTTCATGTAACAAAACTAAGGCCACATTATAAATAGAAATAGAGCTTCATTTATTTAAATATGCTTTACACAATCAAGTAAAGTAATTACATACATCACTACACAAGCAAAGATATCAAATACATACAAATAAGGTAAGTCCCCTACCTGAATTGTCCTTCCCTTACTTGTCTATTAATCCAATTCTATCTATCCGGCTCGGGCTACCGATATATCCTAAAATTCCAAATTTAGGATAAATGAATTATTACTCATTCATAAATCACTCTGTATTCAATGTGTTGGTTATCTTAACTCAAAATCACATTTTGACTGTTTTACTTCTTAGAACCTGGTCTAAGCCCTTTTATACCCGGTTCAACTATACTTTTCTAAAAATTATGACCTAGGCTATTCCTACATAATTTCATGTGTATAATCCATTTTTGACCTCGGATTGGGAAAATTCAGTGCAACATTATGAGAATGCCCTTACAGCCCCTAACTTAGGATTTTGAAGGTTATTTTAACAATTTACATTCTAGGCCTTTTCTCATAATGTGATCAACATAAATCCTACACAATTTTCCCTTCTGAACACAATGGAATTATCAAAAACACCAAAATCTAGTTCAAACATAGTGAAAAGTAGGGCAGATGAAAATCATCATAATTTGGGAAAATTTGAGTTTCTTGATTTCAATCAACAAAACACCTTCTTTACACCTCTAATCACTTGTTTAACCACTTAAACACCTTTCAATCATGATTAATGGAAAATTAGGCAACACCTTCCCTTAGGGCTTTGTCTTCCCAAAATCAAAAACCAAACAGCCAACTATAACATCAACAACAAGCATAAATTATCAAGATAAGACAAGCTTTCAAGCTTACCTTGATTTCCTCAACTTTTGTTCTCGTTAGGTGTCTCAAAACACCTCCTCTTGAAATTCTAAAATAGTATAAATAAATCTCTCATCAAGGGGAACAAGGTTCATGAAGACACTTTGGCCTAGAAATGGAGTTTTGATAGAGAAAATGGCTCAAGAACACATATCTTCAACCCTAGCTCCTATGCTCTTTACTTTCATTAGTTTCTCTGTCTCGTTTCTTTTTCCTGCTGACTTGAATGGATCAGAGTGAGGGAATTATGGTTTTTAATATTTTCTCTCTCTTCTTTGGCCTTTTGGTTGACTTAAAATGAGTGAGAGAGAGAATACGTGTGCTCATTAAATATCTACTCCCCCTCTCTCTTTTGGATTCTTGACCGACTCTAAGCATTAAAGGTGAGGTTATATATATTTGATTCAATTTCCTCTTACTTTCTTCCTTTTCCTTTATGTTAGCCGAAATTATTGACTAAGAGGAAGAATTGTTCACCTAATGCTCTTCCTTTCTCTTTTGTGATTTGGACGTCCCAACGTAAATAAAGAGAAGTGAGTGAATTTGACCAAGTCTTGCTTTTTTGCATGTGTGTATGGCATGTTGACTAGACTTCATCTCCTTCTCTTGAATTTTGATGTCAATAAGGCCTTTGGATGAGTTAAATGACTTCTTGATTAAGCCATTTTCAACTCTTCATTTACTTGGCAACAAATGTTTCAACCTTTGGCATAGTTCTCACAATTATTCCTTTCCCTTTTTTTCTCCCTTATTTAGGTGTCCCACGTCATGAAAGAAGGGGAAAATATGGGTTTTGAATTAAATCTAGCCAAATGACTATTTTGTCCATATATTTTTACCAATTTTGCATATCGACTAAAAGCTGGCAGAATTTTCACCCAACTTTGAAAAATTATAACTTTGTTTGTAGACATCAAATTGGAGTGATTCCAAATGTTATGTAACCCTTATTGAATTTTGTTTCAATGAAAAATATAGCCTTTAGCTAAATGGAAGTTCAAAAGTCCCAGAATTTTAGTTTTTGGATGCTATTCTAGAAAATACAGAGTTTTTCTTGACTAAATTCAAAAATTCATAGCTCTTTGTATATATCTCAAAAAATCACCCATTACTATTAACTTAAAGTTTAGGATGTCTACTTTAATCTTGTAAAATTTCAAAATTTTTGGGCATCATTTGCCCATTTAAACATGACGTGTAAACTGACTGCCCTGTATAGAATTCATACCGACAACATTTTCAGTTTTGTAATATATATTTCCAATGGTCCAAAATTACCACCAAGAGTTGTCCCCATACAATAATATTGTGCGTGACCACTAATTGCCTTATTTTGTCATTCCATGTGCTCTTTAATTCTCTATTTTATTCCCTTAAATATAAGGATCACAGTGATCAAAATTTGGGATGTTACATTTCTCCCCTTGTTCAATAAATTTCATCCTCCAAATTTGAATGCTACAACTTAGGGATCAATCCTATCTCACTATGTAACTTATCCCTAGGTTATGTATATTTATAAAGTTTGCACCATAAATTACCTAATATGTGTATATGAACTGCCTATCAATGCTTACGTATTCAACCTATTCTGTACTTTTGGGTCACCCAACCCATTATTGTACTGATTTTCCATAAGGACACTCAATATATTATTCTAGGCCTTGTTGCCTTGTTAGGACACTACCCGTTGTATTTAGCCTTACGGCTTATGTCATTCTACTCTTACAACACTGAATATCCCAGTGTTACTGCCTTGTACAAACATTTACACTAGGATATACTGTGAATATATCTACCTGTTTGTATCTATGCCTACCTGTCTAGTGTTCAGAACTAATGACTATTTGACTATTACTGGCCATACTGTGTGCACTATTCACTTGTCGTACTGCGTGCACTGGTTACTACGTGCACCATTCATTGATGTACTATATCACGAGTGGGTAATCATTCTGTGAGGCTACAACTGTTGAGATACTCATGCATCTACTCGACCCTGTTGCATCAGAACACATACTAGTCCATGGCTACTTGCATTTATGTAGACCATAATGGTCGACTGTGGATCTGGGATTGTTAACATTGGTGCTGTTGAGAGGTATTTGCCACCATTATGCCCTACTACACTAGGGCTCATCCCAATTCCAGTTCCCATGTGTTACCACAAACAATAAGGTTTGTGTGACTGTTGACCATACAGGTCATTGCATTGTACACCATGCAGGGTATAATACTGTACATCATACAACATGTAATACTGCTGACCACATCAGTCATGTCACTGTATAACACACCGCTCAACAACATATTTTATGCACCGCCTCTAGACCTCAGGGCTACTATTGATTTCTGCTAGTGCAACCAAGATTCTCTCTTGGCCACATCAGGGTTGCATACTAATCATGGAGTTGATTAAAATGCTATGCTAGGCTACCACACCATTGTTCACTGTATATGGTACATATTGTAACATTGTTGACCATCAAGGCCATACTATGCTTTGGGATGATCAACACTGGTGCAAACATCAACCTCTCTTATAAGTCTTAGAATTGCACCTAGATTCAGCACACTTCCGCTGCCCATTCTAAGGCTTCACAGTAGTAAATATAATATAGGTGAGCAACATTGTCTGCCCACCCTTGTCGTACTATCTCAGTTAGATCCTACTTGGCCATCGTAGTAACCCATAATCATCTATAGAGAATGTGATAAATAAATATGCCATATGCCATATAATCAACAAAATTATAACACTATAACTTTGACTATCTGTCGGCATTTAGCTGCATACATTATTCAAGATCATATGAATGTATGACCTCAACTTGTGCCCTTTTTGGCTACATGCATTATTCAGGATCATATTACTGTATGACCCCTACTTGTGTCCTCACTAGTTGCATGCATTATTTAGGATCATATGATTGTATGACCCTTACTTGTGCCCTTTTCCTACACAGACAACTGCCTGCCCGAAAATGTTTCTCTGTCCTAGTTGGGTTCTACACCACAACAAGGTTGTGTGTCTACAACCCCTATCACAAAACTGTTAGGATCGCCAGACACAGTAGATAATTTTAAAATTTCACTAATTCCAATTGCTGATCTATCAACGACATTTAAACCGAGTTAGAAAGATTCGTACCTTTTCAATTTAGGGTTTTTCGATCTCTAAGACCTAACACCTTAGGTACACTCCCTCTACCGATATCCACACGAATGTTTCCCAATACAAAATATGTGCTAGCGCCTATAATGTCTCATAGGGTTTCCCTTGCTGCTCTTAATTCTCATCTGTGTATGAGTTTTTCTACTCTATCAATTTTATAACCCATGAGGGCTATAATTTCAAAATTAATCTTTATTAATTTTGAAATTAATTAACCTTTAATTATCTTGATGAGGTAATTAAATAAATTTAGTTTAAATTAAATCTGTCCAACATTTTTTATTTAACCTATTTATTTAATCCAAATAAAGAGCCAATAGATTTAATTTATCTTCATAATTTAAATCTGAGATACTATATCTCCATCATTTTAGTTATTAAATTTAATTTATCTTAATAAAATTAAATTTAAAAGTAACACAATATAATAATATCATATAACACACACATATATATATGTATTTCACATAAACACAAGGGCATAATGTATTATATATATAAATATAAAAATTTGTCACCATAGATTAAACATTATCTCGTGTTGGGCCATTTTTTGTGCAACCCTGTAGACCCATACGAAGTTGGCAGTGGGACTCTCATGTAGGAATCCATGATGACCTAGGTCTAAGGGCATTGTGACGTGGTTATACATGAGATAAGCTTATGACTTGATCCATATAGCTTTCTCATAGTGGGTCGGTCCAGCACCTATACTTTTACAAGTACCTAAGACTTTGATTCTTATCCCTATATCTTATCAAAGTCATATTGGTCTTATTTCATCTTTGCTCCCGTAAAGATGACCGACCAGGGACATTTAGGACAATCTTTATGATTTATCAAAGGATACAGTCATCATAGTGAACAGCGAATAATATGATAACATAATGAAGAAATTCATTAAATAATAATGTTTAAAGTACAATGATTAGCCCTTAGGGCACAATTTCCAACAAAAACAGGGCATATAGATAATCACATAGTGTATGAAAGAGAAAGTCATTGCATTAGCCATTCCTGGATAACATTGGATTTCTAACCTCCCCTGGTTTGTGTTCTACTTCACGTCTCACAGCTTATCACTAATATTATGTATCATTATTTGTTGTTCTATTAGCATGCCCAATATTTTTTGCATTGGGTTAGGTTTAGCTTCTTGACCCTGCCTAGCATCTATACCTCTTAGCCTTACCATCTTTGTGTTTCCTTATATGAAACAAGAAAAAGGTAAATTCCACATAAACACAAGGGCATATATGTCATTTCACAATGTTTTGGGTACACAAGTACTCCTCAAATAACTTATTACATACATTTATAGTTATCAGAGAAAGCCTACATCAACCTATAGCCTCTGAACTACTGTACAATATGTGCTTACCCTTTTTTTTCATAACATAAAACAACATGTGCGGCAACTTCCCAGGGGGTCACCCATTATGGCATTTCCTAGGTTGAGAATGCTTAACTTTCATGTACTTATGCCAAAACGCAGATACCAGCTGTATCTCTTCTAATCTACTGGTACCCTAAGGCTGCCCTGATCTTGAGAGTCAGGCCAACTGTCTTCGGTCAACTAGACACTATTTATGGACTTCATATTAGTGCTGGTACATGTACCTGAACATGTACCCTGATATGTTCCCTGATATCTACAAAGTTGTAAGTTTGACTCCACTTTACAATCTCATTCTTCTTCCAAGACAAGACACTATATCCGAAAAAAAGTGTAGTGTTGTGGGATCCCTATGTCATCTGGAATCCCTAAGCTAAACTATCTCTGACCACCCTCTACTGGGGTCAGTTTATCCATATATACTATATGTTAGGTCACTGGGGTATTGTACTTATGAACAACTTGTAGGTATATGCTCCAGACATCCTCCCATAATCCTCGATCTGGTGGTAAACCAGGCATCACGTATACCGCTCCAACTCTAGGATCGATAGTGAAACCAAGATCTGTATCTATCTTATCTATTTATGGCTTGTCTGCCTGACAATTGACTACATGCAACTATGGCTAGACATTGATCAGCCTATTGGTGATTTTGTTCCAGGCAATACTATTGCTCAAGCATTACTCAGACCCGCTTCCTTGCCATCCATGTCATCCTTATACCATTCTCTCTATGGTATGGTATTATGTGTTGCCTTCTGAGTATTCCAACATTTCCTCAGGGCTTATCTATCCCTTTCAAGGGCTTGTGAACTAGCTGAAGTAATTCACTTTGTTATTCCTATGATTGTATAATCAAGTATATCAGTATACTATCCTGTTGCTAGAACCACCGCATTTACATTGAGAACATAATTCTATGGAAAGAATCCTTACTCTGATACTAAAATTGTAACATCTTATCTTATTTTCACCTTTTTCAAAGTATTTACGAAAAACGATACACAGTTCGATGGGCAATACATGAATAGCAGAAATATAATGATATTATTGATACAATGTACTTAATTATACTACAGAAATTCATAACAGGGTATACATAATATTACAAACCTTTAAAAATAATTAAAAGATTGCAGATAACTAACTCCTCTTCCTAGTCTGAACCTGGAGCGAATATGGCCATAACTTACATCTTTGCTCTTAAAGCAACTTTCTTCTACATCCACCTGTCTAAATTATTGGTTAGGGGGGATGATATACGAGAGAATATGAGTAGGGAATAGATACCATAATGCATGCATGATAGATGCTATGTGTATGACATTTTAGCTTTAACTAGATGTATGCCCCATAATGACATTTATGCTTGCTAATGTTTCATGTAACAAAACTATGGCCATATTAGAAATAGAAACTGAGCTTCATTTATTCAAATATGCTCTACACAGTCAAGTAAACCAATTACATACATCACTACATAAGCAGATATCAAATACATACAAATAAGGTAAGTCCCCTACCTGAATTGTCCTTCCCTTACTTGTCTATCAATCTAATTCTATCTATCCGGCTCAGGCTACTGATATATCGTAAAATTCCTAATTTAGGATATATGAGTTATTACTCATTCATAAATCACTCTATATTCAATATGTTTGTTATCTTGAATCAAAATCACATTTTACTCTTGTACCCAGTCTGAGCCCCTTTATACTGGGTCTAACTGTACTTTCCCAAAAATTATGACCCATAACAAGTCTTAAAGGTGAGTGTTTTGGCCCGTACTTTTACTCTTGCACCCAGATCCCACGCTCTATGAACCCTTTCTTTTCTTGTCACCATTTCTCTATGAGCTCTGTCTTTACTTGTTCTGAACTCCTCCATCGCTCCCCATTCCTCATTTGCTCAAATCTTCTCCATCATTACCACTGACATTACTATGTTCCTCGTCGCTGTTCTTTGATCATCGCTATTCTCCTCCACCACCACCTCTATTCTTCACAGTGACCAATCTCCTCTGCCGTGACTTCCCTTTTTTAGTGCCGTGAATTTGAGGACTTCAGTTTAACCTCAGTTGACGCCACCATGACTTTGGGTAGTAGCTCATTCCTTGATCTTCAATTAGGTTATCGTTCTATTATTTAGTTGTTGTTTAATAATTAATAAAGTCCTATAAAAATGGCTTTTGTTGTTGTTGTTTTGAGCACTTAATTTCCACAAGTTGCTGTTATAGTTTGTTGGAAGTTCAACTATTTTATGATAACGTAATCTGGAAAAAAATCTGCACAGCTAGGTTAGATGCTCTAACTTGTACATCCCTATGATATTTGGCTTGGAGTAATACCATTCTAAGTTCTGTTTTAATTTAGTGTGATTGTTTGATTGTTAATGTTATTGGTTTGTTGAAACAATACTAGTTTTAAAATGACTAAGTGCTATAGATATATATACTTTTATTGCCCTTATGTAGTATGTTTGAATACTAGTTTTATTGTCCTTGTGTAGTATGTTTGAATGAAAAGTGACTAAGTGCTGCAAATATATATATATTTAATTTATGAAGGATTTTGTAAGAGTTATATAGTATAAGTATGGCATTGTGAAGAATCAGAAATGCCAAGTTCATATCAATAGGGGGAGTGGCCTTTGATGATAATGACACGGATACAGATGATCGGATAGAGGATATTATTCGTGATATAGGAGAAGAGACTTTTAAGCAATCACATACATGTGATAATATATGCAGTATTGCTGAGACGTTGTTGTACCTAGGGTGTAAAAAATACCAATTTTGAAAGGAGTATTGAAATTGGAAAGCTTAAAAGCACGGCATGGATGGAGTGACAAGAGTTTTTCAGAAATGCTTGAGGCTTTTATGGACATACTTCCAGATGATAATGTATAGCCTTCTCAATACTATGATGCTAAGAAAATACTGTGTCCACTAGGGATGAAGTATAAAAAGATCTATGTATGCCCTAATAATTGTATATTGTATAGGAAAGAGCATGAAGAGGAATAACAACGTTCGATATGTGAAACCTTGAGGTACAAATCAAATAATGCCCCTGCAAAAGTATTGTGGTATCTTCCAATCATACCATGGCTCAAGCTCTTGTTTGCTAATGAAAACGATGCAAAAATTTTGAGATGGCATGTGGACGAGAGGATATCCAACAGAAAGCATCAACATCTGGCTGATTCTTCTTAATAGAAGAAAATCGATCAATTATTTCCCACCTTCGATGAAGAACCTAAGAACCTTAGGCTTAAGCTTAGCACAGATGGCATGAATCCTTTTGGTAGCCTGAGCAGTATACATAGTTCATGGCTTGTTCTGTTGGTAATTTACAACTTATCTCCTCTGTTATGTATGAAATGAAAGTACATCATGTTGTCTATATTGATTTCAACACCAAAACAACCTGGAAATGACATAGATGTTTTCCTATAACCCTTGATTGAAAACTTGAAAGAGTTGTCGGATGAAGGTGTTGATGTTTTTGACATGAACAAGAAGGAGGTTTTTAAAATGTGAGCCATGATCTTTTGTACTATAAATGAATTCCCTGCATATGCAAACTTGTCAAGATATAGTGTTAAAGGCCATAAAGCATGTCTGATATTTGAAGAAGGAACATGATACCATCAACTTCAAGATGGAAGAAAGATAGTTTATCTTGGCCATAGGAGATTTCTTAGATAAGGCCACCCATATTAGAGATTAAAGAAAGCTTTTTTTGGTGGACAAGAGTTTGAAGAGGTGAAAAATATCAATGTTATTTTTAGTAAGACTATAAAGAATAGTAGTGAAAAAAATAAATGGAAAAAGGGGTCTGTCTTCTTCAATCTTCCATATTAGCCCAATCTTGATGTGAGACACTCTATTGATTTCATGCATATGGAAAAAATATATATGATAATATTGTTGGGACATTACTTAACATACAAGGTAGTTATACGGATGGCTGCAGGCAAGATTAGATTTGTAAAAAATGGGGATACGAGAAGACTTGCATCCAAAGCCATATGGTAGGAGAACTTTTTGTCCTCCAGCTGCTTATACTTTGTCTAAGTATGAGAAAAGAAGCTTTTGTCAGTGTTTACATGGCATTAAAGTTCCATCAGGGTATTCTTCAAATTTTAGGAAGCTTGTATCGATGAAAGACTTGAAGTTAGTAGGGCTAAAGTCTTATGATTATCATGTCTTAATGCAAGAACTACTCCCAATAGCTATTCGAGGCATTGCCGAATATGATCTTCATCATATTTTGACTAGACTTTATTTCTTCTTCAATGCTATTTATAGTAAAGTCATTGAGACAGAAAGATTAGATGAACTGGAAAATGAAGGATATATGATCTTGTGCCAGCTTGAGAAGCTTTTTCTTCCTTCTTTTTTTGACATATGATACATCTAATTGTTCATTTAGTGAGGGAGATAAAGTTGTGTGGCCCTATCTATTTACGATGGATGTACCTAATTGAAAGAACTGTGAAAATCCTAAAAGGGTATGTGAAGAATGCAAATCGGCCTGAAACAATTATTGTTCAGAAATATGTTTCTGAAGAAGCCGTGGAGTTTTGTCAAGATTACCTATCAAATGTAAGACATATTGGACTTCTTGAATGTCAAGATGAAGAAGGGGGTCGACGCGGGGCTACAGTAAAGAGTGTTGCTCCTGAAGAATTGCAACAAGTCCACTTGTACATCTTGAAAAATGTTGATGAAGTTCAAGATTACATTAATGCTCATAAGGAAATTGTCCAGAAAGAAAATAGTAAAATGACCGAACAAAGGTTAATTAGGGAGCATAACAAAACTTTTGTACATTGGTTCAAACAAAAGGTTGACAGGGAAGAATTTGTTTCTGATATAATTAAATGGTTAACACGTGGTCCTGAGGTTGATGTCATAACTTGGACTTCATTTGTGATCAATGGTTATACGTTTTACATGAAGTCCCTTGATGATAAGAGCACCGTCCAGAACAGTGGGGTTATGTTAGTAGTTGAATCTATGCACTTCTCTAGTTCGAAAGATAAGAACCCTAGATTGGCAGCAATACCTTATTATGGGGTTATTGAAGAGATTTGGGT
Organism: Inga oerstediana; assembly: GCA_963210345.1. NCBI lineage: Eukaryota > Viridiplantae > Streptophyta > Magnoliopsida > Fabales > Fabaceae > Inga > Inga oerstediana. The sequence continues at coordinate 37,061,955 of OY723410.1, read as the reverse complement.
GGTTGAGTATGTTGAAATTAAATTTCCCATTTTCAAATGCAAGTGGCTTGATGTCAACAATGGTGTGATGATTGATAAGTTGGGATTTACATTGGTTGATCTGATTAGTAGAAGTTTTGGAGATGAACCTTTTATTATGGCATATCAAGCAAAACAAGTGTTCTATATTACTGATCAGGCAAATAAAATGTGGTCTGTAGCTCTTCATAGAACAAGGGTCATTGACATTAATCAGGAAAGTCGTTCAATGAATGATCTTCTTGAGACTCCTTCTTTTTCTAGGGGTCTACCAGAATTGAACAAAGAAGATGAAGCAGACAATAAACACGACACAAGAAACGAACATCATGAAGGGATATGGGAGGATATCCCTTTATAAAACTACTTTGAAGGTTAGTTAGCTAAAATAATTATCATGAACTATATTTGAATTACGTATATTGTTATTGGTATATATAAAACTACCTTTTTTGTTGTCGTCACAAGAAAATGAAGGATATGAGGTGTCTTAGTGTAAATGCTCCGAAGCCAGCTAGTGATCATCAGCGATGGATTATTGTCTGCTGTATGCTTTCTCGATAGATTCCTCTATCATCAATTAAAGTGTTTTAATTATATTCTAATCTTAGCTAAATTTTTGATTTTGTTTGTCAAACTATAATATTATATTAAAATAGGGGTATAAAAATGTTTAGCAGTATGCCTTAATTTTCATATTGTGTGTGATCATGTATTGATGTTCAACGATTTATTGTTGTTGCTTCTGTAGACTATGGGTATACGAAGAATGATAATGTAAGGTACACATTTGAAATTATGGTTTAAAATGCTTGACGAAATGGGAATGTGTAAGAGAGAATAATTTATTTAGGGTGTAGGAAGAATGATTTATTGTTGTTGCTTCTATAAAATGTGGGGTATAGGAAGAATGATGTAAGTATTACACCATCTAATTGAAATGCTTGATGAAAATGTTGATCTGTATAAGATGTGTTTTATAATGTGTAAGAGAAGAATTTATTTGGATGTCGTTGAAATGGTTGCTTGTTGAGTGAAATGTTTTAACAGGGGAAATGACTTGCTAGGTAAATGTTTTAAATGGAACAATGTTTTTTTAAAAAAGTGCAACTATTTAGACCGGTTCTTTCCACAACCGGTCTAAAAAGTACATTTTAGACCAATTGTCTGAAAAACTGGTTAAAAAGTATTATTTTAAGACTAGTTTTTTAGACAACCGGTCTACAAATTTAAACTTTTTAGACCGATTTCTTCCACAACCGATCTAAAAATAATTAATTTTAGACCGGTTGCACAAATAACCAGTTTTAAAACTTTTTTTTAAGACTGGTTCTCCTTAACCAGTCTAAAAAGTAGTAAACATTTTAGACTGGCTGTATCAAGACTTCATCCAGAACCGGTCTAAAATATCATTTTTAACCAGTCTTAAAAGTGATTTTTCCACTAGTGACAACAATCATAAATCATCAAGATAAGACAAACTTCCAAGCTTACCCTAATTTGTTCAACTTTTGTTCTTGTAAGGTGTCTCAACCTCCTCTTGAAATTCTAAAACCATAGAAATGAAGCTCTTATTAGGGGAACAAGGTTTATGAAGATACTTTGGCCCAGAAATGGAGTTTTGATAGAGAAAATGGCTCAAGAACACATACATTTAACCCTTGCTCCTATGCTCTTCACTTTCATCAGTTTTTCTATCTCTTTTCTTTTTCCTGCTGACTTGAATGGATAAGAGTGAGGGAATTATGGTTATAGATATTTTCTCTCTCTTCTTTGGCCTGCTGGCCGACTTAAAATGAGTGACAGTGAGAACACATGTGCTTAATAAATATCTAATCCCTCTCTCTCTCTCTTTTCGCTTCTTGACCAACTCCAAGCATAAAAGGTGAGGTTATATCTATTTGATTCAATTCCCTCTTCCTTTTCCTTTATGTTAGCTGGAATTATTGACTAAGGGGAAGAATTGTTCACTTATGCTCTTCCTTTCTCTTTTGTGATTTGGACGTCCCAACATAAATAAAGAGAAGTGAGTGAATTTGACCAAGTCTTGCCTTTTTGCATGTGCGTATGGCATGTTGACTAGAACTCCTCTCCTTCTCTTGAATTTGGACATCAATAAGAGACCTTTGGATGAGTTAAATGGCTTCTTGATTAAGGCATTTTCACCTCCTTAAAATATATTATTAATGACAATTTATCACATGTATTTTGACTTTTCAACTCTTCATTTACTTGGTCATAAATGTTTCAACCTTTGGCCTTTTTCTCACAATTATTCCTTTCCTTTTTTTGGCTCTTTCATTTGGATGTCCCACATCATGAAGGAAGGGAAAAATATGGGCTTTGGATTAAATCTAGCCAAATGACTATTTTGTCCATACATTTTTACCAATTTCGCACATAGACTAAAAGCTGAGGGAATTTTCACCTAACTTTGAAAAGGCATAACTTTATTTGTAGACATCAAATTGGAGCGATTCTAAAGGCCATATGACCCTTATTGAGTCTAATTTTAAGGGAAAATATAGCATTTAGTGAAATAGAAGCTCAAAATTCCTAGAATTTTAGGTTTGGACACTATCCTAGAAAATATATAGTTTTTCTGGTTAATTCAAAAAGTCATAACTCTTTGTATACAACTCCAAAAAATACCCATTAAATGTCAAATTAAAGTTTAGGATGTCTACTTTCATCTTGTAAAATTTCAAAAATTTTGAACATCAATTGTGCATTTAAAAATAACGTTTAAAGTGACTGCCTTGCACATAATTCTTACTGGCAACATTTTCGGTTTTGCAATATATATTTCCATTGGTCCAAAATACCAAGAGTTGTTCCCACTCAATAATGTTGTGTGTGACCACTAATTGCCTTATTTTGTCATTCCATGTGCTCTTTAATTCACCATTTTATTCCCTTAAATATAAGGGATCTCAGTGACTGACATTTGGGACGTCACAACACAAGGGACCATGGATTCCTCCAGTAAGGAATACTAGGCTCAGAAATACTGCTTAGTGCTTTATGGATATGACATGTTCCTATTTTATTATATATTTTTATATCTATTTATAGGATTTTTTTCATAGTTATTGTTCTTAAATGTAACTATTATGATTATCTTGGATTAGAAGGTGTTGCACAAACGAAATGCTAAAAATGGTGAAATTGTCAGTGTTTATTTCCCTAGGTTAAATTGATTTGCACGAAGTTATTTTTGTTTGTGTTTAATGTAGTATGTAACCCCCTACCTTAATAGCCATAATTATAGTTCAAAAATATGTCATTAAGATAAATTAGAGACTAACGAATCATTCAAAATGTATTGTAAGTCCCAACTTCAAGATAGGGTCCGGTACTATGATAAAGTGGTTTTCAAAAACTTTTTCCAAAACTAGTTTAGTAAGATCTCACACTCAACTTTTGAATATATATGGCCTGTGCAATTCGGTTTCATTCATACATATTAGAGTGTAAGCAAAATTTCCAACAACACTTGGGTTTTATCCATTCACTAAAGGGTTTACGGGACATATTCACCCATTTCAGTTTCCCATACCGGGGATTACATAGCACTATTCAAGCTCACAACATTTACAACATTTATAAGAATCCCAAAATATGATAACCATTATAAAAATTACAACTTCTAGTTAGGAGTACTAGCCACCCTTGGTCAGAAATTACTTGCCAGGAACTACAACTCTGATACCAAAATGTAACCCCCTACCTTGATTAGTGTAATTATAATTCAATAATGCATAACTAAATTGGATTAGAGACCGTCTGATAATTTAAACTCATTTCGATTTCCTACCTTATAGTAGGGTTTTCACAAAATCTTTCAAAATCTCATCTCTATCCTAGTCTCAATTTCAAAATTCGAATATAATTACCTGTGCAGTTAATTTACATTCACACATATTAGAGTGGGTAACTAAATCCCCCGCAACGCCCGGGTTCTATACATATATTTGAGGGATTATAGTTTTCCACTAGGGGATTACAAAATCCAAAAATCAAAAGTATTATCCACTCCTTGAAATATACAGTAATCCCAAGTTCTAAAGTAGATAACCAACTCACACAATCAAATACACCCCATAAGGTCCTAATCACTCTGGGTTGCCCGCTTCTCTTTAGCGCCACTAGTCCTGTCTAAAATGTTAGTCATTAGAAAGAATGAGATTCAAGAGAATCCCAGTAGTAACAAATCACTTATAGAGTGCACAAACACATAGCATATATGATCATGTTAAGCAGCATCACAATGTATTATGGCTCACACCACAAACAACAGCACTCATGGTTGTAAACTTTATGCGTCAGCTTTCGCTGCGATCTCTGTGATTCACAAGGTATCACAATGTATTCTCAATGCATGACACATATACATACAATGTTTCACACATAGTATAAGAGAAAGAGTTACTACCTTGTTCCTTCCTGACGTTCTTCAGCACTGCAGGCTCTCGAGGGCGGCAAATATCAAATCCTATAAACCAAATCAGGGACAACCCGTCAATCTCTTTTCCAAGTTTTCCAATTTCATAGTACTTTATGTTGGTTATCATTTAGACTCTTTAGGTTGCTATTATAGGTCTAAACATATCCCTAAAGGGTTGAAAGAGACTACCCTGAAGATACCTTTTTCGGGTAAAGCACACTAATTTTGGGCTGCCTCACTTGAGTGAATAACTCACTCGAGTGTTGCCCTCACCCTTGCTCGAGTCCCAGCGAGTGCGACACAGAAAGTGTTTGCCCGAGAGCAAACCTCAAAATATCTCTTACACTCACTCAAGCACAAGAAGCTGTACTTGAGCGATGACTTCAAGTATACTCAAGCACCAAGAAGTGAGGCTCAACGAGTGACTACCCGAGAGCGACCATAAACTCCCAGGTCTTAAACTTACTCCCTCACTCGAGCATGCCCATGCTCACTCGAGTGGGATCATATCTCACCCGCAAGTCAGGAAGTGTACTCTCGCCCTTCCACTCAAAAACGCCACTGAGAAACCAAAGAAAATAGAAATCTACTGATGTACTCGAGTGAGGTCATCCCTCACTCGAGTGATACCATCAGATGCTAGAAATACAGTAACTGGTATGGTTTTCCAAAGTAACCTAAACTGATCTCAATAGGTTCTACTCTTGCACCAAAGCTCGTTCTTACCTAAAATTCCACAAGGAACCTATTGTTAACCTCAAAATATCTAAAATCATACCCCAAATACGATTTGTCCTTAAATCTCCACATTCCACTCAACAACTCAATCATTAACACTTTTATTTCTTACTTCTAAATCAATCCCTACCAACTCAAAATACCATAAGCTACCAATTGAACAGTGACACTCCCTTCAATTCCCACTTTCATTTAATACCAATATTCAAGGCAAAATTCCAAAATTTACAAAACTTAACCAACATTTAAAACACAACCATCAAAATACATCAAATCATTACCTCTTTCACTTGGTAAGTTCAAATCTTTGTTTCTCCAACTTTCAGATTTGAGCAAACACCAAATCACTACTCTTTAAAATTTTGAAAACATAGAAGTCAAGCTCTCAACTTCTTGAACAATATCAATGAAGAGTTTTTGAGCATGTGAAGTCATTTACGTACCTAGATTTCAAACCATTCCTTTATCTTTCTTGTCCAAGCTCGCCGGAAATGGAGAAGGAAGAGAGATATAAGATAATGATATTGATTATCACATTCTTTTCTTTTTCCTATACAACAACCGACTAAGAGGAGAGAGGGAAGAGAAAATGAGTTTGAAATATTAACTTTGATCCAAGGGTCCTCATGATGACACTTGGCACAATCTTGTTCCTCCCCTTTAATTTCACATGTTTTCATTTACATAGGATTCCACCCCATGGTTAAATCCTAGCCATTGATTCCTTTGACTTTTAATCTCAACCGTTAATCTTCAAGTTACCAATGAGTTTCCTCTTTGGTAACTGTCCAATCAATAAGTGAATTTCCAATTTCGCCCTTGATTATCATAACCTTTGCCTACTAAACCATCAACAAACATATTTTACATCACATACGTCAAAAAATGCTTAACTAACATCAATTACATCACTTTGAAGTTATTAGCCCTTAATCACAATTTAGGATATTACATAAAGTACCTAGTTACATAGGATATTGGTGGGGCGTAAAAGAACTATGCTAGTGATACTGGGCTTTGAGAGTACCAGCTGATACAGGGCTTTGAAAGAATAGTGCCTGCCGTTACAGGGCTTCAAAAGAATTATGCCAGCTGTTATTTGGTTTAAAGGGTGCCTAATGATACAAGGGCTTTGAGAGGGTGTCAGTGTTACTGGGCTTTGAAAGAATTGTCCCAGCCATTATTAGACTTTGAGGGCATCTGCAAGTACAGGGCATTAAAAGGATAGTGTCAAGCGTTACTAGGCTTTAAAAGTATTGTGCCAGCCGTTACTGGGCTTTGAGGGTACCAACCGGTACAGGGCTATGAAAGAATAGTACCTACCGTTATAGGGCTTTAAAAGAATTATACAAAGCGTTATTGGGCTTTAAAAGAATTGGGCTATCCATTATTGGGTTTTAAGGGTGCCTACCAGTACAGGGCTTTGACAAGGATGCCAGCCATTACCGAGCTTTGAGGGTACTTGCCGGTACATGGCTTTTAAAGTGTGTCTGCCGTTACTGGGCTTTAAGGGTACCTATTAGTACAGGGCTTTCAAAAAGGTGCCACCCGTTACAGGGCTTCAAAAGAATTATGCCAGCCTTTATTGGGCCTAAAAGGTGCCTATTGATATAAGGGCTTTGAGACGGTGCCAGTATTATTGGGCTTTGAAAGAATTGTGCTAGCTATTATTGGGCTTTGAGGGTGCCTTCAAGTACAGGGCTTTAAAAGAATAGTGCCAAGTATTGCTGGGCTTTAAAAGAAATATGGCAGCCGTTACTGGGCTTTGAGGGTGCTTGCCAGTATAAGGCTTTGAAAGAATAGTGCCTGCCGTTACAAGGCTTTAAAAGAATTGTGCAAAGTATTATTAGGCTTCAAAAGAATTGTGCCAACTGTTACTGCACTTTGAGGGTGTCTACCGGTACAAGGCTTTGAAAAAGGTGCCACCTGTTACTGGGCTTTGAGGGTGCCTGCTAGTATAAGGCTTTAAAAAGGGTGCCAGTTATTACTTGGCTTTAAGGGTGACTGTCAGTACATGGCTTTGAAAGGGTGCCAGCAGTTACTGGGCTTTGAAAAGGGTACCAGCCATTATTAGGGTTTGAAGGTGCCTCCATAAACATGTGATACCCCTTGGAGTAGTGCTTATGAAGATGATGATGTGATGATGAAATCCTAATGAGGATGACAACAATGATGATGAAGACTATGTAATGGCCCTGATAATGTGGGGAATATCAAAATGGTGAAGTTATGATAAAGGTTATGACACTAATAATTATAATGACAATGATGACGGACTTCTAATGATGATGATGAATACAATGATAATGCTAATAATGAAGATGATGATGATTGTAGTGATGATGATGATGTTAGTGGTGATATTGATAATGGAGGTGATGAAATGCTAATGAGAATGTGTGCAATAATGGTGGTGTTAAAGAATAACCTGGTAAGTGATAGAGCTCAATATTTATATATTTTTATTAATTAATCTTAGGCTTTTATGGGATTTAATTGAATATTTTGGGCATAATCAAGTATTAATGTGAGATTTTAGCGAAAGAATAATTTAGGAATTAAAGTGGTTAAATTTTTTTATTTTTAATTAATATTTGTTATTCCCATTATTCTTTACTTGTGAGTAAACGATATTACCTTTGTGAATCTAATTTTGTAGGTGATGACATGGCACAACTTATTTAATCTAGATAAATTGAAAAAGGAAGTGGCGTTGGGAACAATTGTTGAATGAAAAAAAGCAATTTGACCGAGTTGAGTTGAATGAAGAATAGAGGACTTGACCAAATTAAACAGCTGGGATTAAGGGACAAAAAGGAAATGAAGGAGGAGACGTGTAGAGTTGGAACATGGCAATAATTAAAGATTGAAGAAAAGAGCAAGACGTGAGGCATTATAGAATTGACGTGAAGCATGGGCTGGACCAATAGGAGTAATTGAAGGAAAAGAAGCAAGCTGATGTGAAGAGGAAGTGGGCCAAATTAAAAGGCTGGAGAGAAAAGAGGGTTGACCCAAAAGAAAGACGCTGGACCATAAAGGAAGAAATGAAGAAAGGAAGGTGTGGGCCGAAAGGGAAGCAACGAAAATAAAAGAATTAAGAAAGGGCTGACGTAAAAAAGGTTGACCATGTGGGAAAAGGGAGAGAAGCAGAACAAATGATAAAAGGAGAGTGGTGGTGGCTATGAATATATGTTGCAACAACAAAAATAAGGAGGAAGAGAGGGGAGCACCAAATGTAAACAGGAAAAAGGAAGGAGCCGAAATAATGGAAAGAAGGGCATGAGAAAGTTGACGGAATGGAAGGAGGCACATCTTTTATGTGTAGAATTGAAGATGTGAAGGTGGCTGTTGCATCTTATTTCCATGGCTATTTTCCTTTCCTTCCATCAAGTTTTATCTCTTGTTCCATGAGTAACTAAGCTTTGGTGATTTCCTTGAGTTGGGTAATGGTTTGATCTTCTAAACTTCAATGGAATTCCTTAAGCTCTCTTTCTAGTTCATAATTGTATGGCTTGGTTAAGTATATGGTTGTGATCTAGATTATTCTATGCCAAGTGGATAAACTTGGTAGTTGAGCTAAGAGTTGATTAATTGAGCTTTGTATGATTCAATTTAAGAGTAGGTTGAGTTGTTTATTTCGATTTGGTTAAGTGGATTGTAAATGACTAAACTAAATGCTTTAAACTTTTGTAATGGTAATTACAAGCTAGAATTGGAAGTTGATTATTCATCTCCTTAAGTCTGAATTATTTGGTGGTGTTCATTTAATTGATTCGGTAGACTGAATTAAATGAATATTGCAAGTATGGAGCTAGTGGTAACTTAGTTCCATCCTCTTAACTCATATTATTAGCAAGCAAGGAAGACTAAAGCCTTAACTCAAGGGAATCTCGTTTCATCATTATCCTAGTTAATTGCATTTATCTTGTTGTTAGTGTTAATTTCAATTCCATTTGCTTCTTTGTTTTACAAACTAAAAAATACAAAAATATTGAATTATATTAGATTACTTCATTAGTTTTAAAATCAAATTCTCAAAATGATTCCTCACAACTTTAAGGGATTCATCACTTTACTATTTAGAAACTTGCAAATTAATCTCCTCACAAGAACGCCCTAGGTTGAGCTACTACACTACATTTTCAAACTTAGTTTTATTTTGTGAACTCACACGACATGGGTTCATCAAATTGGTGCCATTTCCAGGGAGGATGATTGCCAATGTTTTAAGTAGTTAAGTTTTCTTTTTAGTTGCTATAGTGTGTCTTAGTTTGGCAGTAAGTGTGTAGCACTTATTTGAATTTTGACGAAAATCTAATTTTCGATTACCACTGTCTTGCTGGAACTGAAATTTTCTTGGCCAGAAAATTCTAAAATTTGGTAAGTCAAGGTTTTTCAGCATTTTTAAACAAGACTAATAGCTAAAGCTAATAGTTCTGTTGGATTTTAGCCAAATTTGAAAGTTTGCTATATGTTTCTGAATTTTCTTTCTTTTTTGGTATTTTTCTAGGTTTTTGATTTGGTTTGTTTTTGGGTTTTCTTTAATTTTTCTCGGTTGCTTGTGTGTTTTTCAGTTTGTCTTAGTTAGTTTTTAGTTGTTGAAGTGTTAGGTAGTGTTTTAGGTCAATTTTCATTTTCATAGTTTTTTTGCATTCCATTTGCATATAAAATTTTCTAAAAAAGAATTGCATTTTGTTGCTTTGCTATAATGTTCTTAGTTGCCATTGTATGGTTTACTATTATTTTGTGGTGAGCAACTTTGCATTCTTTATCCTTGGGAAGGTCTTGGTCATACTATCATAATAGAAGATCCTCTTTCACAAAGCTTTAAAGCCATACAACATCGATTAAAGCTTGTTTTAACCCAATTGGAGACTCTACAGAGAGGTTCTAATAGTCAAGAATATGATTAATCATTCCACAACCTATATAATGAACCCTATCCCCAATAATCTTTTCCACCATACCAACCTTTCCATAGTCCTTCATTCCCACCACAACCCCCATATAGACTTCAACATGACTTTTGTTCCCCACCCTACAACCTAAATTTTGACCCTATTCAATTAGCACAAGGACTACCCTATAAACCATCTCCTTTACACTGTCTACCCTCTTACTCACCATACCAACCCTCATTCCAATCTTCATTCCAATCATTTCACCCACCACTTTGTAAACCTTCCCCACCATCCTACCTTGAAACTCCACTTCCATTTCATGACCCACAACCTAGTAGATTGGATACCATTTTCTCACCTCACAACATGGATTCCCTAACAAGTGCCTTAAAAAGAAAGTATGAGACACTCCAAGAGCAATACCTTCAGTTACTCATGTATCAAGGGCCAATTGATAGCTCTAAGGAGAGAGAAGGGAAATTGAAAGATATTAATGAATTCTTTAAGGCATACTATGATCACATGTTATGGGTAAAGACAGTAGGTGATGTTGGAACCTATTGGAATCAAGACCTATAAAAGGAGGAACAAGGAACCCAAAATCAAGAGCTTTATGCTACTTCACATGTAGAGAGTTCTCAACCTTCAATGATTCCATCAAATGCATCCATCCAAGCACAAGAAGTGAAGCAAATAGAAAAGAGAAATGAAGAGTCTTTCTTACCCTTTGGTAACAATCCTATCCTTATAAAATTTGACTCTCCTTCTACTTTGATTGATGAAGTAATTCATGATTTGAGTGATAATGAGATGGATGAGGAAATAATTTTTGAATTCCCTCTAATGCTTGAACATGTAATTGCTCAACCCATTAATTCTAGTAGTGGTAGCTTGGATGAGTCTATGCCTTGTAATGATTATACTCCTTTGTATGATACTTTGATTGATGATTTGCATGATAATGATGATGCTAGTGCTGAAATTACATGTTCTTGTGATGGAAATACAATGTGTATGGATTGCATTGATGAGAAATATCCAAAAATTTTTGAAATGCATAGAAGTAGAGATGACCATTATCTAGAACTTAGTAATATGCATGCCAGGCAAGATGTTGAGAATGAAACTCCTTTATCTTTCTCTTCTTATCCCTCTCTTACTTGTAAAAGTGACTTGATGCACTCCAATTCTATATTGGATTTTGCACTTTCCACTTCACACAAGAGTAAAGATAAATATGTTAAATCACAATTGATCACTAATCCTAAGGTCAATCTTTGTTTGCAAGAGTTCAATGTTCATATATTTTATGATGACATGCATGTTCCCATTGTTTCAATTATCAGTGCTTTTGGTTTAGCAAGTGAGATTCACCTTGATTCACTTGAATTGCTTGGACCTAGTTTTGTGCTTTGTGATGATCATACTTCTTTACTAGATGATGTCAAGCATATTCATGAATCCTACTCCCAAATCTTATAATGTGATTTACCTCCTGATTTATTGGGATTTGATGCTGTTAGTGATTCTATTGACTTGGATTGTGCTATAGATGATAGAGTAGTACTTGATTATGTCACTACTATTACTGAAATCCAAATTGATTCTTTGATACCTAGTGTTACTTGCTGTATGCCACTAGTTGACTTTATTGGTTGTGAGAAGCACTTGTTATCGAATGCAGCCGACTCTAGTCTTCTCACATTACATACACCATTATGCCATTTCATTGGTCCTAATGCTTTCCATAGATTTAAGTATTTTGATTCATGTGGCATCCTTGGAGTAGGTACTACTGTTGTTTTAGTTAATTCTTCACAGCTTAATTCTCTTGGTGGTTGCCCTCATTCATATTATCTTTACATTTGGAAAACTCTATCCTACTTGGGCCTAAACTATTGAGGAGCAAAATACTAAGCTTCCTTTTGATTTTCCTATCTAGCTACAAGCCACCATGATCACACGGTAGTCTCTTTCTACCTTGTTCCTTGTTTTATTTGATGATATATGCTATTGAACAAGTATAGGGGAGGGACTTACCAGTAGTAAAAAATAGTTTGTTTGTTTGCATTTTTCAATTGAATAAACTCCATTTTGAATCATACTTTTATGCTTAGCCTATCCTACACTACCCTTTTCTCTATATCCTTATGCCTAATTTCTAAGAACTATTTCCACTTATGTCTTGTCTTCTCTCTCCCCTTGTGACGATGATGTGTTGTATTTCAATCTTGAATTGGACTTCACAACATTCACTTCACCCAAGAGATAAGTGCGTCTAGGTTCTTTGTTTTTGTGCATTATATTGAGGGCAATGTAAGGATTCAGTGTGGGGGAGTGTGTTTATTCTCATGATGGATTTCACTGTGATATCATATGCCTTTATCTCCTGCTTGTGTCTCTGTTGTTTTTTGTCCAATTCACTGAGATTTTTGAAGCCTTTAGTCATGATCAAGTATCTCAATTACTCTTAGTTGGATTCATAGTTGAAACTTGCTTTGAATTAGTGAATTGCCATAAAATTCAAGTGTTTTAATGATGCATGGTTTAATTTTGATGAGTTTGTTACGGAACAAAAAGCCTAGTTTGAAGGTGTTTTGGGCCTAATTTTTCATTTCATTGTGTGATTTATCCACTTAGATTATTGCTCTCTAGAACTTATTTTGTTTCTTGCTTAAGGCTACATTTTGCAATGGTATGGATAAAGATGACATTGGCATTCATTTCATCGCCCATTTACCCAAACATAAACCATTCATCATTTACCCCCCTTTGAGCCTTTCACTTTTGTTTCTATTTCATTATACAAATGCTATTTTTTCATCCTTTACAAATTTCTTCCTAGCACTATTGAAAAAAAAAGAAGAGAAAAAAAAGAGAGAAGAGTACTATTGTATTTGTGAAGAAAAAAAAGAGAAAAAATGCCATGTGAATAGTCTAAAGAAAGAAAATAGAAAAGAAGAAAAAGAAGAAGAAAAGTGTGAATAAAACAAAGAGAGAAAAATTCAAAGAAAGAAATAAAGTACAATGGTAAAATATTTGAATTAAGTTAGTTCTATAGTGCTAAGTGATCTAGTGATTTATTTGGTGTAAGAATATTGTTTGTTACATTTTCCATCATTTGGCCTATTCAACATTACAACCCTACAAAGCCCTTTGGATTTATTTATGCCATTGTTCCAAGTAGTGGAGAGCCTAGAAATGAAGGATGTAAGTGGATGTAAGTGAAAAACTACCCTATATGAGAGAAGAGTGTAAACACTTATCCTAGTTAAGATTTCCAATTAAGCTCATTGTAATTTAACCTTGCATTACTTTAGCTACTTCAATTTTTGGTATGTTCATTGAATTTGGATAGGTGGATACCTTGTTATTTAACTAAGTGTGATTCTTGAAGCTTGATCTTGCCTATTCTTTCAACTTTCATCCCTCTTTGCCTAGTGTTGAGTCTAATGTTTTACTCAGGAGTGCAAAAGCATAAGTGTGGGGGAATTGATAGAGCTCAATATTTATATATATTTATTAATTAATCTTAGGCTTTTGTGGGATTTAATTGAATATTTTAGGCATCATCAAGTATTCATGTGATTAATTAATATTTGTTATTCCCATTATTCTTTAATTGTGAGTAAAAGATATTACCTTTGTGAATCTAATTTTGTAGGTGATGACATGGCACAACTTATTTAATCTAGATAAATTAAAGAAGGAAGTGGCGTTAGGAATAATTGTTGAATGAAAAGAACCAATTTGACCGAGTTGAGTTAAATGAAAAATAGAGGACTTGACCAAATTAAATAGCTGGGATTAAGGGACAAAAAGGAAATGAAGGAGGAGACATATAGAGTTGGAACATGGAAATAATTAAGGATTGAAGAAAAGAGCAACACGTGAGGCATTATAGAATGGACGTGAAGCATGGGTTGGACTAATGAGAGTAATTGAAGGAAAAGAAGCAAGCTGATGTGAAAAGGAGGTGGGCCGACTTAAAAGGCTGGAGAGAAAAGAGGGCTGACCCAAAAGAAAGACGCTGGACCATGAGGGAAGAAATGAAGAAAGGAAGGTGTGGGCCGAAAGGGAAGCAAGGGAAGTGAAAGAATTAAGAGAGGGCTGATGTGAAAAAGGGGGCCATATGAGAAAAAGGAGAGAAGCAGCGCGAATGATAAAAGGAGAGTGGTGGCGGCTATGAATATATATTGCAGCAGCATAATAAGGAGGATGAGAGGGGAGCACCGAATGTGGAAAGGAAAAGGGAAGGAGCCGAAATAATGGAAATAAGGGCATGAGAGAGTTGACGGAATGGAAGGAGGCGCATCTTTTGTGTGCAGAATTGAAGACGTGAAGTTGGTTGTTACATCTTATTTCTATGGCTATTCTCCTTTCTTTCTATCAAGTTTTATCTCCTGTTCTATGAGTAGCTAAGCTTTGGTGATTTCCTTGAGTTGGGTAATGGTTTGAGCTTCTAAACTTCAATGGAATTCCTTAAGCTCTCTTTCTAGTTCATAATTATATGGCTTGGTTATGTATATGGTTGTGATCTAGATTATTCTATGCCAAGTGAATAAACTTGGTGGTTGAGCTAAGAGTTGATTAATTGAGCTTTGTATGATTCAATTTAGGAGTAAGTTGAGTTGTTTATTTCGATTTGGTTAAGTGGATTGTAAATGACTAAATTGAATGCTTTGAACTTTTGTAATGGTAATTGCAAGCTAGAATTGGAAGTTGATTATTCATCTCCTTAAGTCTGAATTATTTGGTGGTATTCATTTAATTGCTTCGGTAGACTGAATTGTCTCATCATTATCCTAGTTAATTGCATTTATCTTGTTAGTGCTAATTTCAATTCCATTTGCTTCTTTGTTCTAAAAACCAAAAAATACAAAAATATTTAATTAGATTAGATTACTTCATTTGTTTTAAAATCAAATTCTCAAAATGATTCCTCACAACTTTAAGGGATTCATCTCTTTACTATTTAAAAACTTGCAAATTAATCTCCTCACAAGAACTACCTAGGTTGAGCTACTACGCTACATTTTCAAACTTAGTTTTATTTTGTGAACTCGCACGAAATTGGTTCATCAGTAAGTGATATTGCTCCTTCTTCGTCTATGTGCCTAGCCAGAACCCCCTTACTCATGCAGTTGTGTTGGATGTATAAAGATATGTATAATGAGATTCACGTAGATGTCACAGCCTAGAACCCTCAGCTTAGATTATGTCCCTTTATCAACTGTTTGACCCCACAACAGAAATTCCAGTTGGGACCTTCACTAATGATCCTGAAATTACACAAGTTAAATAGGAGTAGAGGACAACATGTATATCATCATGAGTGTTTATCGAGATAAAAGTTGTGCTTTCATTAAAAAGAGTTACCCTTATACAAATCATGACTCAAAGTTTGACATGCGATTTAATGGAAGGGAAAGATATACTAAGGTTGAACATTCATTTAAAGGAAATGATCTTCTAATATTCAAGTGGATGCATAATGATAAGCATATATTGGTGTAGACGTGATGCTATCAGGAGGTCCTTTAGTTTCAGTTTCGTGTCGTCCCTCTAATGGTGCCATGCTTAATTGCCAGAGATGCACCTTTTGATAAATGATTATGGAGTCTTCCAAATAAAAAAAGTAAAGAGAGTTATGGGGCTAGGACTAATAACCTTCTTCGATATTTGTTTAACCAGCCCTTTCGGGGTTTTGACTCTACGAGCTCCCAATTTTGTGCTTTAATTTTTTCCTAAGCTGCCCTTTTGGGTTTTCAACTTAGCGAGCTTTTTTTTATTTTCTCTAACTTCTACCTAAGCTACCCTTTTGGGTTTTCAACTTAGCAAGCCCTTCTTTTTCTTTTTCTTTTTCTTTTTTGCTTTAACTTTTGCCTAGGCTGCCCTTTCGGGTTTTCAACTTAGCGATCTATTATTTATAATTTTTTCTGCCCTAACTTCTGCCTAAGCCGCCCTTTGGGGTTTTCAACTTAGCAAGCCCCCTGGCCCCTCTTTTTTTTTTTGCTTAACTTTTACCTAAGCCGTCCTTTCAGGTTTTCAACTTAACGAGCTTTTTTTTATGCATAGTATTTCTTTACAGCATCTGAATTGATTTGTCTTGGTAAATCTTAGCCATTCATATTTGTCAATATCAATGCCCATCCAGAGAAAGCCTGCTTAACAACCTATGGGCCTTCATAATTCGAAGCCCATTTACCTCTGTCATCTTCTTGATTTGGCAAGATCTTCTTGAGAACTAGGTCTCCTACTTTAAACCCCCTAGGTCGTAGTTTCTTATTAAAGGCTCTTGCCACTCGTGACTGATATAATTGCCCATGACATATTACCGTAAGCCTCTTTTCTTCAATCATATTCAATTGTTCAAACCGAGAGCGTATCCATTCACTTTCATCTAGGTCTGATTCAGCCAAGGTTCTCAGGGATGGTATTTCCACTTCAATTGGAGTGACAGCCTCTATTCCATAAACTAAAGAGTAAGGGGTTGCCCCAGTTGAAGTACGCATTGTGGTATGGTATCCATGTAAGGCATATGGAAGCATTTCAAGCTAGTCCTTATAAGTCACTGTCATTTTACTGGTGATCTTCTTAATGTTTTTATTGGCTGCCTCGACCACGGCATTCATCTATTATCTATTGGTGCAAAATTATGATGGTTGATCTCGAACTAATAGCATAATTCTTTAACTGTTGCCCCGTTGCGGTTTGGTGCATTGTCAATTATGATCCTCTTTGGCAACCTATATCTACAGATGATATTGGCCTTTAAGAATTTGATAAAGGCCTTCTGAGTAATACTAGCAAAGGAATTAGCTTCCACTGTAATACCCTAAATTTTGAGACTTGAGACTAGAGAATAAGCCTGAAATAAGTGGATTGCTAAGCCCTGATTTAGCAAGATCCCAAATTGTGATTAAGGGTTAATGACTCCAAAAGTGGAGGTGGTTAGTGATAAATAAACCCTTTTGGATATTATGGTGTGATTTGGCACCTGATGTTATTTGTGTGTGCTGTGAGCAGCGCCAAAACCCTGTATTTAAGCTCAATTATGGATTAACATCTAAATTGACTTAAAATAGAGGGAAGGCGCATATTGTGGCTAAATGAAAAGATGTGAAGTGTTGGTGGTGATTCAATGAGAATTACCGTAATCAGGGGCAAAACGGTAAAGTTATCGACCAATTGGTCAGTTACCAAAGGGGGAACTTATTGGTAACTTCAAGATCAATGGTTAAGATTGATTTGTGTAGAGATCAAAGGGTGGAATTATGTGTGCAAGTGCCTATGTGAGCTCATGAAGATGGATCAAGATCATGACAAGTGGCAAGATTTGGACCCTTGATCTTGGGTCAAAGATTCAACACCCTTCCTCTCTTCTCTCTCCCTTATTTGGACGGTTTTTGGCCCTAAAAATCTGCTCTCTTCTTCATCATCTTCATTTATTCATCATCTCATCTCTCTCTTGTTTCTCCATGGCGTCCCAAAGCAAGGAAGAAAGAGAAAGGAAGAGTTCAATGTTTAGGTGAGATAATGTCCTCTAATGCTCAAATACCCTTCTTTAATGTTGTTCATAGTGATGAGAGCTTCATCTCTATGGTTTTACATTCTTGATTGGAGGTGTTTGATGGCTTGAGGAAATTTGGAAAGATGAAGAATCAAGGAATTGGTTTGGGAAAGAGGAAGAGGTGAGTATTTGAAGCCTTTTGATCTAAGTTTTGTGATTTGTGGATGAGTTTAGTGAATTTTGAATTTTGCCCTGATTTTCTTGTGATTTTGGATTGGATGAATATGGTTGTATTTTATGTTGAAAATGGTGCCATGTTGTAGTATTTGGTCATTGGAATTGGTTTGGGAACTCGAAATGAAAAGAATGGCAATGTGGTGTTTATGTTGTGATTTGTGATGACATGTTGTGATTGTTGGTAAAACATGTCCATATAATGTGAATTTGGTTGTTTTGGTGTTTCCAATGGATTCCTTGTGCAAATTTATGTGGAAATGGTATTTGGTGTGAATTTGGGAACCATTGGAATCATTGGTGCAAAACTGGAAATTCTGTCCAGTGTAAATTCTGTCTGGGAAGCCTTGTTGTGTGGACGTTTTGACTGGGCAAATGAAGTCAGAAAATTATGAACATTATCAGTCTTAAAGTTCACATCCCAAGCTTGAAAATGGAAACATAATTTGTGCCATTTCGTTTTGTCTTCTGTGAGTTATAGCCGTCCAAAGTTTGAGGTCGAAAATGAACACTGTTTTGGGATAGTCTTGAGTTTTGGGGAATTCTGTATTTATGTGGTGATTTCCAGTATTGGCCAATATTTTTCCTGTGTAGAGGACTTGAATAGCTTTCATTTGGATTTGGGATCACCTCATTTTAATTTTTTTGGAATTAGTTATGATTTTTGGAAGTTCAGCCAAGAAACTGGATTTTCTTGGCCGCGGCCAGCGGATTCTGGGCAGCGGCCAAAATGTTTCTGGGCAGATTTTGGCCACGGTCAGTGGATTTATGGGCTGTGGCCAACCCCCAAAAATCAGCATTTTGGACTTTTAAAAGGTGGTCTTTGGTTAAGTGTTTCCCAAGCCTTTAGGCATGTGTTTAGGCTTTGATTAGCCACCTAATGGTGTTAAATGATAACCAACATTAAGTGTTTGTATGTTGAGGAATTGAGAAAGGGATTAACCCTATGTCCTTGCTTTGGTTATAGGGTTGATATTCGCCCTGATCGTGGTTCGGTATTCGTTCTGATCGCGAGTAAGCGAAGCTGGAGCATACGTGGAAAGAGTGTAGGGAACTTACCTCCTTGCCTGTATATGATATTGTGTTAATGTGTTGATGCATGTTATTGCTTTTCTTGATTATGTGGAACATATATGATGTTTGAAGCTTTGTTTCTATTTATGCTATGGCCATGAGTGTATTGTTGAAACATTGAGCATGTAGATGTGTCATGGTATGGACATGTGATATGTATTGCAAGCATGTCATGCATTATACACTTATCATACATGCATTTTGGTATTTGTTTCCTACTGAGATTCTGTCGAATCTCACCCTCCCCTACCAACATTTTAGACAGGGTAGGTGGATCGAGGTTGGAGCAAACAGGCAAAGGCGATGAGGACTACTTCGGGTTATAGATTTTGGTAGTTGGTTATCATAGTTGGGATGCATATTTGGGTTTGGCTGTGTATATATGGATGTATATTTGATTATGTATGGAGATGAGATTTGTGTAATCCCCGTTTGAGGAATTGTAAAGGGCGAATGTGCCCTATGAATTCTATGTAAAGGAATGAACCCGGGAGTTGCCGGGAAGTTATTGTTGTACACTCTGATATTTGTATAAATGTGATATTCCGTGTAATGTAATTGTATTCGAAATTGAATATGAGACCAGGTAAATTATATTTCAAAAGTTATTTGTGAAAACCCTATCGTGAAGATGGGATTTGAAATAGTTTTTTTTCTTATTGGTCTCTATTTCACCTTAATCGCATATTTCGGATATAATTACGGCAGGGGGTTACATCCACCCACTTAGTAAAATAGTCAATAGCAACGAGGATTAAACGATGACCATTCGAAGTTTTTGGGTTAATCGGCCTAATGACATCAATTCCCCACATGGAAAAGGGCCATGGAGATACAAGACTATGCATTAGAGTTGGAGGAGCATTAACTTTATTGGCGTATATCTGGCACTTATGACACTTTCTAACATAATTGATGTAATCCTTCTCTATAATTATCAAGTAGTAACTGGATCTTTAAGCTTGTTTAGTTAATGAGTGGCCATTTGCATGTGTGCCACATACGCCTTTATAGATTTCTGCCATAATCTTATGCACCTCCCTTATGTCTATACATAAGCAATGTGTAACCCCCTCTTCCATAATTATATCCAAAATATGAAATTCAAGTGAAATAGAGTCCAATATGACAAAACAACATTTATAATCCCTCATCTTTAAGATGGGGTGCTAAAATAAATAGTTCAAAAATATAATCAATCTGGTTTCGCATTCACATTTTGAATACAATTAACTCGTGAAGATAAATCACATTTATATAAATATCAGAGTACAAAGAATAATTCCCGGCCAACCTCGGTTCCATATATTGATCAAAGCTTTACAAGGCATAGTCGCCCATACAAGCCCTTATACGGGGATTACACAATACTCTTTCCGAACACAATCTAATCTGTCATTTGAACATATACATCCAACATATACAATTATATCAACAAATAACAATAACCAACTACCAATGTACTTGCCCATAAGGAGACCTAGCCACCCTTGGTTGCTTGCTCCATCTTGATCCACTTGCCCTGTCTACACTGTTGGTAGGGGAGGGTGAGATTATGGAGAATCTCAGTAGGAAAACAATACCAATATGCATGCAAGATAAGTGTTTAATGCATGACATGCTTGCAATACATAATTCATGTTCACACAATGACATATCAGCATGCTCAATGTTCAAACAATATACTCATGGCCATAGCATAAGTTGCAACAGAGCTTCAATCACTCATGTATGTTTCACATAATTAGGCAAAGCAATAACATGTATCAATACACCAACACAATTATCAAATACATGCAGGAGGGGTAAGTTCCCTACCCTTGTTCTTTCCACGTGTGCTCCAGCACCAACTACTCATGATCAGGGAGAATATCGAACCCTATAAACCAAATCAAGGACAACAGGTTATTCTCCACTCTAACTTCTCACTTTCATAACACTTATAGTTGGTTATCATTACTGCTTTTTTAGTACTCATTGATATCACTATCTTCCCGCTATCTATAATACCCCACCTTTTGAGACTTGAGCTTAGAGAATAAGCCTGAGATTAGTGGATTGCTAAGCCCCGGTTTAGCAAAATCTCAATTGTGATTAAGGGTTAATGACTCCAAAAGTGGATATGGTTAGTGATAAATAACCCTTTTGGAGAATATGATGTGATTTAGCACTCGAATGTGATTCGTGTGTGTTGTGAGCAGCGCCGAAACCCTATATTTGAGTTCAATTGTGGATTAACATCCAAATTGACTTAGAATAGAGGGAAGACCATTCCTTCCCCATGTTGACATGTTGAGATTGTTGTGTAAACATGTCAATATGATGTGAATTTGATTGATTTGGTGTTTTCAATGGATTTCTTGTGAAAATTTATGTGGGAATGATGTTTGGTATGAAAATGGGACCATTGGAAGCAAAGATGCAAAATCTGAAATTCTTTCCAGTGAAACTCTATTATGGGCAGTCAGTTTGTGTGAATGTTTTGAATGACCAAATAGTGTCTAAAAATTTGGAAAATTTCTAGTATTAAATTTCACATCCCAAGCTTCACAATGGACATATAATTTGTGCCATTTCGGTTTTTGAGCTAGGAGATATGACAGTCCAAAGTTTGGGATGAAAACTGAACTCTGTTTTGGAGCAGAGATGAGTTTTATGTAATTCTGGAATTTTGTGGTAATTTTGAGTAATGGGACATATTGTTTCTATATAGAGGACTTGAATACCTTTCATTTGGCTTTGGAATCACCTCATTTCAATTTTTCTAGAATTAGATATGATTTTTCAAAGTTTGGGCAGAAAATCTGCCAGAAAATCCGAAAATGGGAATTATGACATCATTGAAATAAAAGATGACATCAGCATGGAATTAAATATTTTCTCATCATCTTCAGCTCTCATTTTTGATGTGCTGAACCAGCTGAAACTAGTGAGAGAAAGTTGAGAGCTCTTAGAGAGAGAAAAAGGAGAAATCTCACAAGGTAAGCTGATTTCTCCGACGATCTAGCTCCTAACGCATATAACCTTGCTCCTAAGCTTCTCTTTTATGTTCTTTAAGATTTTGGAAGCTCAATTTTCATGGTTAAGAAGGGCTAGGATTTCAGCCACTCTTGAGAAAAGCTAGTGGGAGCTTGAGGTAACTTCCAAAGTCTTGTGTATTGACTATTCTGGCTGTTGTGGACAATTTAATCGGTGAAATTTTGCTGGATTGTAATTGGTTTCAAAAATGGAAAATGGGTGTATGGGGCTGTTATGCTGCCCAAATTGATACTAAATGGTTGTTGTAACCTAATGGAATAGTCAATAAAGTGGTTAGGAGTAGAAAGGAACGCGTTTACGGAGCTGAAACCGAAAAACCCCAATTTTCCCCGGAATACTTGAGAATTTTGGCCATCTCTAGAAATAGGTCTTAGAGTTGGATTTTCAATGATTTTATGATTCCATTGTGTTTAGGAGTGAAAATTAGGCTGGGTTACAGTTGGCAATTTTTTAGAAAAAGCCGAAAAAGCATAATTACGAAAACGCCCCAAAAACCCTTAAAGTGGGGCTGCCAAGGGTAATTTTGTAATTGACGTTGAATTTGATAATTTCAAGTTCAGAGATGGATTCCTTGGGCAGAAATATGTTAGAATAGCCAATGTCAAAATTTTGGAAAAAGTACAGTCGAACCGGGTACAATAGGGCCGGGCCGGGTCCCCGGGGGCATTTTAGTAAATTTTCAACATAGCCTCATATAACCCCCATAGACACTATGGAAGTGTCTAAATAGTACATTTGACATTTTAGGATCGAATATGAAGCCCCGAGCTATTTGCACGTAGATTGGGGTACACGTTTCGAGGCATTAAAGGGTTAAGGTAGGGAACTTATCTCTCCTACATGCTCAGATAACTGTATTAATGTGTTGATGCATGTTATTGCTTTGCTTCATTATGTGGAACATGTATGAATGATTTGAAGCTATGTTTCAATATATGCTATGGCCATATGTGTATCATTCGAAGCATTAAGCTTATAGATTTGTCATTGTATGTGTGCATGAGTTATGTGATGCAAGCATGTCATACATTAAACACTTATCTTGCCTGTATATTGATAATGTTTCCCTACTGAGATTCTCTCGAATCTTACCCTCCCCTACCAACAATTTAGATAGGGCAAGTGGCTCGTGGAGGGAGCGGCTAGGACTTTTTTGAGATGAGAGTTGGTAGTTGGTTATCAATGAGTTGTGAAGACTATATATGATTCGGTTGAATATAGGGTTATGAATTTGAGATGAGATTGTGTAATCCCTATTTGAAGAATTGTAATGGGCAATTGTGCCCTATGTATCTTTAGTGAAGGTATGTACCCGGGATTGCCGAGATGATTATGTTGTGCACTCTGATATTTATATGAATGTGATTTATCTTCGTGTAGTAATAGTATTCGAAATGTGAATATGAGACCAAGTTAATTAGATTTTAAAAGGTATTTTTGAAAACCCTATCTCAAGGATGGGATTTTAAATGATTTTTTATTATTATTGGTCTCTATTTCATTTTAATCGCGTATTTCGGATATAATTACGGAGGGGGTTACTTATTGGCATAAAGGTATTATGGCACAAGTATCCTCTAGCTTCCTCAGGGAATCTATTATTCCACAGGGAGAACTAGAGTTGATTGTTAGATAAGAGGGACCTTGAGTCCCATCCTATCCAAGATCTTGTCATTGATGAGCGTTGAGTCAGCACATAGTCTTCTGGAATGAGTGCCCTCTAGCCTTCACAGAGAATCTATTATTCTACAAGGAGAACCAGAATTGATCATTAGGCGAGGGAGACCTTTAATCCTACCCTAGCCCAAGATCTTGTTATCGATCGTAGTGATAATCATGCAAAAAAAATGATAGTCAATGAAGCGAGATATACTTTAATTTGATAATATCAAAATTTAGTTACAAGTTTGAGTTCCTATACTATTTGATTACATAAGTTGAAAAATTCAACAATCTCTTCTGGTGGATTCAAAGGAATAGTCATGCCTTCAGCGTGCTTGAATATGCTAGCAAATTTTGGGATCTTGGTGTTAGCAAAGCTGATTAAGTTACTACACCTCTTTACCCATTCTTCTGTCACAACAACTTGTCTGTGGTAAAGGATTTCCCAGTTGGCTAAAACTTTCCTTTAATGATTTAGCTTGTCTACGAGGCTTTGGATGGTTTCAGTACTACTGGCTCTTACAACAACCAATTCACCCTTCTTGCTTTCTAAGAGTTGAGTAAGAATATCAACTTCCACTTACAATTTCTTAAGGGGGCAATGTCTTGAAATTTCTCTTCAAGCAACTCTTTTACTGTAGTCATCTTCAAAAGCCGAACTCTATTATTCTTCATTTACCTATCGTTCTCTTACATAGCTCTTTTTAAGCTTTTGTTTTCTTTTTCCAGATTCATGATTCTTGAGTGTTCTTCTAAATCTCTTCTTTTCTCTTTTCTGTCATTTTTTCTTGAAGGGATGCACATTTGTCTTCTAGTTGACTCATCTTTCTCTTATTTTGATATTCCATCACAGACGGCTCCTCCAGTTCCTTTTCTCTTTTTTCCAATTGCCTTACCAATTCTTGTTTACTTCTTGGGCATCGTTTCCTAATAGAAGATCTTGGGAAGAATAAGATGGATTGACTCCTTTAATTCTGTCCTTGAGCCAGTCCTTATAGCCTGGAGTTGCACCTATTTCTCTCTTCCCCAGCTTAGCTTTTCCCTTGTATGCTATCTTGCTCCAAGCTTCTTTGATTTCTTGACATAAGTCCTTCCCACCATCTTTGTATAAGAAGTGTACGACTTGCACTTCTTCCTAAGAGGGAACTTTTTGCCGAAATGCTAATTGCCTTAATGCTAAAGAAGGGTTGTAGTTAATATATCCTCTTGGCCCCATGAGAGGCACATTAGAAAAGTCCTCGTAGTGATGGATAATCTCTTCATCCTCCCACCATTCTATTTTCCATAAGAGAGAATCTTCTGTTAACTGTGAGAACTCCTTCCTCCAATCATTTTTGTTTAATTAAAGATGATTGAAAGCCATAAGTCGATTAGTAAACTTGTCATGCCTTTCCCGGAAGTACTTCTTCTTTCTATAGATGTGACACATCATCCATACCTCAAGTAATGCAAGAAAGCATTTTATTCGACCTTCTTTCTTTAGGTGGCATTGAGATAATGACATGTAGGACTCTGCTAAAATTGCGGGTACCGAGTTAATTTGGTAATGTTTGACCAATTGAAAGGCACTGATAGCTCCCAAGTCAATTATTCCTATTGATGAAGGAAAGAGGATTATGCCATAAATAGCAAAGGCAAAGACCCTACAAAAACTCTCCTAATCTTTATTTTCTGCTAATCTTGCTAAGCGAGCTTCCACTGTAGTCCTTTTAATCCCCTTCACTATTTGGTGCCTACAATCTATACTTCTTCCATGTGAACCCCTAACAGCTTCGTTATTCCTCCCTGAGAAGGTAGCCGACTTGGATAATAGTAGATCTTATCACTCCTCTTAATTGGCACCTCAAGTATTTCCTCGTATTCTTCAAGGGTTGGGGCTAGTTGAAAATAAGAGAAAGTGAAGCATCTTAAAGAGGCATCCTAATATTGGCCCAGCTCTATGATAGCCTCATTATGCACAGGCATGTGTAATAAATCAATGATATTTCCATACTTCTTCATGAAACCCAATTTAACTAAACCTTGAATGTAGCGACTTAATCGAATTAGGCCTTCAAGTGGTTCTGCTCCTACAGTCAGTCTGATGCCCTTCCCTCTATATACCTTTCCTGTAGGAACTTGATTTAAACTTGGTTTTTGTGGCATTTAACCTTTATGCCAAATTTTCAGTTGTTGGATAATTCGCTTGTCCTTCATTAAAGAAAAGAGAAGGAAGAGTCAAAAAGTATTTCCAAGTGCTTGCTATGCAGATGATTACATGTGCTTTCTAGCCTTGATAAGGGTGATGGACATTAAGAAAACGAACTTCACCTTCTCAATAGATCTAGTACCTCATTGAGATGTTTTCTAACATGATTGATGTAATGATATCATAGTCTTTTAGGGTCATAGACCCTTAGACTAAGGTTAGCTATCTAATGCATACACCATCCTTATGATGTATCTTTAAATGGAGTGATGCTAGATATATACTCAGATGAAGCGACAATTAGTCACTTGATCTTAGGGGTTTCATTGATTATGCATGGATGACAACAATGATTATTAACAATAAATAAATATATGTCATCCAATGTCCTATTTTAGGAATAACCCTAGGTTGGGGTTATCTATCTTAAGGAAGGCAAGTACTAATTAATTAGATACGTCGATAATTTCCACTAATAGGTGTAATGGTTTCAAAGTGGTTCTAACTCTCACAAATAAAGGTCTCTTAATTGCCCCCATCGTAAAGATGAAGACCCTATCTAACGAAATTGACCTTTAGGGGGTTCTAAGAACCCGACAAGGATCAACCTCACCAAATGAGTAACAGCTATGATGAAGTCTTCACAGTAATCTCAGGGGGTTCTTAAAACCCCATAGGGAGACCACTATAAACTTCCACTCGCCTAAAGAACTCACAGACCAGAGTATAGGGCCCGAAATGTGTGTGAGGAAAATAGTGTGTGTTCAGTATGTGTAGAGAGCATACCAACTTGTGAGCCTAGGTTCTACCCAACCCTTATCTGCTAACCAAATCACAAGATAGTTAGAAAAGAAAAAAGAGAGTAAACAAATAGATGAATAAAGCAGTGAAATTGAAACATTAGGCGTATCAAATTTGAATTGGGACAGAAAAAGTAGAATTTAAACTTCCCAAATTTCAATTAGGATGCCTAAAGATTCCCCTGATGCAAAAAAAAAAAACGTTAAAAAAATTTGACTTACTTTAGGCATCCCAAAACCATTTAAGACGCCTAAAGTCAAGACTTTAGGCATCCCAAATTCTCTTTTGGACGCCTAAAGGCTTACCCTACGCATGCTAGATTTTCTGACATGCTCCCCTTGCTTTTGCATCTTTTCTTCATTCCCATTAACTTTACCAACAACTCATGTGACTTCATTATTTCCAACTTCTTCTTCTTCTTCTCTTCATTTTTATTTACGCTTCCTCTTCCTTTCCATTGTTGGCACTCCACACTGTATTTTCTTTTTTCCTCCACTTCCTTCCATTATGCACACACCCCCTGCACACTGTTCTTGCTTAATTTCCTCCACCCTCTGTCGTACCTCCTCTACCGTGTAAACATAAGTCCTTCAACATTCTTTCCTCCACCCCCCGGTATACCTCCTCTCTACAGTACATCCTCCAACGTCTTCTCTTCACCTTGGTTAGGCACATAGACACCATCAGCTAGCCCTTCCCCTCCTTTCATCAATTTTTTTTATTAAATATAAATTTATATGAAGAATTAATTTAAACTTGCAATGTGAAATTATTATAATGTTTTTACTTTATTTATATGACTGGAGTGATTTTTTCTTTTGATTGGTTTTTTTTTGCCAAAGTCATAAACTCATTGTTAGTAGTTATGCAATACTAATAATGTTTTTGTTTTATATGTCTGGAGCTTGGAAATCGAGGGAAATACATATGTATGTATATTATAAATAAACAGAGCTCTTAATTGATTTTAATACTAATAATGTTTTTGACACACTTGCTAGTTGTTATTGTACAAATATAGTATTAGGTTATATGAGTTGTTATTGTACACATATATATAGTAATGATTGGAGTGCTGGATGTCCTTACCATTTTGTAAGGAACATTATGGTTTATGAATCCATCTTAGATTCTGTTTCTGCAGATTTAATTTGCTAGGTAATGAAGAATATAAATGATCATTTTAAAAAAACTAAAACTTTTGACGTCCCAAATAGAGAAAAAGGACGTCTAAGTCACTGTGTAGGGGACTTTAGAGGTACCTATTCTTAATAGAGACATCTAAAGTCTTCACTTTAGATATCCCTAATTAGAAAAGGGACATCTAAAGTCCTGTACAGGGGTACTTTCGACATCCGTTTTCTAATTAGGGACGTCTAAAGTTAGGACTTTAGACATCCCTATTGAGAATAGGGACGTCTAAAGTCCCCTACACAGAGACTTTAGACATCCCTTTTCTCCATTTGGCATATCTAAAGTCCTCACTTTAGATGTCCCTTTTTTGAAATAGGAATATCTGAAGTCTCACTTTAGACGTCCTTTTCTTAGTGACGTTATTTCTAAAATCAACTACGTCACTCACATAGACATCCCCCTATTTTTACACTTTAAAAGCCTTATCTGTAGTAGTGACTCAAACCCACTTGTCACACCCTTATCTTACGTTCTGCTATTTCAGAGTATTTGCAAAAAATGATACGTAGTTCGGTAGGCAACACAGGAATAGCATGAACATACTGATAATAAGTGCATGATTACAAAAATTCCCCATAGGGGTTCGTACATGATAATTACCATTAGTGTAGCCACACAAGGCTACTGGGTATCTAAACTCATCCCAAGGAAACAAAGACATCTTCCTGTCTACGTTCCACAACTGCATTCTCATTGTATGGTTCTCTTCTTTATTCTTAGCATACCTTCTGTCTTCACTTGTCTAAATTATTGGTAGGGGAGGGTGAGACTCGAGAGAATCTCAGTAGGAAAATAGTACAAATATGCATGCAAGATAGTGCTTAATGTATGACATGCTTGCATTATATAACTCATACTCACACAATGACATATCTGCGTGCTCAATGTTTCAAACAATATACTTATGGCCATAGCATAAATAGAAACAAAGCTTCAATCATTCATACATGTATTGCATAATCAAGCAAAGCAATAACATGTATCAATACACTAGCACAAATATCAAATACATGCAGGAGAGGTAAGTTCCCTACCTCCAATCTTTTCTCCTCTATTTGCGTGCCAGCAACTCAGGCTCCATATTCAATCCACCAATGCTGAATGTATCATTTAGACACTTCCATAGTGTTTCTGGGGGGTTAATGAGTCTATATTGAAAATTTACCAAAATGCCCCTAGGGATCCGGTCTGACTGTAATTTTCCCAAACTTCTAACCAGGGTTATCCTGACATATTTTTGCCCAAGGAATTCATTTATGGACTCAGAATTATCAAATTTAATATTAAATTACAAAATTACCCTAAGTAGCTCCACTTTCAGGGTTTCAAGGGCGTTTTCATAATTATGCTTTTTTGGGCTTTTTTGAAAAAGTGACCAACTGTAACCCCACCTAATTTTCCCTCCTGAACTCAATTCAACCATAAAATCATTGAAAATCCAAATCTAAAGCCCATTTACAACCTTAGCCAAAATATATGGGTTTTTCATGATAACTCAGGGTTTTGCGATTTCAATTGCGTAAACGCATTCCTGTTAGGAACAGAAATGCGTTTACGCAAGGATTAAAGAATGTTAATTTTATTTGATAAGAAAGAAAGGAGCTATGTATATAGCACTCAGATGAGGCTTAGTGAAAAACTAAACAGAACAGATTCAAGTTAGCCCAGCCAAAGGGCTAATCCAGCTACAAATGAAAGAGTAAAGCGCATTATCTTAATTCCACTTCCAAGTAGATGTGTTACACACAGTGAGATTTGCCAATCCTGTTAGGAATCAATTGAAAAAGAAATTAACAGATATTTCAATTCCATTTTAAATCTTTCACGAGCTCTACTCCTAACCACTTTATTAACTATTCCATTAGGTTACAACTACCATAAAGTACCAATTTAGTCAGCATAACCTCTAGGCCAACCCATTTCTAAAAATTAAAACAAACAGCAATCCGGCGAAATTTCACCTAATAAATTGCCCACATCAGCTAGGATAGTCAATATCCGTAGATTTGGAAGTTACCTCAAGCTCCCACTTGCTTTTCCTTGACTTGTCTGAAAACCCTAGGTGCTTAACATCCATATTTGAGCCTCTAAACCTTAAATCATATGAAAAATAAGCTTAGGAATGGAGTTATACGCAATAGGAACCGATTTACCGTAGAAATTACTTGCCTTTGTAACCTTTTTCCTGCCCTTTTCTCTTTCTAAAATTTCATAGTTCCTCTCTTTGTGTTCAACTATGTGCATCTAATATGGCTAAAGGAGGGAAAAGAAAGATGTTTTATATTATATATTATATGATATTTTAATATTAATTTAATTTCCAATAATTTCATATTTTTACAAAATTTTGGCAGATTTCTGCCCAAAATTTGAAAAATCATAACTTATTCTAGAGAAATTAAATTATAGTGATTCTAAAGACTATAGAACTCATATTGAGTCTAGTTTTAAAGAAAAATATATACTTTAGCCAAATGGAAGCACAAAAATCCTAGAATTTAAATCTTTGAATGTTGTTCTAGAAACTTTTCAATTTTTCTGGGCTAATTTTAAAACTTCATATCTTTCTGGATATAGCTCTAATTAAGTCATATGACTTATCAAATTAATGCTCAGAATGTCTACTTTTACTCTGTAAAATATCATAATTTTTTCTTATCATTTGTTCATACAAAATCACGTGACAAGATCACTGCCTCATAGGCGATTTCACCAAAAACATTGTTTACCTTTAATTTCCAATTTCCAATGACCAAAAATTATTTTTCCCTTTAATATAGGTGATTTCACCAAAAACATTGTTTACCTATAATTTTGAATTTCCAATGACCAAAAATTATTTTTCCCTTTA
Source organism: Inga oerstediana (assembly GCA_963210345.1). Taxonomy (NCBI): domain Eukaryota; kingdom Viridiplantae; phylum Streptophyta; class Magnoliopsida; order Fabales; family Fabaceae; genus Inga; species Inga oerstediana. The sequence continues at coordinate 37,031,295 of OY723410.1, read as the reverse complement.
ATATATCAAAGATATATGAAACATTAGGGAATAGATTTGAGACAACTACTAAACCGGAGCTTCGCAGTTTGCTCAATTTAGGCTTTTCCCAAGCCTCTAATCCCAAAAATCGAGATATTACAATTCTCCCCCCGTTCAATAAATTGCGTCTCAAAATTTGAATGTCTACTACTTGGGGATCCCTTTTATCACTCAATCCATCCTTTTTTTATGTACAGGCTCATAAGACATGCAACATAATGATCTTATATCTGAGTGTCACTACCCTCATTCCTTGGGTCATTGCCTATCACATTTATGAATTCATCTACTATGCTATAGACACACTAATCCACTAGGTTTTAGGCCCAAGCACATAAGTTATCATGCTTCCACTGTGCCACTCTGATGTTTCACACTATCTAATACATTATCGGTGGGACTACACTGTCTGCCTACACCACACTTATCTTACTTCCTCAGTTGGATCCCATTGGACCTCTGTAGTAACCCCTACTTGTTTTGTAATTTGGTTTAGTTGGAAACATTTAGGGCCAACCACTGTTGCAACTCTACTTGTTCTGTAATTCGGTTTAATGTACTCATAGGCACTATGATCGGTCATGCTCAATATACCTACAAGCACTATGTTTGTCATGCAATGTATCCGTAGGCACTATATTCGATTATGAAATATACCCATAGGCACTTTGTTCGGTATACCTGTAGGCATTATGTTCATCAGTTTCGGTAAGTCCATCCCCTGTCGGTAAGCCCAATCTAGGCCCAAGGGACATGGTTCTGGTTTCATCAGTTTTGATAAGTCCACCCCTATTGATAAGCCCAATCTAGGCCGAAGGGACATGGTTCTGGCCTTATCGGTACTAATATTATGCATTTCTTTCATTTCTGTAGGACTGGATGGCACTACCTAGGGGTAAGTATAAATCTTATATGAGACCTGCTACCATTAGGGCAATATTCATCACTTTCAGTTTTAGTTTAGTTTTAGTTTTTGTTCGGTTTAACGTATTTGACATGTAGAATTTTAGAGCTTAAGGTCTCTAACCCAACTTTTAGGTTCATTATAAAATCTAGAACCTCGATATTACATAAATTGGAAATCATCTCCCTCAATTATACCCAATAGGTTCACTAAGAGTCAAGATCAATAGCGCATATTCTCAACATTCAGTATCATCGATTCGGATCCTTTATGATTATATACGACATAATCACCACTAATTATGTATTATCGTACATCATACCTACATACCTTTAACACAATGGTGTTACTAAGGATCATCACTTAGAACGGAAGAACCTCAAAACATTTACTACACCTCAAATTTCTATAACCCTATCAAATGGACTTTGTAGGGCAGTATTCACCGTGATAGAACTGTCTCAATTTAAAATCAATACTTACATCATAATTATCTCCATGCGTCTAGGTACTCTTTAAATCATTTAACTCAAATGATCATTAGTCATGGAGAAACCTTAAGACAATTACTATTCCTCAAGTCTCCATGACCTTGCTAACTTAACTTCCTAGGGGGTCACCCATCATGAGATTTCCCTGGGCTGATCATTCTTAACTTTTGCATACCCAAGCCAAAACTTAGATACCGGCTATATCTAATGACAACCACCGGTATCTTGAGACTGCCCTTATCTCGAGAGTCGTGCTGACGGTCTCTTGCTAACAAATTACTATGTGGATTGCCTACTGGCCTTAACTGTGCCTACTTCCTCAGATTTCACAACATCCTTGGTCCATCCTCAGTTCGGTATTACACTTGCTACCCTTTAAATATTGCTGATCTCTTAGGGCTAGCTCACATATTGAGAGGATACACTCCTTTGGTAACCCCGTCTGTACATATTTCCAATCATTGTGTAATCAAGACCATATCAGTATACTATCCTATTACCCTAACTGCCACTCTGCTAGAACTACTGGAACACCTCCAGAATTGCTTTGGACACCACCAAAAATGCTTTCCACTCTGATACCAAAATGTCACACCCTTATCTTATTTTCCACTATTTTAGACTATTTGCTAAAACTGATATGCAGTTCGGTAAGCAACATATAAATATCATGAATATACTTATAATAAGTGCATGATTACAAAATTTCCCATAGGGGTTCGAACATAATAATTACCATCAGTGTAGCCACACAGAGCTACATGGGTGTCTAAACCCGTCCCAATGAAATGAACATATCTTCCTGTCTACATTCCACTATTGCATTCCCCTCATACGATTCTCTTCTTTGTTCTCAACATACCTTATGTCTTCACCTGTCTAAATTGTTGGTAGGGGAGGGTGAGATTCGAGAAAATCTCAGTAGAAAAACAGTACGAATATGCATGCAAGATAAGTGCTTAATGTATGACATGCTTGCATTATATAATTCATTCTCACATAATGACATATTTGCATGCTTAATGTTTCAAACAACGTACTTATGGCCATAGCATAAATAAGAAACAGAGCTTTAATCATTTATATATGTATCACATAATCAACCAAAGCAATAACATGCATCAATACACCAGCATAAATATCAAATACATGTAGGAGAGGTAAGTTCCCTACCTTTAGTATTTTCTCCTCTATTTACGTGCCAGCAACTCGTGCTCCGTATTCGATCCTACAATGCCTAATGTAGCATTTAGACACTATCATAGTGATTATGGGGGTTATATGTGTCTATATTGAAAATTTACCAAAATACCCTCGGGGACCTGGTCCGACTGTACTTTTCCTTAAATTCTAACCAGGGTTATCCTGACATATTTTTGTCCAAGGAATTCATTTCCGGACTCAGAATTATCAAATTCAATGTCAAGTTACAAAATTACCCTTGGCAGCCCCACTTTAACGATTTCAAGGGCGTTTTCGTAATTATTCATTTTCGGGCTTTTTCGAAAAAGTGACCAACTGTAACCCTACCTAATTTTCCCTCCTGAACTCAATGCAACCATAAAATCATTGAAAATCCAAATCTAAGGCCCATTTACAGCCCTAGATAAAATATATGGGTTTTCTGGGGTAAATCAGGGTTTTGCGATTTCGACTGCGTAAACGCTTTCCTTTCTACTCCTAACCACTTTATTAACTATTCGATTAGGTTACAACTACCATATAGTACCAATTTGGTCAGCATAACCTCTAGGCCAACCCATTTCTAAAAATTAAAACCAACGGCAATCCGGTGAAATTTCACCAAATAAATTGCCCACATCAGCTAGAATAGTCAATATACGAAGGTTTGGAAGTTACCTCAAGCTCCCACTTGCTTTTCCTCTACTGGCTAAAAACCCTAGGTGCTCAACATCCACATTTGAGCCTCCAAACCTTAAATCATATGAAAAGGAAGCTTAGGAACATAGTTATACGCATTAGGAACCAGTTTATTGAAGAAATCACTTACCTTTGTAAGCTTTTTCCTGCCCTTTTCTCTTTCTAAAATTTTAGAATTTCTCTCTCTATCTTCAGCTATGTGCATCTGATATTGTTGAAGGAAGGAGAAGAATGATGTTGTATATTGTACATTATATATTATATGACATTTAATTATTAATTTAATTAACAAAAATTTTGGATTTTTACAAAATTTTGGCAAATTTCTGCCCAAACTTTGAAAAATCATTACTAATTCTAGAAAAATCAAATTAGAGTGATTCCAAAGGATACATAACTCTTATTGAGTGTAGTTTTAAAGAAAAATATATACTTTAGTCAAATGAAAGTTCGAAAATCCCAAAATTTATACTAGGATGAAAACAATGACCAAAGCAAGTTTGTTTCCTAGCGAAATCATCTCCTGCATTATGACTAGTTGTGCTATATCAACAATGCTCATATAAATGACTCCCCACAACAAACACAAGAAAAACAACTATATAGAGGAAAATCAATACTTCTGATCCAACCAGTATTTACATTTCCTTGACTCATTTTATCCCATGCATTTCTAATAAAGAACAAAGATTTGACAATTTATTAATGATTAAACCAATTGAATGCTTTGAATTATATTTTTTAAAAAACAAAAATTAAATGCAATCAATAAACAAGGAGAGAAAGCAAATCACACAAGAAAAGAAAATAAAAATATTCACAAAAAACAAGCTTGAACAACTAATTCTCAATTAAATCCAACTAAGATAGTGGGGGTACACAAGTCCTATTGCAACAATGCTAAAAACTTGATAGGGGCCAAAATTGTAGCCTAAGACTCCATAAATGCATTAGTTAGATCAATTAATAAAGTGTTAGTAAGATATCATTCCCACATTAATCAGTACAAACAATTCGATTGAGCAATGATTATACTAACTCAGTACAAACAATTCAATTAAGCAATGATTTTATACTTTCATCACAAATTGAATTTAAACAAGCAAAAAGAAGTTAAAATCAAGTTAAAATAAACAAACTACCACAATTATCAAAAGAGCATCCTAGAGTGGTCAATCCCTTCTTCAAGTTTTAGAGCATGTAAGTTACCCAAATACATGCACTTAATATTTGCTTGCTAACGTAGAGTATTAATAAATATAAGAATCTTCCAATCATTTATACCCCTCTCTCAAATTAAAATGTACATTCCTAACAAATATATTCAAGAGGCAATAAACACCCAAGTTAACTTTATTATGACTATATGGGTAAATATAGGTATATTCCTATTGGCAAGTTAGAAAAAATACTAAATCCACATTACTTAATCATATGGTCGCATTACATTCCCTTTTCCTATTTCTATGACAATGGTCTAGACCAGAAGGAAGAAATAGGGGATAGAGATGGCACATTGGAGTTCCTCCTGTCCTCTCTTTAGTCGCTATCAGTGGAGAAGATGATCAAAGGTCTCTCCTCTCAAACTCTTCCCTATCCCTCTCTTACTCCCATTTAGTTCATGCCTTCTCAAGATGAAGGTGAATAGTGGAATATGCCATCTCTTTCTCGTTGTTGCTCATGCTTTTCTCTACTTTGGGTCTTTTTTTCCTTATATCCAAAATGGCAGCACCTAGTCCATCAAGGCTAAAGAAAAAGAAACTAGAAAGGATGTAAAATAAAAGAGGATGATGATGGTGATACTTGAAAATCTATTTTTCTTTTAGTTTCAAAAAATAGTGCTATTAAAATTTATTATTACCCTAAATTAAACTATTTCTATTTTTAAAAAACTATCATATGTTTTATAAAATCCCTAAATAATGTATAAAATTGACATATTATCAAAATATCGAGAAAATCCCTTTATTTTTGCATTGATGACTCCCCAAATATATCAAAATGTATCTCAAATCAAAAAAATTTGGGAGTCCTCATAGTTTGATCTTTAATGAAACATGATGTAATTGTTATGTGGCTACTCTTTAAATACATGTAAGGATAATTTGCTCTTGCTCCTAAAATGCATTTGAACAGTTCTACAATATGTTGTTGATACAATATCTTTGGCTATAATTTTTTGCAACTATTTTAAGTAACATGAGTACTATTTGTTAATATGAATGGTAAGAACTTCAGCAAATCTAGTTTTTTGTTAATGTTTCATCATTCCTTTTTTTTTTAGCTAAGAAAAGAAGAGAAGAAGCAAAAAGTAAATCATGTTTAGCCTATGATCGACTCAAAACCATTTTGGGTTTTGTGACATTAATATGGATTTCTCTTTCTGGTAAGAGAAGTTATTGTATCTTATTTCATCTGCTACTCCACTATTGTATTTCTCAATTATTGGGTACATTTGCTCCAACATAACATCTTTGACCTTGATCACTCAAGTTATGCCACATCATCACCTACAAAATTATATTCACAAAGGTAATATCTTTTGTTCACAATTAAAGAATAATGGGAATGACAAATATTAATTAAAAATTATAACAATTTAACTAATATAATTCCCAAATTATTCTTTCATTACAATCTTACATTATCACTTGATTATGCCCAAAAGATTCAATTAAGTCCCACAAAAGCCTAAGATTAATTAATAAAAATATATAAATATTGAGCTCTATCAATTCCCCCACACTTAAGCTTTTGCACTCCTGAGCAAAACATTAAACTCAACATAGGCAAAGAAGGATGAAATTTGGAAGGATAAGCAAGATCAAGCTTCAAGAATTACACTTAGTCGAATAACAAGGTATCCTCCAATTCAAATTCAATAAACATATCAAAAATTGAAGTAGTTAAAGCAATGCAAAGTTTAATTATGATGAGCTTAATTGGAAACCTTAACTAGGATACGTGTTTACACTCTTCTCTCATATAAGGTAGTTTTTCACTCACATCCACTTTAACCACACTCTACCATAGGCTTGTAGTATTTCTTGGCTCTCCACTACTTGCAACAATGGCATAAATAAATCCAAAGGACTTTGTAGGGTTGTAATGTTGAATAGGCCAAATGATGGAAAATGTAACAAACACTATGCTTGCACCAAATAATTTGCTAGATCACTTAGCACTATGGAACTAACTTAATTCACATATTCTACCATTGTAACTTTATTTCTTTTTTTGAATTTTTCTTTTTTTTTCTTCACACTTTTTCTCTTCTTTTTCTTCTTTTCTATTTTATTTATTTTGACTATTTACATGGTATTTTTTTTCTTTTTCTTTTCTAATATATAATAGTACTATTTTTTTTGTGCTATGAAGAACTTGATAAAGGATGCAAACATAGCATTTGTATAATGAAATGGAAACGAAAGTGAAGGGCTCAAGGGGTTAAACAAAGGTAAATGATGAATAGTTTGTGTTTGGCTAAATGGGGGATGAAATGAATGCCAATATCATCTCTATCCATACCATTGCAAAATGTAGCCTCAAGTAAGAAACAAAACAAGTTCTAGAGAGCAATAATCTAGGTGGATAAATCACACAATGAAATGAACAATTAGGCCCAAAACACCTTCTAACTAGGCTTTTTGTTTCCTAACAAACTCATCAAAATTAAACCATGCATAATTAAAAAACTTGAATTTTATGGCAATTCACTAATTCAAAGCAAGTTTCAACCATGAATCCAACTAAGAGTAATCAAGATACTTGATCATGACTAAAGGCTTCAAAAATCTCAGTGAATTGGACCAAAAACAACAGAGGACACAGGCAAGAGACAGAGGCATATGATATCACAATGAAATCCCTCATGAGAATAAACACACTCAATCCTTACATTGCCCTCAATATAATGCACAAAAACAAAGAACCTAGATGCACTTATCTCTTGGGTGAAGTGAATGTTGTGAAGTCCAATTCAAGATTAAAGCACAACATATCATCATCACAAGGAGAGAGAAAAGAGAAGACATAAGTGGAAATAGTTCTCAGAAATTAGGCATAAGTATATAGAGAAAAGGGTAGTGGATGATAAGGTTAAGCACAAGAGTATGATTCAAAATGGAGTTTATTCAATTAGAAAATGCAAAACAAACAGACTACTTTTTACTACTGGTAAGTCCCTCCCCCACACTTGTTCAATAGCATATATCATTAAATAAAACAAGGAACAAGGTAAGGAAAGAGACTACCGTGTAATCATGGTGGTTGATGACTAGTATGGTAGTGCTTCAACAAGTGACCATTCACTTGAAACTTTGCACCACTTGCAAGATCTTCGAGCTCTATTAATCTAAAGCTATGCACCTTGACCACTTTGTAGGGACCTTGCCATTTGGTTTTAAGCTTCCCATTTTTGAGCTTGAATCTTGCCTTGAACATAAGCACTTGCTCTCCTTCATGAAACTACTTCCGTAAGATGCCTTGATCATGAATCAATTTGGATTTTTCCTTATAGATATGAGAACTTTCATATGCATCCAACCTCAACTCTTCTAGCTCTTGTATCTCAAGCATCCTTTCCTCAGCAGAACCTTGAAGATCCATAATACAAGTCTTCACAGCCCAGTAAGCTCTATGCTCTAGCTCAACAGGTAGATGGCAACCCTTACCAAAGACTAACCGAAAAGGATACATGCCAATAGGAGTTTTAAAAGCTGTACGATATGCCCAAAGAGTATTATCCAACCGGAGACTCCAATCTTTCCTACTTGGCTTGACAATTCGCTCCAAGATATACTTGATTTCCCTATTAGACACCTCAGCTTGCCCATTTGTCTGTGGATGGTATGGGGTAGAAGTCTTGTAGAGAACACCATATTTGGATAGCAAGTTATCCATCAATTTGTTGCAAAAATGTGAGCCACGATCACTCACAATTGCTCTTGGAACACCAAACCTACAAAAGATATGAGTACGTAGGAATTTTATAACAGTAAAGGCATCATCCTTCCTTGTAGAATGGCCTCAATCCACCTTGAAAGGTAATCAACAGCCAACAAAATGTACAAATATCCATGAGATACAGGAAATGGACCCATAAAATCAAAGCCCCAAACATCAAAAACTTGACAAAACAACATGGGTTGTTGCGGCATCTCATGCTTTCTAGATAAACCCCCAAAACGCTGGCATGTATCACAAGTTTTACAAAAAGCATAACAAATCCTTAAAGAGGCTAGGGCAATATAAACCACAATCTAAGATTTTCCTAGCAGTTCTCTTTGCCCCAAAGTGACCACCATACAACAAAGAATGACAAGATGTTATAACAAAAGAAATTTCATCATCCGGCACACATCTCCTAATGACTTGATCACTACAATGCTGCCACAAGTAAGGAGGATCCCACAAATAGTATTGAGATTCATGTTTTAGCTTCTGTTTCTGAAAACGAGACAAAGAATCAGGTAACACTCCAGCAACAACATAATTCACAATATGAGCAAACCATGGGTCATGAAGTGTAATAGCAAGGAGATGGGCATCAGGAAAACCATCACAAGCAACTTCAGCATCAACTACTCCCTGTGTAGCAAGGGGCAAGCGGCTTAAATGGTCAGCAACAAGATTTTCTACACCTGCCTTGTCCCTAAACTCTGTGTTAAATTCTTGAAGTAGTAGCATCCACCTTAGTAACCGAGGCTTAGTATGAGTCTTCCTAGATAAGAACTTGACAGCAGAATGATCAGAATAGATAATCACTTTAGAATTCACTAGATAAGACCTAAACTTCTCAAGTGCAAAAACAATGGAAAAGAGCTCTTTCTGAGTAGTAGTGTAATTGATTTGAGCCTTATCCAATGTTTTAGAAGCATAAGCAATAACACAAGAGGTCTTACCAATTTTCTGACCTAGAACTGCACCAACAGCACTATTGGAAGCGTCACAACAAAGCTCAAAATCAAGATCCCAATTAGGAGCAATAAGTATAGGTGGAGAAATAAGTCTAGACTTAATTTCATCAAAAGCCAACTTGCATGCATCATCAAAGATGAAATCCACATCCTTTTGGAGAAGCTTAGATAGGGAACAAGCTATTTTACTAAAATCCTTAATGAATCTTCTATAAAACCCAGCATGCCCCAAGAAAGATCTAGGTTCTCTTAAGTTATAGGGATAAGGAAGAGATGAAATTACTTCAATTTTAGATTTATCAACTTCTATACCCCTCTTACTTATCAAGTGACTTAAGACTATTCCTTGATCTACCATGAAGTGGCATTTCTCAAAATTTAGCACAAGGTTCTTTTACATATACTTTTCTAATGCTCTCTCCAAATTCAGCAAACATTCTTCAAAAGAATTCCCATATATAGAAAAATCATCCATAAATACCTCAATACCTTGTTCAAGTAAGTCACTAAAAATGGAGAGCATGCATCTTTGAAATGTCCCAGGAACGTTGAATAACCCAAAAGGCATCCTTTGGTATGCAAACGTCCCAAATGGACAAGTAAATATTGTATTTTCCTGATCCTCTGGTGCAATAGGAACCTGAAAATAACCAGAAAAACCATCAAGGAAACAATAATGAGATTTACATGCCAATCTTTCTAGCATCTAATCTATAAAGGGGAGGGGAAAGTGGTCCTTTCTAGTTGCTTCATTCAACTTTCTAAAGTCTATACAAACTCTCCAAGAGTTTTGGACTCTTGTTGGAATGAGTTCGTTCTTCTCATTTCGTACAACTATTATTCCACTCTTTTTTGGAACAACTTGGACCGGACTGACCCACTCACTATCTGAAATAGGATATATGATCCCTACACTCAAGAGTTTAGTGACTTCCTTTTTAACTATATCTCAGATGAGAGGGTTGAGTCTACATGGGGGCTGTCTCACAGGTTTAGAACCCTCATTCAAAAGTATTTTTTGGGTGTATACAGTTAGGTTAATACCTGGAATGTCACATAAAGTCCACCTTATTGCCCTCTTGTGTTTCTTCAACACATAGAGTAAACTCAACTCCTTAGATGTACTTAAGGAACTAGAGATAATGACAGGTAATTGATCATGTTCAGCAAGAAAAGCATACTTCAAGTTAGGGGGAAGGGGTTTTAAATCGAGTTCAGGGAGTTACACAATTGAAGGTAAAAGTTCTTTCAACTCAAGTGCACCAATAAATTTCCCTTTCTTATGAGAATCCCCAATAATTGTTGGATTGAAAGTATGCCCCCTTTGTTTAGATGTGGATTGAGATTGTGGCTCATTCACACAGCAACCTTGACTACCACCTACATCATTCAAATAGTGAAATATATGAGAGGTAGCATCATGAAATGGTATGCAACAATTTAGTAATTGATTTGAACTGAGTTTCTCCCCTGTTGCAGTCTTGACATATGGTTGTCCATTATTTCTAAAATTTTCAGCAAAGAAATTTATGACTTTTGACCTGCTAAGTTTATCATCAAAAGGAGAATGTAAGTATTTCAATAATTGGAAAGAAGTGAGGTTACCCACACAATCATCCTTGAGGTTAGGAGAAGTCTGAAACTTGTAAGATGGAGGAATGTGAAGCTTAAACCCATGAATTGTAGTCATGCCATCAGTAGCACATTGATTTCTTTCCTCATGTTCAACAATGACTCCACTTGTGTCCATAGGAGCAGATTCAGTGCTAATGGATGTTGCTTCACTTCCAAAAGTGGAATCCACTTCACTAACATTCTCAATTTCTGCAAAGCTACACAATAATTCTTTCCCAACACCATGATAACTATCAAATGAAGATATAGTACTACCAAGGTTAGAAAAATAAAAAATAAAAGGATTGGAAGTGGAAAGTGAGCTATCAATGACATGCAATCAATACTACACATATCATCATCACAATCAATAGAGGGAGAAGAATTTGAACCAATGGTAGCACATACATCATCATAACAATCATTTTTCACACACAATGAGAAAGCAGACTCATCAATTGCCTCTTCTAAGGCCAAATCAATCACATTCAAGCCAAGAAGGGAGTAGTCCTCAAATGGGTGATTCATAGCTTCATAAATATTGAACCGAATGACATGATCACCTACTTCCATAGTTATGTACTCATCCTTCATGCAAATGATAGTATTAGCTGTTCACATGAAAGGCCTACCCAAAATCAATGGTTCCTCAACTGAGACCTCAATAGACATGTCTAGGACATAAAAATCAGCAGGAAACACTAAGTCTTTGACCTTGACTAAGATGTCTTCCAATAAGCCATGAGGTTCCTAGTGGTGCGATCAGTTAGTTGTAGGATGACACTAGTGGATTTGATGTTTGTGAGGCCAAGAGAGGTGTAAATAGAGTAGGGCATGTATAGCGGCTCCTAGATCAAGAAGAGCATTACTAAAAGGCATAGTACCTATAGTGCATGGAACAGTGAATGAGCTAGGGTCTTTACACTTAATTGGAAGATGGGGTTTAAACAAAGCAGACATACTAGGACTTAACTGAACACGCTCATTGGGTTTACACATACGCTTTTGGGTACACAAATCTTTCAAGAATTTAGCACAAGCAGGCATTCCTTTCAACACATCAAGCAAAGGAAAATTAACTTCAATCTTACTAAAAATATCCATCATATCAAGAAATTTCTTTTCATTTGAAACCTTTTTGCTAAGCACATATGAATTAGGAAGTGGAATTTCAAAGAGATTTACCTTTTTACCTTCCCCTTTACTTGAAGAAGAAGAAGTTGAAGGGTCAAGTACCTTAGCATTTGTTGAAGTTAACACTCCTTGCTTGCTATCCATATTTGAATTTGGAGAAGAATGCCTTTGTAGAAGCTTCTGTTCAACCATACTCTTAGATTTTCCAATAGCAAGGTGAACGCTTTGATCAGAATCATCACTACCATCAATATCTTCCACTTGTGGTTGCAATAGAACCTTAACCTCTTCATTGTGCCTATCACTAGAATGCATTCCAGATTTGAAACTCTCAACATTTTCTTTAAATCGGACTTGTTTACCCACTTGTTTACCACTCCTCAAAGAGATAGCATGTACATCCTTAGGATTAATCACAGTGTTGGAAGGCAAACCTTGTCCACTTTTAGCTTGTTGATCATTGAGGCTATCAGACATTTGAGTGACAAATGAAGTAAGGTTAGCATTCTTAGAATCCAACAACTCCAACTTGTTGAAGATTGTGTCAAACTTAGTCCCAATGTCAGAAAATTTAGAATCGGTTTGAGCTCTCTCTTCATCAAATCTCGAGGCTAAGTTACCTATTGAAGATGACACATTGTTCATACACTTGAGACGTTGAGAGATGTGATCTTTAATAGCATGGGATTCAGGTGTAGCAACCACTGTTTGTTGAGGATTAGATTGTTTGAAGGTCCTTAAGTTGGAGCTTGATTTGAAGAACACCCTTGAAATTGATTCTAGTTCCTCCAACCAAAGTTGGGATAGGACCTCAAACCCTCATTATATGTATTAGAGTAGGGATTCCAAGGCCTTTGATTCTGTCCTTATCTCCCTTGAAAAACAGTCGAGACCCCCCCAAGTTGGTGTGGGCAATTAGGAGCAATATGCATGTAAGAGCTACATATGTCACAGCTAGGATCCACTATAGCTTGAGAATGTGACCCATGAATGTTTACATTGTTTAGATGGGCCGTGAGCTTATTGAGGTTAGTTCTCATATCTGTCATTTGGGATGACAAATTATCATACTCCTTTGAAGATCTTGAAGTATATGAGACCTCATGAACTTGTCTAGCATCCAACCCTTCAAATTTTTGATCATTACTAGCTATCTTCTCAAATAAAGCCCAAGCTTCTTCAGGTGTAAGCAATTGAATAGTGCCTCCAGAAGATGAATCCAAACTCTTCCTATCTTGAGGAAGCAAGCCACTATGAAAATATTGCACCAATCGAGCTTCTGGGATTTGGTGATGTGGACACTTGGCTAGAAGTTCTTGAAAATGACACCAATACTCATAAAAAGATTCATGGAGGCCTTGTTTAGCATCGAAGATTTCCTTAGTGAGAGATGTTATCTTTGAAGAAGGGAAGTATCTTTCCAAAAAGGCACTCTTCAAGTTGTCCCAAGATGCTAAAGTATTAGGATTGTGGTGAGGTAGCATCAAGAACCACTCCTTAGCTTTGTTTTCTAATGTAAAATGAAAGACTTTCCGGCACATCTCATCTAGATCAACTCACATTGGTTTCAGGGAGGTGCACATAATGTACATATTCCTCACATGCCTGTTAGGGTCTTCTGCAAGTAAACCATGAAATTTTGGTAAGTGACACAACAAAGGACCTTTCAACTCAAAATTAATATTAAATTCAGGACAAGAGAAAAAAGGATCAATAATATCAGTAGAAGAGGTAAGATCTTTGATAGTTCTACGCTCCCCAATGGGTAAAGGTACGTCTTCTGGAGGGGGAACTGGATCCATGGCAAGATGGTGATCTACAATGAACGAAGAGCCAATATGAGAAGAATTATCACAAGTATGTGCAACAACTTCAGTGTCAATGACTTGTCCAAGCCCTATACTAGATGATTCAGCTTTCTTACCTTTCTTAAGTAACCTAATTGTCTTGTTAATATCTTTATCTAAAGGCACAAGTTCAGTTTTGTGAGATCTAGTCATACACAGTAAGAAGACTCATATAGACACACAAATTACAGCAAAGTAATTGGTCAAATGGTCAATTGAAGAAGGGTTGTATACAGCAAAAATTAGCAACTTGTAGGAAACAAAGATAACTAATCTTTGACAACCAAAAGTGTTAACCACAACCAACAAAATTCAAGTGTCTAAAGAGTAAGACCGGTTTCAGCAATAACAAGACAAGTGCAACACAATGTGACAAGAGACAAATAGGAGTTTCAAGGTAAGAATTCACCTTTTAGGAGAACAAGTTGGTATATCAGTGAAGTAGTACCTCAAACCGCAAGTATGTAAGTAGAGTCACTATAGGCACAACTTACAGAATGTGATAGCTACCTGAAATCTCAAGTTGGAACCAACAAATTTCCAAGGATAAAGAATGCAAAGTTGCTCACCATAAAACAATAATGAACCACATAATGGCCACTAAGAACAAGATAGCAAAGCAACAAAATGCAATTTTTTTTTGTTTTTTGTTTTTTTCTAAATGCAAATGGAATGCAAAACAACTATGAATATGAAAAATAGCTAAACCGCTATCAAACACTCCAACAATAAACAACTACCTAAAACAAACTCAAAAACACACTAACAACCAAGAAAAATCAAAGAAAACCCAAAAACCAAACCTAATCAAAAACCTAGAAAAATACCAAAACAGAAAGAAAATTCAGAAAAGTATAGCAAGCCTTCGAATTTGGCTAAAATCTAGCAGACCTAATAGCATTAGCTATTAGTCTTGCTTAGAATACTGAAAAACTTTAACCTATCAAATTTCAGAATTTTCTAGGCACAAATATTTCAGTTCCAGCAAGATAGTGCTAATCGAAAATCAGAATTTCGCCAAAATTCAAATGAGTGTTACACACTTCCTACTAAACTAAGACACACTATGACAACAGAAAAGAACACCTAACTACTTAAAACCTTGGCAATCATCCTCCCGGCAACGGCACCAATTTTGATGAACCCATGTCGTGTGAGTTCACAAAATAAAACTAGGTTAGAAAATATAGCGTAGTAGCTCAACCTAGGTCATTCTTGTGAGGAGATTCATTTCCAAGTTTCTAAGTAGTAAAGTGACAAAAAACCTTAAAATTGTGAGAAATCATTTGGAGAAATTGCATTTTTAAACTAATGAAGTAATCTAAGCTAAAGCAATATTTTTTGTATTTTTCAGTTTTTAAAACAAAGTAGCAAAAGGAATTAAAATTAACACTAATGACAAGATAAATTCAATTGACTAATATAATGATAGAATGGGATTCCCTTGAGTTGAGGTTTTAGTCTTCCTTGCTTGCTAATAATATGAATTCCATAATGAGTCAAGAGGATGGAACTAAGATACCACTAGCTCTATACTTGTAATAATCATTTAATTCATTCTATCGAAGCAATTAAATGAATATCACCAAACAATTCAGACTCAAGGAGATGAATAATCAACTTCCAATTCTAGCTTGTAACTACCATTACAACAATTCAAAATATTCAGTTTAATCATTTAATTCCACTTAACCAAGTTGGAATAAACAATTCAACCTACTCCTAATATGAATCATACAAAGCTTGATTAATCAACTCCTAGCTCAACTACCAAGTTTGTTCACTTGGCATAGAACAATTTAGATCACAATTACATACTTAACCAAGCTATATAATCATGAACTAAAAAGAGAGCTTAAAGGAATTCCATTAAAGTTTAGAAGCTCAAACCATTACCCAACTCATGGAAGAGGAGAAGGATGAAGCTTGATGGAAGGAGAAATTAGCCATGGGAATCAAAAACTGAACAGCTCCTCTCTTTTCTTCACAGCAATTCCCTTCTCCAAGTGGCGGCTGTCCTCCTCTCTTTCTTTTTTCAATCATGTGACCCGCTTCACACTTGCAGCCGCTGCTCTTTTATTTCTTTTCCATATCCGTTCTCCCCTTTCACACCCACTCGGCCTTGGTCTCCTCTCCTCTTTATTTCCGTAGATGCTCCTTTTCCATATAGGTGCTGCCTCCTCACTTCAGTCAACAAAAACGGCTCACCTCTTCTCTTCTTTCCATTCAATTCGGTCTACTTGCTTCTCTTTTATTTCTTCAATTATTCCTTTCTATCCTATCCCTTTTCATATTCTGGTCCACTCTTCCCATTTCAATTCGGTCCAGATATCCTCTCTTCTCCATAACAACCGCCACTCTCAATTCTTTTCTCATCCTTCCTTTTCTCTTTAGGTTAAAAAGTGAGTTTTGCCTTGTTTGGATAAGAGGTCAAAATCTATTTTGGCATTAGGTTCAAAATTACAACTACCAAACAAGGCTCTTACTCATTTAACCTCCTCTTGGAAAAAATGTGAAAATAAATTATGTACTTGTGATGTTCCACTTTTATCCTTCATTAAGCTCAAAAATAACATCTTTGACCTTGATCACTCAAGTTATGCCACATCATCACCTACAAAATTATATTCACAAAGGTAATATCTTTTCTTCACAATTAAAGAATAATGGGAATGACAAATATTAATTAAAAATTATAACAATTTAACTAATATAATTCCCAAATTGTTCTTTCACTACAATCTCACATTATCACTTGATTATGCCCAAAATATTCAATTAAGTCCCACAAAAGCCTAAGATTAATTAATAAAAATATATAAATATTGAGCTCTATCACTAATGTTCCTTATACATTTGTTATATTACATAGAATAAAATGGTGAAGTTTGGTATACTTGAAATGGCACAAGAAATAATATTTCCATGATCAAGGGTAAAAGGGTCAATTGCCACTTGATCTTGAGGTTAAAATTGGAAGACAAAATGAAGGGTTAAGATTTGCTCTTCAAAATTAAAAAGTAATTATGATAATTTATTTAAAACCATTTCATATCCATTTAACAAGTCAAAAAGGAAGAAGGAAAAGTCAACATTGTTCCTTGTAAATCACTTCTATGGCTCAAATACTCTTCACAAACATTGTTCCTTATTACTAGTGTAAATGGTCTATTAAAAAGTGCAAGTGTACATTGTCGTAAACAAGTAATACAGAAGTGAGTAGAGTATTGTTCCCACAGGGATTCATTTCTAAGTACCAAAATTAGTAATCTTAATTATATTAGATCAATCGATTAGTTGGTGATTGAGATTACAAAATTAAAAATGATTAAATATGAATACAAATAATATGAAACAACTATAAGAAAAAGTCCTAGGGATCATATTTCACTTAGCAAATTCCAGATTGAATCACCTATCTATTCTAGTCCAATTTATTCTACATAATTGATAGCCGAGTTTCCCTAATTTAATTACTAGCCTCTTCCAAGGTCAAGCAATTCTATAATTAATTGCTTATCCAATATATCCCTACATGAATTAAAGCAATTAATCATGTATTGGTCATCATGCTTAATTAAGTAGGGGCACAAACAATCATTTGTACTCGAACGCCGAGCAAATAAGCAAATTTATGGTGTTATAATTATGTTGCTTATATGGTGCATTGCATGTTTATTTATAGCATTTTATACGATTGAGTGTGCGTTACTACTAATATTCATTTGATTCTCATCCCTTTCAATAAATTTAAATTTACTCAGCTAGTAGGAGTGGCTCCAAGAGCAAAGAGGTAGATACCGGTAACTAAAGGTTCCAGTTCAGATCAAGTGGTGTTGTTGGTTATCTGTAGCATCTTTTGATACTTTTGGATATTGTATATATTTTGTTCAAATTCTATGGGAATTCCTGAAAATGTAATCAGGTACTATGTATCAGTACACTTATGCTATTTCTATAAGCTTGCTGAACTGTGCATTGATATTCAAATATATTATCAAAATGTTGAGGGGTTTGACACTATGCCTTCTTCGCTAGCATATCGATTAAACCATTGTTGCCCTATAGTTTGTTTGAAATCAACTCTCAAATCTTGCTACAACATCTACTTGATCTCTAGCACAATATTTAGATCTTCATTTATCTCTGAACATTATTATGGATTAAGCTTAAAGCCTCACTAGAATTGGATGTCACTTTGATGTCCCTTAAGTTACAATCCCAAGCCCTTTTCAATCCAAGCATCCAACCCCAAAGTTTGGCGGTGAAGGTGTCATCATTTTGTAGTTGAAAGGGGAAATTGTCAAGCATATATCATTTACTAGTTTCAATCACACCACCACATCTGCCTCTCTCAGATACATACAAGTATGCGCCTTTGACCTGCATAAGCACTCTTCCATTGTCAGTAAAAAAATGATGGGGCCTCTATTTCAATTGTTGAACATTTAAATTTACTTTATTAAGATTTTTATTAGTTTTAAAAAACATTTGAGGATTGCACATTCTCAGGTTACATGTTGTTGATGCTCATTGATGACTCAGAATGGAGTTGTTCATTTTGTTCATGGCAAATAAACTAGCACATGATTACAAACATGCCTTTCCAATAGTCACTGTATTGCTAAGACCCCTTCTCATATTCATCTGAAACCCATCATTGAGGTTGCCAGAGAAAAATCTGATATAGAAGATATGATTGATCACAAAAAGCAAAATTTTAAACTTCTTCACAATCTCTCAATGCATGCAATGTAGTTTCAAAAAAGCTCTTGCATAGATGAGACATACTACTACAGTGGAATGTACTTAACTTCATTTTTGGTTAGTCAATCATGCAGCATAAGCCAAGCAAATATTTTACATCTCTGTAGTATTTATAGTTTCCATACGTTATTGTCCATCTAAAATCTAGGTTCTTATTCTCATTTACTAATATTTTATTGGCAAAACTCACCATGAACATACCACTTTTCTCCCCTTTCCATCAGGCCTTTTCAACACCATTTATATCTCTCGAGCATTGAATGTCATCCATTAACTTACTCTAATTTTGCTTAATCCTTTTCCATGTATTCAAACCTCTCTTCCAAGGATTAATTTTTAGAAGTAAGTCCTCACCATAAAATAGTTTTTTCTAATCACCTTCAACCAAAGAGAATTTCGATCTTTCACTAGACCTCATTCTAAATGAAAGCCTTATTTTGTAGTTTAATGTGCCTTATGCCAAGGCATCTAACATGCTTTTTGCTACACATAGTATTCCTTGCAATAAGATGTATCCCTCTATGCTGATGAGATGAACCCTACAAAAAATCTCAAGATTTATTTTGTATAGCTTAGCAGGTGGATGTTGGAAGGCTTACTATTTGCATAGCATAAGTCAGCATTGCTAAGATTATAAATTTTGCTAGGTATTTTACCCTGTAAAAGAAATTTTAGGAATTTGCCAGCCACTTAATCTACTTTTCAATTTATCAATAGTGAATTGGTATGTTTCTTTCATCACTCGAACATGGTGTAAGGGCATACCCAGGTATATGCCAAGATCAAAAATATGAGTAAAGCCTAAAACATCACTCAATTACGAGGCTCTAGTATGATTCACTTATAAGAGAAAAACACATTAGTCTGGTACACATTCACTTGCTAAAAGGAAGTCTTTAAAAACTGATCAAATAGGTTTTCATTATCTCTACTTGATCCAAACTAGCTTTTCATAAATTAACAAGACATTAGCAAAATATAAATAAGATAAAGATTGACCATTCATACTCAATCTATTACGTTTCCAATGGTCGATGGCTATCACAAATTGAATCAAGTACGTTCTCCATGCAGATCTTAAGCATGTAAGTGAAAGAGGGTCACCCTAGCGAAGACCACAAGATGGTATGAACTTATCGGCCATGTTATATTCCTATAGAATCTGTATTCAAGTAGAAGAAATACATGTGTTTATCATTACTCATAAGGGGTGGGGTAGATGAAGTTCTTCAAGTAATCTCATGATAAAATCCCATCAAACTTGATCAAAAGCTTTCTCCAACTATATTTATATAGCGATAAAGCCTTTCTTCCCTTTTATAGTCTTAATGGAGTGTATTATGTAATACCCCAAATTTCAAAATCAGAAGCTTGAGATTAAGTGTCCGTTTGGATTAGCGGTGGAGAAGTGACTTTTTTTTCCAGCTGACTTTTGAAAAAGTAAGGTAAGATTAAAAGTGAAAATGTAAATATGATTTGTGTTTGGATTAGCGGTGGCAGAAGTGACTTTTTTTTCTAACGTTAAACTTGTTTGGATTAGAGTTTGAAAAGCCCGTTTAGATGCAAAATGACTGAAAAGGGCATAGATGCTATTGAATATTACATACATATGATGTAAGAATATTTTGATTTTTGCAAGTGTGTCTGTGTTTTTTTAAATTATTGTCTGCAAAGAAATTAATGAAAATCATTCTGGTTTTCTTCATTCTTTTTTAGTAAATATTTTGATTTTTGCAAGTGTGTCTGTGTCTTTTTAAATTATTGTCTGCAAGAAAATTACTTGCTGCCCAAGTCTATATATATATACTTGAAGTGAGGAAAATAAACAAAATTTAATTAAAATAACTGAAATTATAATTTAAAAAAATATACATCAAAGTATTTCACTAAAAATGGATAAATTGAAATTAATACTACAATGCATATATGAAGTGGATCATGATAGAATCATCTATCACTAACAAGTTGGTCTCTGATTGTGTCATGAATATGATTCATTTGTGTTAAAGATAATCTACGGATAATTGATGTGGATGCTGCATCAACTAGATTGATTGAACCATATTTTTACATGATATTTCATGATTAATTTGGGATTTTTAATGTATTTTCTGGGACATTGTTGCATGATTAAGCACAAATTTTAACTAGGAACATTTGTATTGAATTAATTGTAATAAAGGGTAAATTGGTCATAATTTGTTAATTATTCGTACAAATGATTTTTTTCTTGAACTTTTGATGCTACTTGTGCTTAAACTTGCATTATAAGTGTTTGAAAGAAAATTGTAGATTTTGGAGGGTTAAAATTATTATGTTGATGTCTGGGAAAAATTACAGAAAACTCCCCAGATTGTTGTGAAAATTACAAAGAATGAAGGAAAAGGGCCAGAGAAAAGTACATCAAGTACCCCAGAATTTCATAATTTTCAGTTCAGACCATCAACGTTTCAAAAGTTTTATCTAAGTCCCTCCAGAGAAGTTTTCATTTTTTCACTGAAGTCCCTGGTCAAAACGCACGTTTTGACCAGGGTTACTATTCATTTTCTTCTTCAGCCAGACGGACCCGAGAGTGCAGGCAGGCCTAAGACGCAGAGCAAGTTGAGAGTTGTTATTGCAGATCTGATTCCTCCACTCACTACCACCATCTCCACCGTTCTTCCTCAATGCCAGACGGACAGAGACACAATAAGAACAGCGACAGCATCATCTGAAATCCTCACAGTCGGATTCCTCTGTTTCCATCACCACGGCTGTCACACCCCACCGCCGTCTCACCCCATCGGGCCACAACGGTTGGTGCCCTCTCCCACCAACCGGGTGCGGAGAGGCTGGGTACACTCACGTCGACCCAGGACTCACAAGAGTCCCTCGCTCCCCAAGCGAGATTTTTCGCCTCCGTGGGAATCGAAGCCACTACCTGGGGGTAAGTAGCGCCTCAATGCATTCCCACTACCACTTGAGCTAGCTCAAGTGGTAGTGGGAATGCATTGAGGCGCTACTTACCCCCAGGTAGTGGCTTCGATTCCCACGGAGGCGAAAAATCTCGCTTGGGGAGCGAGGGACTCTTGTGAGTCCTGGGTCGACGTGAGTGTACCCAGCCTCTCCGCACCCGGTTGGTGGGAGAGGGCACCAACCGTTGTGGCCCGATGGGGTGAGACGGCGGTGGGGTGTGACAATAAAAAGGCGCCTTTTTATTGTCACACCATACTGCCGTCTCACCCCACTGGGCCACAACGGTTGGTGCCCTCTCCCACCAACCGGGTGCGGAGAGGCTGGGTACACTACGTCGACCCAGGACTCACAAGAGTCCCTCGCTCCCCAAGCGAGATTTTTCGCCTCCGTGGGAATCGAAGCCACTACCTGGGGGTAAGTAGCGCCTCAATGCATTCCCACTACCACTTGAGCTAGAAAATGTAACCCCCTGCCTTAAATAGCGTAATTATAATTCGATATTACGTAATTAAATTGGTTTAGAGACCGTCGAATAGTTCAAAACTCATTTAGAACTCCCTGTGAAGTAGGGACTTTATAAAATTTTCAAAACTTCTTTCCTATTACGGTCTCAAGTTCAATTATCGAATATAATCACCTGTGCAGTTAATTCACATTCATTCATATCAGAATATCTAATAGCAATCCCGGCAACCCCCGGGTTCCATTCATACACAAAAAGGGTTTACAGCCTCCATATAGGGGACTACACAACTACGTTCAACTATTCTTTACAACCAACATAATATACAGACACCCTGTCCAACAGGTTTAACCAACATAACCAAAATAAATGTCCCTACAGGATTCTAACCGCTCCGGGTCGTACGCTTCTCCTTAGAGCCACTCGCCCTGTCTGAAGGGTTAGTTAAAGGAAAGAATGAGATTCAAGAGAATCCCAGTAGTAACAAATCATTTATACCACACATAAGCACACAGCATGTAAGCAAATCATCATACAGCAGCAGCACCACAAATCACACTCCACCCTCATCCCCTTTCTCCGCCGGGAAGGCACACCGCCTAACCCGAACCGTTGTTAGCTACTCAGGGACTATTGGCGTGGCAGTGCATACATATAGCCTTATAGCCCATACAGCTATTCGGCTTTCACAAATGGCCCGTCGGCCTCCACAAATAGCCTTTTGGCTCACATAATCACATATATCACACCTCATCCTCATCCCCTTTCTCCGCCGGGGAGGCACACCGCCCTAACCCGAACCGTTGTTAGCTACTCAGGGACTATTGGAATGACAGTGCTAACACAAATCCACAGATGTCGCAGCATACGAATTCATTACAAATCAACGATATAACACACATACAATGCATCATATATGGTACAAAAGAAAAGTCACTACCTCGTTCCTTTCTGACGTTCGCTGGCGTAGTTGGCTCACGAGGGCGGCAAATATCGAATCCTACAATTCCAAATGCACTATTTAGACACTTCCATAGTGTTACTTAGGGTTATATGAGTCTATAATGAAAATTTACAAAAATACCCCCGGGGACCCGGCCTGGGCCCGCCATACCCGGACCGGCTGTACTTTTCTTGAAATTTTGACATGGGCTATCCTGACATATTTTCGCCCAAGGAATCCATTTCCGGACTCGGAATTATCAAATTCAATGTTAAATTACGAAATTGCCCTTGGCAGCCCTACTTTTAGGGTTTTAGGGGTGTTTCCGTAATTATGCTTTTTCAGCCTTTTCCGAAAAAGTGACCAACTGTAACCCCACCTAATTTTCACCCCTGAACTCAATGGAACCATCAAATCATTGAAAATCCAACTCTAAGACCCATTTCTAGGGCTGGCCGAAATTTATGAGTTCTCCGGGGAAAATCGGGGTTTTACGATTTCGGCTCCGTAAACGCGTTCCTTTCTACTCCTAACCACTTTATTAACCATTACATTAGGTTACAACTAACATTAAGGCCCAATTTGGGCAGCATAACCCCTAGGCCATATCATTTCCAAACTTTAAAACCAATGGCAATCCGGCGAAATTTCACCGATTAAATTGCCCACAGCAGCCAGAATAAGCAATATATGAAAGTTTGGAAGTTACCTCAAGCTCCCACTAGCTTTTCCCAAATTTGGCTGAACCCTAGCCTCTTTAAAACACCAAGTTTTGAGCTTCACAACCTTAAAGAATAAAGAGGAGTGGCTTAGAGTCGGAGTTATACGCGTTAGGAGCTAGATCGTCGGAGAAATCGGCTTACCTTGCGAGATTTCTTCCTCTTTTTCTCTCTTTTCTCCAAGCTCTCTCCACGTTTTTTTTCTTGCTTCAGCTGCTGTGTGCGACAGAAATGAGCTGAGGAAGATGATAACATATGTAATTCCATGCTGACATCATCTTTTAATGAGATGATGTCATAATTCCCATTTTCGGATTTTCTGGCAGATTTTCTGCCCAAACTTTGAAAAATCATAACTAATTCTAGAAAAATTGAAATGAGGTGATCCCAAAGCCAAATAAAAGGTATTTAAGTCCTCTTCATAGGAAAAATATTGGCCATTACTGAAAATCACCACAAAATTCCCAGAATTTCAATCTTTGCTTACTGTTCCAGAAAATAATTAATTTCGCTGGGTAAACTTAAGAAATCCAAAACTCTTAGGTCACAAATCAAAATGATACAAATTATATGTTCATTTTGAAGCTTGACATGTGAACTTTAATACTGGAAAAT
The DNA here is from genome assembly GCA_963210345.1 of Inga oerstediana. Lineage (NCBI taxonomy): Eukaryota > Viridiplantae > Streptophyta > Magnoliopsida > Fabales > Fabaceae > Inga > Inga oerstediana. The sequence goes on along the minus strand of OY723410.1, from coordinate 37,007,023 downwards.
TTCAGAATTTTTAGACACCATTTGCCTATTTAAAACGTCCATACAAATTGGCTGCCCTGTACAGAGTTTCAATGGACAGAGTTTTCAACTTTTGCACGATTGTTCCCAATGGTTCCAATTTCACAATAAACACTCTCCCCACACGAATTTTCACAAGGAAGCCATTGGAATCATTAAAATATCCAAATTCCCATCACACATTCTCCAAAAGTGTTTATTCAACAATAATTATATCCACTTTTAAAGTCATTAGCCCTTAATCACTTTTTGGGATATTACAACGGCACCGTGAACTTTGAAGATGAGAAGGAAGAGAACACAGCCACCGATCATCAGTTTCACCACCACCACCGTGTCTTCTCTTCTCCACCTCCATCGGAATACCATCAGTACCACCTCCAGCGGAAGCTCAGATTCGAACAAAACCTCAGCTCAGAGATGGCATTTTGCATGCGTGAATGTCGAACAAAACCAACGAGTTTTTTGTTGAGCCAAAAAATCAATGCTTCCAATGCTGCGATCAGAAGCGCTGTGTGGAAAAAAGCTGCGCGGTGGAGCTTCAAGAAAAAGCCACGGTGGAGGGAGAAGTGCAGTAATTGTTGAAGCTTTGCCAAACAGATCAATTTCCTCTAATGGGCTTTTTTTATTGCAAATGTGCGTTAACCATGGGGCACCGCTTTGCCAAACAGACCCTAAGCCTAACTCAATCAGATTGTTAAGCCCCAGTTAGTAAGAGTCCCAATGATGTCTAAGAGACATAATGACTTTAGGGACTAATTTGGGAAAACAAAGTATGCAATGTGGTTCCAAAGAATTAAAGGAAATACCCAATTCCTTTATCTAACGGAAAGAATGGTATAAAGCCTAATTTGGATCCAAAAAGAAAAATAAATAGTGTATGAAAGAAGAGAATAGAATGAAAGAAAATACCGAATGGCAAATTAATTAATGTTGCCATAATCAAGGGTAAAAGAGACAATTGCCTTTTGATCTTAAGGTTAAAATTGAAACCCAAGATTAAGACCTAAGATTTGTTCTTGAAAGAGTAAGAGTAACTATGAGCAAAGAAAATACAAGAAGAGAGAATTCACTAAGAAAACCATTAGATAAAGGCACGGGAGACAAGATGAGTTATCCAATAAACCAATGGTTAATTAACTACCTACTGTACAAGAAGCCGCTAACGAGTGGGTAAAGTATGTCCCTCTTTTCTGTCCCTCTAATTTTGGCTGAAGACAAGGAAAAGGAAGAGGAAATAATCTATTTTATCCAACTAAAGCACATGTAGTTAGTTTGACCAAACCAAATTAGATAGAGTAACTAAAGGAAAGGAGACATCATCATTTTTTCTCTTTCCTCTCTCCCATTCAGCCAGTATAACATCCTGATTTTTATTTATAGGATATACTATAACTTGGAGATAATTATGAATTTAGTAGTAATATTTTTGGGATAAAAAGAAAAGAAGAATTTAGTTAAAATACACTTTTTAAATATATATATATATATATGTATATGTGTATTAATAATAATAATAATAAATTTAAAAAAAATTAAAGGGGTAAGTGACGCCACCAACCCCATTAGAAAAAAATTAAAAAAAATAATAATTAAGGGGTAAGTGATGCTACTTGCCCCATTATAAAAAAAATATTTTTATTACACTGTGGTACGCGGCACTAAGCCAACTATCGACGAGAAAAGGGGGGTATAATATAAATACCCCCACTCCTTCTTCACTTCGTCAGTAAGATGAAGTGGAGATTCTGAAGGAAGGGAGCCGTAAAGTCCCAGTTTTTATAGTTATAGATCAATAAGGTACTCAAATTTTCTTATGATCACAAAACTTCGTTGATGAAGATGTTCTAAATAATTTTCTTTTCCTTATGATAGTAATTTATTACTAATTAGAGAAAGTTTTAGGATTACAATTTTGGGTTATTTTAAGTTTTATCAATATATGACTATAAGAATATAGAGGACGATTAATATTGAATTTTAATTGGTTTATTTTTGTTATTCAGTTAGCATAAGATTTTATAATGAATTATCTATATAATTAATATATATAAATAATTATATATTGGATTTTTTAACTAATTAAACTTGGGTTAAATAATTTATTTGGATTATTGGAGGTATTATTGAGGTTTTAACCAGTTTAGATTTTTTTAGGATGATGGTTTATAATTTAGGCGTGTTTATGCTGTAAACTTAAAATTTGGGGATTTTATGTAAGGGAAGGGAAATTAATAATAATCAATGACTTGAATAGGTTATTTGAGTTAAGAAAAATATTTAAATTAATAATTAGGATTTTAGTGTGAAATTGGAATTTTTGTGAGTAATTAATTCAAAATTTTAAAATTTTAGAATTAAATTAATTGTTCTAATAACTCAGAGTTATTAATGTATAATAAATTGATTGTTGTAGATTAATTTTTGGCATGTATTTGAGCTTTTGGATTAGAAGCTTGTGATTATAATTTTGCTTTTGTGAGAGGTAATCACTTTCCACTTGTTATGTGTGTTGTGTATGTTGTTTGTGATTATTTTGTAAAATGATTTTGAGATTTGAAAATGGTATGTTGATATTTATTAGATATTTTAATGTGTAAAGGTTTATTGTAATTGAGAGAGTTGTAATTATATTGTGAAGTATTTTGATATAAACTTGCCTTGTGGAATTTTATAATTTGAAATGAAAACTACGTATATATTTATATATGAATATGGAAATATTGGGAAAACCTCGTTGAAATAATTATTGATAATTTATTGTGATCATGGGTTTGGGATAAGATGGAGTAAATTATTTTATCACGTGGTATAGCCTCCATTGGTGAACGATGGATGGCTTTCTATTGTCCCACCAATTTAATGAGCGGCTGCAACACCCCACTAGTTCAATGAGGGGAAAGATCCATGGTCTGGGCACGTGCTCTGTGGATTTTGGCCAATTCTCATCATGTGACTAGTAAGCTTTTTGAGTGGCTAGTAACATGGATAATAACTTAGCCCATAGGTCTAGTCGGCAGAAATAAGGCAGTTCGGTTGGATTGATGGGAGACAAATGTGAATTTTAATGAGATTTGATATATAGTAATTGTGATACATATAATTCCTGATTTGTGTATAAAACTGTGATATTGAATTTTTGTCAATTATATCTTTAATAATTTGTTATACAAACTGTTCCACTTAGTACCTCATGAACACATGCCAGTATGTGTATTAAGTTGAATAGCTGGTTACTGAGGCTTTTGTCTCACCCTGTCAATTTAACATTTTTTTCAGGTGATATTTCCCCTACTGGGGTATCAAGAGGAGCTCCAGAGGCATAGATATATCTCTTCATATATATATGTATAGTCTCTTGTGGTTTATTATATGTTGAATTGATGTATATTGCCACTCATAGGGCCTACATTATCTAAACTCTAATTCGACTACATACTTTGATTATCGTACTTTATTTGGATTTATATGAAGCTGGATGACTTTAGTTTTGAAATGGGAATTTTTGGCATGATCAGGGTAGAATTAATTTTTACCATGATTAATATTTGAAAGATGGGTTGTAATATTTTCTTTGTAGGGACTTCAATCCTTTATTACTATGGTAAAGTTTTCAAATGGTTAGTTGAATTCTTTTCTATCATGATAATCTTTAAAAAGATGAATTGTAATCCTTTTATTACTATGGTAGAGTTTTCAAATGGTTAGTTGAGCTCTTTTTTACCATGGTAACTTAAAAAAAATGAGCTGTAATCTTTTCTATTAAGGTAAACCTTCGGGTTTAAGTTTTCCAAATTTTGTGCAATGGTATTGTTCATTTTCAGAAAATTTGATTAAGTGTGTGCAAAAAAGAGTTTTAAGTATAGGATTTTACAGCTAGCACCATTAAAAGGCCAAAAAGTGAATTAAAAATACTTCATTCACCCTCATTTCTGCCCGTTTGGTCATCCAAGACAAGAAGCAAGAGGGAGAAAGCGGATCTTGAAGTTGCAAGAAGAGGTAAGAACTTCTCTCTAGATTTTCACCTTCTTACTCACTTTTCTAGCCAAACATGTCTTCATGAACATTGTTCCGTTTGGTGTAGGCTTTATTTCTATGGTTTTATTTTTTTAAGAGGAGGTGTTTTGAGGCATTTATCAAGACCCAGAGTGGTCGAAACAAAGAATAAAGTCTAGAAGAAGCAAGAGGTGAGTAAGAGCTTCCATTTGAACTAAGTATTGTGTGATTTGGTTAAGCTTAGTAGAATGGGTATTTTTACCCTAATTTTAAGTTATATGGCTATTCTTTGAGTTCATGGTGGTTTGGTCTTATAAATGGTGTTAAATAAGGTTTAGAAATGAGAAATCACAAATTTGGAACTTAAGAGTAGTGCTGCAAAATTTTGATTTCTGGAGGTAATAATGTTTTGTTGTGTTTTTGAATAATCAAATCTGTTCCAAATGCTATGAAACTTTCTAAAAAGAAAGTAGACACATTAAGCTTCATTCTAAAAGTTAGAATGTAGTTTTTGGACTAGTGGATTTAAAGTTATGATTTTTCAAAGTTTGACCTTGTGTCTGGAACCAATTCTGGAACAGTTAAGGTTTGAGGAATTTTTGGAAATTTTGTGACTTCAGCTTTCAGAAAATGATATTTTTCTTTGAAATTACACTTAAAGAGGTTTATAATGTACTTGGAATTAGTCAATTTGGAGTTTTCTATAATTAATTCTGATTTTTGAAAATTGGGCATTGAACTTGGAAGTTGTTTTGTGGCAGACTGATAGTGATGTGTTTTTGTCTGGCCAAATGAATTCCAATATCCATGAAATTTTCCAAAAATAAAGTATAACCAATAAGATTACAAACTAGATAAGTAAACAAAAAGTTATGATTATTGGAAGTTGGGCATTAATTATGGGCAGAATTTTTGTGATAAAAGTGAATAATTAAGAATTCTGTAAATGTGTGCATGTAACTGGCAGTGCTAAATATTTTCCCTTAAAGTGGACTTAATAAGGATTACAATGAGCCTTTAACTAACCCAATTTGAGTTTTGTAGAATTAGTTATGATTTTTCAAAGTTAAGTAAAAAATTCTACCAGCTGTTAGTCCATGTGAATTTAATGGGCTTTGGGCCAAAAGTAGTAAGTGTGAACTTTAAGGGTGAAGATTAGTAGTTGGGCCTAATCAAGGTTTGGAAAAATTTTCAGGTAGTAACTTATATGCATGCTATGTGATATCTTATATGCATGCTTGCACCATAAAAATTTAAAGCATTCTGATAAGAAGGGCTCAGGCCTAGTAGAATTTCCTAGCCTTGTGGCAATGGACAATTGCCTTGAATTGATAACTTTATGCTTTCTGCATATTTTGAATTTAACTCTGAATGTTGAATATGCTGCTTGTATTGAAACTTTGGTTAACATGATATGTTACATATATGCATTTTATATGAGTGATATCTGTTACTATTGAGATTCTTTTGAATCTCACCCTATTTTTCCAAAAATAAATTTTCAACTCGAGCAGGCAGTTCCTCAAGCAAGAAGGTAATCACGAGTGAGTAAAGTGAAGGACTTAGAATTTAATTTTCCATTGGTTATCTATTTTTGAAAATTGTACTTAATCTGTACCTAAATAAAGTTAGTCCTATACTGGCAACTCTGTAGACATGTAAGCAAAGTGATTGTATATAGGCAACAAATAGTGACATACGAACCAGTAAAGGATAACAGTCCATCTAGGGTTGTTAATTAACCGTAGTAATTCAGGTTCTAGCAGAGAACGTGTCGGTAAAACTCTTATATGAAGAAATGAAACTAAAACAGATGGCATATAAATGAATCATAAATTAATATGAGACCAATGTGATAACGTTTTTGAAAATATTTTTGAAAACTCATTCAAGTGTAGGTCCGCAGTCTACTTCGAAGTTGGGTCCCATACTATTTACAAATGATTACCGACCTCCCTTTTCAAAGAATTTATTGCATTTTAGTCGTCCATACACTTTGAAAATGAAGGTGTTACGTGTCTTGGTATTAGAGCATAAGTTCTTGGCTCTAGAATAAAGTTATCTGCTTTTGTAGGTGTACTGGCTTTTGAGTAGTTATGTCCTATATAAGGCCTATGATGAGAAGGCGGAGGAGTAGGCCACTCCTGACCCTTAACAAGCCTGTGAAAGAAGGGAGCAAAGCCATATATAAAGGAAGAAACAGAGAATCAATAGTGTATACCCAGTGGAAAAGGGTATGAGCTCCAGTGTATCTAATGCCAAATTAGCATATGACTTGGATTCCCTTAGAATTCCATGATTTAGTGTGATTAGGCAAGAGTAATCCAGGGATGGGTGACCCGCTAAGAAGTTAAGTTGGTAGGGTTATGAAGACTTGAGGAATAGTGATTGTCTTGAGATTTCTCCATAATATAGATAATCTTAATTAGATGAATTGTATTTAAAGGCATATAGAATGAGAATTTGAACCTCATGCCCTATTTGGTACGAGGCACTAATTTTGATGGATTGGGATTAGGACTAGTATTGGGATAGGGATAGGTATTGAGACTAGGGCTGAAGGTTTAAAATTATGTTTGGTATGCGGTAATATTTAGATGGAATACTTGAATTGATTTTATTTTATAATCCTTCATAAATTATGAAAAGACTAAAATATCCTTATTATGAAAATTGATAGTGGGCTTTTTTGTCCAAAAAATATTATAAACAAGGATATTTTTCACATATTTTGTATTAAATGTTGTCTTCCACTTTCCTTTCACTTTTTGGCTGAATTTTACACATCAAATTGGGCCAAGAATTGTGCTCTTCCATGCTTCATTTTGGGTTCTTTTTCTGTGGCCCTTTAATGAGATAGAATTAAACTTTTATGTCTCAACTTAACCAAACTTCATGTAAGCTCTATTTCACATATTTTGTCATTGCAAGTGCAAAAAAAATCACCATTTTATTCCATTTAATGTAACAATTGTACAAGGAATTTTGGTGATTGAAAATTATGATATTACAAGTTACTCATATATTCTCCTCACATGATCTTAATTAGAAAATCTTATAGTCTTTGCATTATATGTTATTTGATTACACTAAACATTCTCCTTGCAAGAAATATTTGAATTTGTGATAGAAAAATTTGTTTTATGCAATAACTTTCCTCAGAACACTATAAGGAGAAACAATCAAATTTAAGGAAACATGCTTTGATGTTCAATCTTGAAAATTTATTAGAAACAACCTTCAAAGTAACAACACATACAATGGAAGAGGAAGACCTCTTGGTAGCTCCAATTCTACGGAAGTCAAACAATTCTAGTATGACATGGAGCTAGCTAAAACATGCTCTAAGGAAGGCATATTGGTTGAGGAGAATTTAGAGATCACTACCAGAGATCAAAAGGTGGTCATCTCAGCTAGAAAGATCAATGAATGGTTAAGCATCAATAAGCCACCCATCAGACCATTTAAGGAGTTCATTGAGCCATAAAATGTTCAGAATCATCTGCCCATGAGAGCCAATGGGGATTCCCAACTTCAATCCTAGTTCCAAGTGTGATCTTCACAAGATTATTTGGTACTTGAACTAAACGAATAGCTAGTAAGAATGCCTAAGTTTGATAAATTGCACATTAGTAGGATGAAGACAAATTTCTCATTGGTTGGTGCACAGATCTTTATGAGGAAGAGGTAGAGGATAGAAGCTGACACTATGAGGATAAATGAGGCATAGTCTTCAACTAGAGCTAGATCTCCTAGTCCCTTATTCTTTAGTTCATCTATCTAAGGATATTTGAAAGAGGAGCTTCAAAGATTTCACATAGAGATTGGCACCAACAATGGTGAGTTCATCACTTCTGTGAATTATAAGATGAGGTAACTATTTGAAATGGTTAATTAAAACTTTAAGGTTATGTTTGAGTAGTAAAAGGCTTAAACTGGGATGATGTTTGAGGTAAGAAATATTCTAAGGAGTTTATGAGTAGAGATTCGATTTATTTAAGGCCATATTAAGAGATCACAAGAGTATTCTTGCACCAAAGATGCCTATTGAGACCACTTGAGGAGTTGGTACTTTAGTCAACTTCCGCATCTCATAGGCTATTCTTGAGAATTATATTGAACCCACTTTAGGGCCTATTACTAAGCTAGCACATTTCACTTCTATGAACTTGGCCCCGCAGAGTTACGTAGCAAAAGTATGGTGAACACTGCATCATGGATCTAACAAAATAAGAAAGTAAGGCAATGGACTGCATGGATCACTCATCAGCTAGACAAATCCAAACGGGCATTTCTAAACTCTATCTCTTTATATTTTGTGAATAATTTTCACATCTTTGATATCAATTAGCCTTGATTAATGAGTTTTCTTGAAAACCCTTTGCAACTTATTTCAAAGCTATGTTCATAAAAACATTCTTTTGTTTGCATCATATTTTAAGAGTGAAGGATGATAAATTCCTTTTTATTAAGGGAGAGAAAGGCATTTCTAATCTAATTTCATATTAGCTTTTCTAAAAAGCATTTATTTTTTATCCTTCAAATTTTTTGTTGATACCAAATAGGAGGAGAGAAAGGCAAGAAAAATATGTTGCATTAAATTTGTTTACCTACTCATATATTATTTTTATAAAATATTTGTTAACATCAAAAAGTGAGAGAATGTTAGATACGAATAGTTTTGATGATGTCAAATGTTAAGAGAAAAAAGTTTGCATTATGTATTTCTTTTGTACTTTGACTAACTACTATATTTAATATTGAATATCTTTTAGAATAGTCAAGTAAAGAAAGAATATATCAACTTGAATTATGAAGAATGACCAAGAGGAAGAAGAAGAGAAGATATTGAAGAATAAAGTTATCAACTATAGGGAGAAGAAGACAAGAAAACAAAGAATTTATTGAGCTAGATTGTGGAGAATGATCATCACGAGTAAAAAGAAGAAGAAAGATTGAAAGATGAACTTGCACCATATTAGTCAAGAAAAGAAAGAAGATATCTAATTGGATTGTGGAGAATGATATAGAAGAACAAATGAGATTAAAGAAAGAAGGATTGTGCAAGAAAAGTAAAAAGTTATTGAGTGGATTGAGGAGAATAATCAAGTAGAAGAAGAGAAGAGAAGAGATTGAAGAAGGGAGAACTTGCCTGATAAAAGAAGAATATTAAGATTCAAATTCATAGATTTGATAGCAGAGGTTTCTAGGCTCAATTGAAGGTTAGAATGGGTCAATTTAAAGCTAAAAAGACTAATATGGAAGTTATATTAACCTCACTCAAGTAGTACATCTAGAGATAAATTTTTTATGATTACTCAAGTGGCATCTCTAGAGATAAAATTTTTATGATCACTCAAGTAACTACTCGAATAGTGCACACTCTGGTTTGCTCTGTTTTTGTTCAATACGATAAAGGTCTAGTATACTGGCTGTATCTCCCAAACCACAATTCTGATTGAGGTAAAACTTGTTTCAACTACGCTCTAACGCAACACAAGGTCATCAAGATTAAGCTCAATAGGTTTTAGATGAAAGAAATATAAATTTCACAATTTGACACTAGAATTTCTCACATTATTCCAGACCAGGTTTAGTAATTTAGACATATCTCCCAAACCACAACTCCGATTGCAATTAACCTTTTTGCATATGAAACTAGATGCAATAGGTGATTTAATGACACAAGGATCAATCCTAAAGAGGTTTATATGAAAGATATGTGAATTTTGTAAATTGGCCCACAAAATTCAAACACTGTTCAAACCAATAGTCACTCTTTGGACCATAGCTTTTGGAATACAAAGAATTTTGAATTGGTTCTAGTTGCATTAGAAAGTAGACTTAAACAGTGTTCTATGAATAAGCATTTGCTATTTTTGAAGTTAAAATGAGTTCACATTGGCAAGGATTACTCCAATGATATGAAACTGATGCACATCACTTCTTATGTTGTACTCTTCACTTAGCTTTAAAGATCATAAAGGATCATTTGAGTGAGAACTCGAGTGACAACCTATCACTGGCAAGATCACTCCAGTGAGGTGTTCAGAGTTTAAATCACCATCTCAAATTTCACAATTCTCTTGCAAACTCATATAAACCTTGATTATAGTGTTCCTAATCATTTTTAATAATCACTAATCAAGTTTATATGAAGATTATAGACAATTAAACATAGATTAAGCTTCAATGGCCAGAAGTAACATTTTGTTAGAACTTCAATGGCTACTTCTAATGGACATATTCAATAAAGCTCAATGAGAAGAAAGTTTAGCGGTCAAATAGCTATCATCAACTATAAATATTGGAGCATTCAAAACTGAAAAAGAAGAGAACCAGTGAATACACCATCAATGTAACCCCCTTAATTGAAAACCGTGAATATAGTTCAAAAACGTGTCCTAAAGTAAATGAGAGACCAACAGATAATTTAAAACTTATTAGAGGCCCTAATTTCAAGATAGGATTTGGTCCTGTGATAAAGTGGCCGAAAACTTTTCAAACCCTCTTTAATAAGGTCTCACTCTACTTTTCGAATTTATTTAGCCTGCTCGGTTCTGTTCCATTCATAAATATCAAAGTATTCAAAAAACATTTCTGACAAACTCTCAGGATATATTCAATAACTTGTAAGGTCTACAGGGCATATCCGCCCATCTTAGTTTCCTATACCCAGGATTTCATACAGATACACAAATCTATGATAGGTACGCCCACCTTTACTATACTGTACTTATAATTACATTATATACATTCATCCACAAGTTTGATAACCAACTAAAAAAACTCAATTCCCCTAGTCGCGAGCTCTAACCACCCTTGTTTACCTACTTCTTCTTTGATCCACTTGCCCTGGCTATAGGTAATTCATTGGAAATAGTGAGATTCATATGAATCTCAGTAGTAATATTTCACTCATATGATATATAATTTCATAGAGCATGTAAGCAATTATCACACAACAGCATTCACAACAGGATTCACAGCAGCATTCCTATTCGTGACATTCGTCACATTCACGATAGCATTCACATCTGTATACACATTCATCACATTCACGATAGCTTTCACAGCTATATACACATTCGTGACATTTGTCACATTCGACACAATTCATGACATTCACAATAACTTTCACAATAGCATACATAGCAGCATTCACATTCGATGATATGCACATGAATATAAAGCATTATACATGGTATAAGAGAATGAGTCACTACCTTGTTCTTTCCGTTCTTACTAGGTCATAGGTTCCCAACACTCAGGGCAGATGTCAAAAACTATAAATCAAAATTAAGGACGACAGTTATTAACTATTTTAACTCTTAAATAGCTCCAAAACACTTGGGTTTGGTTATCATATGAGTCCTATAAGTAGCTATCAGAAGCTCAAACATAAGTCTAAAAGGGTTGGGGAGAGCTAGACCAGAAATCACCTTTCAAAAATTCAAAGTATTGAAATTAGGGGTCGGCTGTGGCCAAGGAATTCTTTATCTGTGGCAAAAAATAGGTCAGGAGTCTTTTGGCTGTAGCTAAAAATAGGTTTGAAGCTTTTTTGGCTAGAGCAAATAATCTTCTGCCTGCGGCTAAGAGCAGGTCCGACACGTTTTTGTTGCAGCCAAGAAAATTCCGGTTGATTGGCTGAATTTCAAAAATCATAACTAAATCTACAAAAATTTAAATGAAACATTCAAAGTCCTTCTTGAAGATTTTTAAGTTCTCTATTCAAGAAAATAAGAATCACTGCCATCCACAATCACAAAAATACAGAATTCAACGAATTTCCATACTTTTTCAGAATTGATTCTAGTTTCAACCTCAAACTTTGGAACTACATAACGTCTAACTCACAACTCCAAATCACACCCATTATATATCAATTTAAAGCTTGATATGTCTACTACTAGATGTAAAAGTTTTAGAATTTTTAAACCTCATTTACTCATTCAAAATTGCTATGCAAATTAGCTGCCCTGCATAGTATTTTCATTGACAAAAATTCCAATTTTTCAACATATGTTTCCAATAGTTAGAATTCACAACCGAGGCTACTCCCCACACAATATTTCACATAGAATCCAATGGAAACATCAAAACAATCAAGTTTCCATTCCTTTGAAATGTCCTATTTTGGCAGAAATTCAACACAATCTCAAAATTGCCAAACTTAACATTCAAGCCTCAAATCACTTTTATAAATCCCATGGACATCACAAGACACCATTTCAATCATCAAAACATCATAAACACTAAAAACCCTACTATACAAGAAAATAGGATTAAATTCCACAAACCAAAGTTCTTAACCAATGAGCACAATATATATATATATAAAGGTTACTTTTGCTCATCTCTACCACTTTCTATAATTTGTTCTTTGATCTTCAGACTTTAACTGTTCCATGAGCACCCAAAACACCTCCTCTTGAAAATCTAAAACCACACAAGTGAAGCTCTCATCAAGAGGAACAAGATTATGGAAGAGGTTTTAAGCAACATAGATCATCTTCTAGGTCAAAGCTCAAGTAAAAGAGCTGACCTTCACAAAACCTTCTTTCTCCTTCTTCCTCCTACTTAGCCGAACTTGAGAGCATAAGAGTGAGAGTGAGATGTGATGAATGATCAATATTCAACTCTTCTTAGCCCTTGTAGCCAACTTGAGAGGAGAAAGGAAAGAGAATTTGAAATTAATTATATTGCTTTACAACTTTCATTGCCTAAATCTTGTAGTGCCAAGTGTCACAGTCATAAGCAATGAAGGAATAACTAGTAACTGAATAAAATAAAGCTTGTAGTAAACTACTATTGAGAAGAACTTTTCCTTGAATCAGGTCAAGGGATTTTTGTGCTTCTTTTATGCGTCATGGCAAACACCCTACCCTGATTCATGGGCTTTTTCTCTATCGACTGCTACTTGCATTCACTAGTAATATGTCATATCGGCTTGTAGATATAACAAATTACTTTCCCCGAACACATTCTACCAGTATGTGCCCTGCCACAATGAGGGCATGACCATGTAACTGGGGGCCTCTCATTCTCACAATCCTTGGGTCGATAAGATTTCTTACCATCGCCCTTAGATGAGGATTTATGCCCCTTCCGCTTCTAGGAAGAATTTCCCTTACTGGGCTTACCACAACTGCTATCATCCTTGGTTACGTATATATCCCTTATATTGTTCTCTATAATTCGACACTCCTCCACAACTTTATTAAATTCGGTAACTGTCGGGAGGCTAACCTTTTCCTCATTTTACGCCTCAATCCTCAGATCAACATGTAAGAGCTTTACTCCTCATCATCCATGCGTAGCAAGTATGAGGAGTAATGGGCCAGTCAGATAAATCGAGACAGGCAATCATCAAAAGTTTCTTCACCACCTTGCTTTATTGACAATAACTCTGATTTTTTTAGCCTAACTAACTTGGGAAAATTGTAACCCCCTGCCTTAAATAGCGTAATTATAATTCGATATTACGTAATTAAATTGGTTTAGAGACCGTCAATAGTTCAAAACTCATTTAGAACTCCCTGTGAAGTAGGGACTTTATAAAATTTTCAAGACTTCTTTCCTATTCCGGTCTCAAGTTCAATTATCTAATATAATCACCTGTGCAGTTAATTCACATTCATTCATATCAGAATATCTAATAGCAATCCCGGCAACCCCCGGGTTCCATTCATACACAAAAAGGGTTTACAACCTCCATATAGGGAACTACACAACTACGTTCAACTATTCTTTACAACCAACATAATATACAGACACCCCGTCCAACAGGTTTAACCAACATAACCAAAATAAATGTCCCTACAGGATTCTAACCGCTCTGGGTCGTACTCTTCTCCTTAGAGCCACTCGCCCTGTCTGAAAGGTTAGTTAAAGGAAAGAATGAGATTCAAGAGAATCCCAGTAGTAACAAAACATTTATACCACACATAAGCACACAGCATGTAAGCAAATCATCATACAGCAGCAGCACCACAAATCACACTCCACCCTCATCCCCTTTCTCCGCCGGGAAGGCACACCGCCTAACCCGAACCGTTGTTAGCTACTCAGGGACTATTGGCGTGGCAGTGCATACATATAGCCGTATAGCCCATACAGCTATTCGGCTTTCACAAATGGCCCATCGGCCTCCACAAATAGCCTTTTGGCTCACATAATCACATATATCACACCTCATCCTCATCCCTTTTCTCCGCCGGGGAGGCACACCGCCCTAACCCGAACCGTTGTTAGCTACTCAGGGACTATTGGTATGACGGTGTTTACACATATTCACAATGTCGCAGCATACGAGTTTATCACAAATCAATGATAATACACACATACAATGCATCGCATATGGTACGAAAGAAAAGTTACTACCTCGTTCCTTTCTGACGTTCGCTGGCGTAGTTGGCTCACGAGGGCGGCAAATATCAAAGCCTATAAACAAAATCAAGAATGGTGGATTAATTCCCTACCCCCAATTCCTACTTTCAAACACTTAGAATAGGTTCCATATGAGTCCCTTAAATGGTTATAACAAACTCAAAGAGAACCTAAAAGGATTGGAGAATTCTAGGTTGGAAATTGCTTTGCAAACTCACAAAGTGCTGAAAATTGGGTTCTGGCTGCAGCCAAGAATTCTCTGGCTGCAGCCAAAAATGGCTAAAAACGTCACAGAAACATTTTGGCTGCAGCAAAGAATTTCTGGCTGCGGCCAGGACACACACAGAAAGTTTTGTGCTGCAGCCAAGATTTTCTGCTGCAGCCAAGGAAACTTTGAAAAATCATAACTAATTCTAGAAAAATCAAAATGAGGTGATCCCAAAGCCAAATGAAAGCTATTTAAGTCCTCGTTAGAGGAAAAATATTGGCCATTACTGGAAATCACCACAAAAATCCAGATTTACCAAAAACCTAAGGTTGTGCCAAAACTGGGTCCAGTTTTGATGCCGAACTTTGGACAGTTCAAACTCCCAGCTCAAAAAGCGAAATGACATAAAGTTTATGTCCATTTTGAATCTTGCGATGTGAAATTTAAGACTGGAAAGTTTCATAATTTTTCAACATCATTTGCCCAGTTAAAACGTCCACACCACCTAACTGTCCAGAACAGACTTACATTGACAAGATTTTCCAAATTTTGCCAATTGGCTTCCAATGGTCCCTAATTTCAAATCACATACTATCCTTACACAATTTGGCTCAAGGAACACATTGGAGCCATCAAAATGACCATATTCATTATGCATGGGCAAGTTCTACCACTATCACCACACATCACCTTAACATCTCCAATCAACACACACATTGCAATCCATTCCATCCCAAAATTCCAAATCAACTCCTATGGCTCAAAGACACAATTTAACACCACATTCTCTACCACACACTAACCAATTCAAGCATTCAAATTAGACCAAAAATCAGGGCAAAAATTCGAAATTCCCAAAACCAAACCAATGACCACAACCATTATTCCAAAAGGTATCACATACTCATTACAACTTCTTTCCAAAGCTATTTCTTTGATTCACCAACTTTCAAATCCCCACAAGTTCTCAAACTCCACTAATCAAAAATATGAAACCATAGAAATAAAGCTCTCAACCCCTTGAACAATATTAATAAAGGTGAGTTGAGCATTTAGGGACAAGACCTTACCTAAAACTCAAGCTCCTTCTTTCCCTTTCTTGCTTGTTCTTGGCGAAAATGGAGGAGAGGTGAGAAGATGATGATGGAATCAGAATTTTTTTGGTGCACTTAGGCCCTTGGCTGACTTAAAATGGAGGAGGGAAAGGAGTTGCAATTGTTGACTCTTTGACCTTAATCCATGGTTCTTGTGTTGACATGTGTCAACATCTTGTGCCCCCTTCTAAACCCTCACATGAGCACATGCACACACAATCCCACTCCTTTGCTTATTCAATCTTAGCCATTGATATCAATTACCAATGAGTTTCCTCTTCGGTAACTGTCCAATCGGTCGGTAAATTTACCGTTTTGCCCCTGATTGTCACAATGCTTAATAAACCATCATCAAACACATTTGCATCATAATTCACATTATTTACTTCAAGAGTGTTTAATTAGCATTAATTACATCACTTTGAAGTTGTTAGCCCTTAATTACAATTTGGGATATTACAATTCTCCCCCCGAAAACTAAATTTCGTCCTCGAAATTGTTACACAACTAGAGTTATAAACTCCGGATACCGCTTTCGCATATCTTCCTCCGCTTCCCAGGTTGCCTCTCTTTGAGTCATTCCCTTCCAGATCACCTTCACATACGGAATGCTCCGGTGTCTGAGCCGTCGCTCCTCTCGATCAATGATTTGCTCTGGCTCCACCGCATAGGTAAAGTTGTCTTGTAGCTCAACTTTTTCATACTCAACTATGTGAGATGGATCTGGTTGGTACTTCTTCAGTTGGGAAACGTGAAACACGTCATGAAGTCTGCTCAAGCTCGGAGGTAGAGCTACTCGGTAGGCAACAGGCCCAATCCTATCAAGGATTTCAAAAGGACCTATGTACCTAGGGCTTAGCTTCTTTCTCTTGATCGCTCGCCCAACGCCCGTAACTGGTGATACTCTCAGAAAAATATGATCTCCAACCTCAAACTCTAGAGGCCATCTTCTCTTGTCAGCGTAGCTTTTCTGTCGACTCTGCGCTGCAAGCAACCTCTTACGAATAATCCGAATCTGTGCAGAGGTTTGATCAACCAAATCTGGCCCATAAAGCTTTCTTTCGGATAACTCATTCCAGCATATTGGTGATTGACACCGTCTTCCATATAATGCTTCATACGGAGCCATTTGGATGCTCGCATGATAGCTATTGTTGTAAGCGAACTCAGCAAGTGGAAGAAAGCGATCCCAACTTCCTTTAAAGTCAAGAACACATGCTCGCAACATGTCTTCCAACGTCTGGATTGTTCTCTCAGATTGTCCATCCGTTTGAGGATGATAAGCCGTACTGAATCTCAGTTGAGTACCTAAAGCTTTATGCAATGCTTTCCAGAATCTTGAAGTAAATCGTGGATCTCGGTCGTAAATGATGTTCTTTGGTATACCATGGAGTTTCACAATCTCTTGGATATAAATCTCCACTAGTTTATCAGGAGAATAACCAGCATTGATTGGTATGAAGTGCGCCGACTTCGTTAACCGATCCACAATTACCCAGATCGCGTCATAGTTTCTGATCCTGGGCAATCCCACGACCAAATCCATGGTTACGCTTTCCCATTTCCATTCCGGAATCTCAGGACTCTGAAGTAACCCAGGCGGTCTCTGGTGCTTGATCTTTACCTTCTGGCAAGTGAGACACCTTGCAACATATTTGGTTACATCACTCTTCAAACCCGGCCACCAGTATACAGATTTCAGATTATGATACATCTTGGTCATACCAGGATGAAGAGTATATCGGCTTTTGTGTGCCTCATCTAGAATCTTCTGTCTCAACTCCACCTGAAGCGGAACACAGATTCTCTTCTGATAGCAAACTAATCCACGAGGCGATAGGTCATACCCTGGAACTTCTCCCCGCTCAATTCAAGTCATATTACGTTGTATCCAGTCATCTTGCCTCTGAGCTTCTTCAATCTCAGTTCTCAGATCACTTTCCTCTTGAGAAACAGTGTAATTGGCACAAATGATCTGGTTTGTCAAATTCAAATCACGAAAGTCTTCAATCAGTTTCTTCTCTTGTATCATCATAGCGGCAACGAGAATGGTCTTTCAACTCAGAGCATCAGCGACTACATTTGCCTTACCCGGATGATATTTTATTTCCAGGTCGTAGTCCTTAAGCAATTCCATCCAGCGGCGCTGTCTCATATTCAGTTCTTTTTTATCATACAAGTATTTGAGACTCTTGTGGTCGCAGTACAGTTCCACAGTCACACCATACAGGTAATAACGCCAAATCTTCAAAGCAAACACAATGGCCGCAAGCTCCAGATCATAAGTGGGATAGTTCAATTCATGAGGTCTGAGCTGTCGAGAGGCGTAGGCCACCACACGTCCCTGCTGCATAAGGACACACCCTAATCCCTGCCCACTGGCATCAGAATACACAATATATGTCAAACTGGGATCGGGCAAAATCAACACAGGTGCCATAGTCAACCTCTTCTTCAGCTCCACAAAACAGTTTTCACATTTCTCATCCCACACAAACGGCTGATCCTTTCTCATGAGCTTGGTCATCGGCAACGCAATACGGGAGAAATTTTGGATAAATCTCCGATAATAACCAGCAAGACCCAGAAAACTGCGTATGTCCGCCACAGATTCTGGCCTCTTCCAGTCCAGTACTGCTTCCACTTTACTAGGATCCACAGAGACCCCTTCTTGCGAGATAATATGGCCTAAGAATTTCACTTCTGATAGCCAAAACTCGCACTTGCTCAATTTAGCATATAATTGTTTCTCACGCAATATATTCAATACAACTCCCAAATGATGCTTATGGTCTTCCATACTCTTGGAGTATGTCAGAATGTCATCGATAAACACAACAACAAACTGATCCAGGTATTGTCGAAAGATACGGTTCATGTAATCCATGAATACCGCAAGCGCATTGGTTAGCCCAAATGGCATCACCAAGAACTCATAATAACCGTACCGGGTCCGAAAAGCAGTCTTCGGAACATCCTCTGCTTTCACTCGCAGCTGATGATACCCTGACCTTAGATCAATCTTTGAAAACACACACGAACCAGAGAGTTGATCTAATAGGTCATCGATTCGGGGAAGAGGGTACTTGTTCTTAATAGTAACCTTATTCAATTCTCTGTAATCAATACACAATCGAAGACTCCCATCTTTCTTCTTTACGAACAACACTGAAGCTCCCCAAGGAGACACACTGGGTCTAATGAACCCTTTTTCAAGCAAATCTTCTATTTGTTTCTTTAACTCCGCCATTTCGTTTGGGGCCATGCGGTATGGGGCCTTAGATATAGAACCAGCTCCAGGAATAATGTCAATTGGAAATTGAACTTCCCTCTCAAGAGGCAATCCATTTAGATCATCCGGAAATACCTCAGGGAATTCATTTACCACGGGTATATCACTCAAAGTTTCACCAGTTTCCCTTTGCACTGAGAAAAACACTACATACCCCTGGCAACCCTTTTTAAGATACTTTTCAGCTTTAGCCGTAGAAAGAAAATTCATACCGGCATTCACAGCTTCAACCCTCTGAGAAACAGGATATACTATCCTCTTGTTTCCACAATCAAGCAAAACATTATTTGCCGTTAACCAATCAAAACCCAAAATGACTTCCAATTGGTAAAGCGGCAAACATATCAAATCTACAACAGATTGGTGCCCTTCCATAGTTACGACACAATTCAAGTAAGCTTCTGTGGTTAAAACCTTAACACCCATCGGGGTTGACACTACCAAATCAAATGGTAATTTATGTACATGCAATCCCAGGCGCTTCACGCAATCATAAGCAATGAAGGAGTGACTTGCACCTGAGTCGAACAATGCTTGCAACAGATGGCCATTAATAGAGATTTTCCCTTGTATCAACTCAGGAGATTTACGAGCTTCCTCATGGGTCATAGCGAACACTCGGCCCTGTGTCCTCGGTTTCTGCTCGACTCGTGGTCGTTAACAATCTCGGGAAAAATGTTCTGGCTGCTTACAGTTAAAACAGACCAATTCTCCCCGGCAATTTTGGCCATAATGCGTTTTGTTGCAGCGAGGGCATTTCCACTCAGTCACAGCCCTCTGAGGCTCACGGTCTCTGGGCTGATAGGGCTTCTTATCACCGCCCTTGTATGAAGAGGATCCTTGGCCTTTCCGCTTCTGGGAAGCATTACCCTTACTGGGTTCACTGCGGTGGCCAGTAGCTCTGGTAGGATTCAACTCCCTCAGATTATTCTCCGTAATTCGACATTGCTCCACAGCCTTGTTAAACTTAGTGAATTGGTTCGTAACCAATCGCTTTCTCAATTCTCGCCTCAGACCGCGGATAAGCATATCAGAACTCCATTCTTCATCATCTTTAAACCGGAGGTAAGAGGAGTACCGAGCCAACCGGACAAAACGGGACAAATAGTCGTCAAAGCTCTCTGTATCCCCTTGTTTGATGTTGAGAAATTCTGTCTCCTTCTCGAGCCGCACTGATTTGGGAAAGTATTTCTCGTTGAACTCTTGTTGAAACAGTTCCCAAGTCAATGGTGTTTCATTGCTCTTTAATGTCAGGGCGATATTCCGCCACCAACGATCCGCGTCCCCCTCGAGTTTATACACTGCCAACCGTGGCTTCACCTCCTCTGGGCAACACAGAACCTCAAATATCTTCTCCAGTCTATACAACCAATCTTCGGCTGCCTGAGGGTCAAACCTTCCTCTGAACGCCGGAGGCATATGCTTGCAGAATCGGGTGACCCAATACTGAAGGTCTTTTTCCTCCCTGGGTGGCATCCCATATGATTCCTGATTCAAGGTGGCACGAGGTAGGGATTCCAGAGGTCGTGCTGATCCTTCTGCAGTGTCCTCATGTCGAGTCTCTTCTTGAGTCTCCTCCGGAGTGGATTGAACCGGACCTTCTTGGTTCTTCGCCTTCTCAGCTCTAAGCTCTTCCCTCAGTTCAGTGATCATATCTCTCTGATCCCGAATTAGACCCATCAACTCTTGTATTGCATCCGGTGGGTTTTCATTAACAACCTCCACCTCAGGGTCTACACGCGGAATATTGGGGCGTCCTCTAGTTTTCTTCATTCTACAAACAACTTGCCCCATTAATTCAGCAGAAATAGTATGCACAATAGTCATAAAACCCATATATGTCCACATCAATAAACATACATGTGCATACACAACAATCGTTCACAGATAATCTTCTATCCCTAAAACCAACTAAGGGAGCTATCCTAGCAATCTCTACCCTTGCCAGGAACTACAGCTCTGATACCAAAATGTAACCCCCTGCCTTAAATAGCGTAATTATAATTCGATATTACATAATTAAATTGGTTTAGAGACCGTCGAATAGTTCAAAACTCATTTAGAACTCCCTGTGAAGTAGGGACTTTATAAAATTTTCAAGACTTCTTTCCTATTCCGGTCTCAAGTTCAATTATCGAATATAATCACCTGTGCAGTTAATTCACATTCATTCATATCAGAATATCTAATAGCAATCCCGGTAAACCCCGGGTTCCATTCATACACAAAAAGGGTTTACAACCTCCATATAGGGGACTACACAACTACGTTCAACTATTCTTTACAACCAACATAATATACAGACACCCCGTCCAACAGGTTTAACCAACATAACCAAAATAAATGTCCCTACAGGATTCTAACCGCTCCGGGTCGTACGCTTCTCCTTAGAGCCACTCGCCCTGTCTGAAAGGTTAGTTAAAGGAAAGAATGAGATTCAAGAGAATCCCAGTAGTAACAAAACATTTATACCACACATAAGCACACAGCATGTAAGCAAATCATCATACAGCAGCAGCACCACAAATCACACTCCACCCTCATCTCCTTTCTCCGCCGGGAAGGCACACCGCCTAACATGAACCGTTGTTAGCTACTCAAGGACTATTGGCGTGGCAGTGCATACATATAGCCTTATAGCCCATACAGTTATTCGGCTTTCACAAATGGCCCGTCGGCCTCCACAAATAGCCTTTTGGCTCACATATATCACACCTCATCCTCATCCCCTTTCTCCGCCGGGGAGGCACACCGCCCTAACCCGAACCGTTGTTAGCTACTCAGGGACTATTGGTATGACGGTGTTTACACATATTCACAATGTCGCAGCATACGAGTTTATCACAAATCAATGATAATACACACATACAATGCATCGCATATGGTACGAAAGAAAAGTTACTACCTCGTTCCTTTTGACGTTCGCTGGCGTAGTTGGCTCACGAGGGCGGCAAATATCAAAGCCTATAAACAAAATCAAGAATGGTGGATTAATTCCCTACCCCCAATTCCTACTTTCAAACACTTAGAATAGGTTCCATATGAGTCCCTTAAATGGTTATAACAAACTCAAAGAGAACCTAAAAGGATTGGAGAATTCTAGGTTGGAAATTGCTTTGCAAACTCACAAAGTGCTGAAAATTGGGTTCTGGCTGCAGCCAAGAATTCTCTGGCTGCAGCCAAAAATGGCTAAAAACGTCACAGAAACATTTTGGCCGCAGCCAAGAATTTCTGGCTGCGGCCAGGACACACACAGAAAGTTTTGTGCTGCAGCCAAGATTTTCTGCTGCAGCCAAGGAAACTTTAAAAAATCAGAACTAATTCTAGAAAAATCAAAATGAGGTGATCCCAAAGCCAAATGCAATCTATTGAAGTTCTCTTTCAAGGAAAAATATTGGCCATTACTGGAAATCACCATAAAAATCCAGATTTACCAAAAACCTAACGTTGTGCCAAAACTGGGTCCAGTTTTGATGCCGAACTTTGGACAGTTCAAACTCCCAGCTCAAAAAGCGAAATGACACAAAGTTTATGTCCATTTTGAAGCTTGAGATGTGAACTTTAAGACTGGAAAGTTTCATAATTTTTCAACATCAATGGCCCAGTCAAAACGTCCACACCACCTGACTGTCCAGAACATACTTACATTGACCAGATTTTCCAAATTTTGCCAATTGGCTTCCAATGGTCCCTAATTTCAAATCACATACTATCCTTACACAATTTGGCTCAAGGAACACATTGGAGCCATCAAAATGACCATATTCATTATCCATGGGCAAGTTCTACCACTATCACCACACATCACCTTAACATCTCCAATCAACACACACATTGCAATCCATTCCATCCCAAAATTCCAAATCAACTCCCATGGCTCAAAGACACAATTTAACACCACATTCTCTACCACACACTAACCAATTCAAGCATTCAAATTAGACCAAAAATCAGGGCAAAAATTCGAAATTCCCAAAACCAAACCAATGACCACAACCATTATTCCAAAAGGTATCACATACTCATTACAACTTCTTTCCAAAGCTATTTCTTTGATTCACTAACTTTCAAATCCCCACAAGTTCTCAAAATCCACTAATCAAAAATATGAAACCATAGGAATAAAGCTCTCAACCCCTTGAACAATATTAATAAAGGTGAGTTGAGCATTTAGGGACAAGACCTTACCTAAAACTCAAGCTCCTTCTTTCCCTTTCTTGCTTGTTCTTGGCGAAAATGGAGGAGAGGTGAGAAGATGATGATGGAATCAGAATTTTTTTGGTGCACTTAGGCCCTTGGCCAACTTAAAATGGAGGAGGGAAAGGAGTTGCAATTGTTGACTCTTTGACCTCAATCCATGGTTCTTGTGTTGACATGTGTCAACATCTTGTGCCCCCTTCTAAACCCTCACATGAGCACATGCACACACAATCCCACTCCTTTGCTTATTCAATCTTAGCCATTGATATCAATTACCAATGAGTTTCCTCTTCGGTAACTATCCAATCGGTCGGTAAATTTACCGTTTTGCCCCTGATTGTCACAATGCTTAATAAACCATCATCAAACACATTTGCATCATAATTCACATTATTTACTTCAAGAGTGTTTAATTAGCATTAATTACATCACTTTGAAGTTATTAGCCCTTAATTACAATTTGGGATATTACAAAAATACTTGTCATTAAATTTTTCTTGAAATATCTCCCAGGTCAAAGGCATATTCCGGATCTGTAATGTCAAAACAATATTCCGCCACCACCTGTCAGCGCCTCCCTCTAGCTTATAAATGGCCAGTTGCACCCTCACCTCGGTCGTGCATTCCAATTCTTCAAAAATTTTCTCTAGATGGATCTTTCAATCCCCCGCTAATTGGGAGTCGAATCTTCCCTTAAACGCCTAAGGCATATTGTGAACACCCTATTTTGTCCGGGCCCCACTAAAAAATACAAAAATAATTGATAATGATTGGTGTCCAAATTGGCAATCATTATTGAAAGAAAAAATTTTTAAAAAAATGAAAATAAGAAAAAATAAGGAAATCCTCCTATTAATGATGATCGGTGTCTAAATAGGCAATCATCATTGAAAGGGAAAAATTTAAAAAAAACGAAAATTAAAATAAATCCCTTAATTGATATGATTGGCATTGTCATTCATTAAGGGAAAACAATAAATAAAAAAAACAAAAAATAAAAAATAAAAAATCTCATTTATGTCAATAGGTTTAAATTAGGAAGTTACTTGTGGGGAGAATAATGAAAAAAAAGATTAAAAATGAAAAAATCTCCACTAATGGTAATTAGGTCAAGTTAGGAAGTTTTATCAATAGAAAATACAAAAAAATAAAAAAAAAGAAAATAAAAAAAAATCTCCATTGATGATGATTGGGTTAAGTTAGGTAGTTCTTAACATAAAATACAACAAAATCAAAAAAACGAAAAATAAAATAAAAAAAATAAAAAAGGGAGCATTTATGAAGAAAACCCTACCTTGAGACTATAAATAGGAGTGCAAGGGTTGAAGCAAAGGGGACAAGAATTTTGGGAGAGCAAGGAAATAAGGTCAGTGGTTGAGTTTTCATCCTTTTCTTTGATTTCACTTTTACATCTCGTTTTTCTCTCTTTCATCTAATATCCCTTGGTTCATGCTTACTTCATCATTCATGCACTATGAATTTAGCCAATATGCATTACATTGCTTTACTTTGTATTATGATGTTGCTAGACGTGTTTTAGCTCATTGTGGTTTTGTGGATTTGCATTTTATTGTCCAACTGAATTATCTCATACATAGGCAAGAGGTATGTGCTGTCTTATTTTCTTATAATATTAGGTGTTATGCTTAATAAATATAGATAATATAATTGTACTTGCCTCTTGTTTATTTTGTGGTTCTATCACCCTATCCTTATTGTAGCGGGTTCAAAGAATAAAAGGTACGCATAAATCTCCTGACTTTTGACTTCTTTTTTGTTTAAATTGTGCTACTTTCCTTTTTTTCTTAATCCCTTTCTTAGGTCCTCTTTCAAAGAAAAAAGAAAAAAAAATATTTAGACACATTTTGATAAATGAAAATAAAATGGAAAAGCTCTCTTTTACAAGAAAATAAAAAAAAATGTTTTTTGAAAAAAAAAGTAAAAAACACAAACCCAACAAAAAAAAGATATTTTTCTCAAATAAATTAAATAAATATTTTTCTAAAAATCACCAACCAAGTGACACGCTTTTCTACCCCCCGAACTACATGGGCTTTGATCCCTCTAAAGGGTACGTAGGCCCTAGGTTTTCATCCTAGGTCAAGTCCAATTTTGTAAATAAATATATTTTTTTCTTATTTCTTGTTGTAAATAAATGTTTTTTTTAAATAAATATATTTTTTCTTATTGTAAATAAGTGTTCTTTTTTTCTTCTTCTTTAGTTTTCATTTCATTTAGTTTGGTAAATATTCTTTTTGTTTATTTGGGTAATTATAATAAAGTTAAAGGCCATAATATTTTTAAATAATTAACTTAGGGTAACCATTCTTATGAATGGGTGTTGTGGGGTGCCTAACACCTTCCCCACACACAATCGACTCCCGAACCCTAAATGGTTTTTGTAGAGCAGTTTCCATTTTTAAAAAAGGTTTCCAAAATCATCCTTTTTCTAAAATTTTGGTGGCGGCTCCATGTTTTTCAAAATTCCGGGCGCTACAGCTTGGCGACTCCGCTGGGGACAGTTTGAGAGTCAAGCCCATTTAAGTTAAGTATTTAAAAATACTATGGCCTTAATTTTATTTTAATTACCCTTTTTCTTTTTTGTAAATATTTTTTTTAAATTCTTTATTCATCTATTTTTTTATTTTTTTCTATCTATCTTGTGATCTGCTTAGCAGATGAGGGTTGGGTAGAATCTAGGCCCATAGGTTGGTATGCTCTCCGCACACACTGAACACATACACTATTCTCCTCACACACATTTTGGGCCCTATACCCGGGTCTGTGAGTTCCTTAGGTGAGTGGAAGTTTCTAGCGGTCTCCCTGTGGGGTTTTAAGAACTCCCTAAGGTTACTGTGAAGACTTCGTCCTAGCTGTTACTCATTTGGTGAGGTTGATCCCTGTGGGGTTTTCAGAACCCCCTGAAGGTCAACTTCATCAAATGGGGTCTTCATCTTTACGATGGGGGCAGTTAGGAGACCTTTATCTGTGAGAATTAGAACCACCTTGAAACCATTACACCTATTAGTAGAAATTATAGACCTGCCCAATTAATTAGTACCTGCCTATCTTAGGATAGATACTACTAACCTAGGGTCATTCCTAAAATAGGACACTGGAGGGCATATATTTATTTATTGTTAATAATCTTTATTGTCATCCATGCATAATCAATGGAACCCCTAGGATCAAGTGACTAACTGTCGCTCCACCTGAGTATGTATCTAGCATTATTCCACATAAAGATACATCACAAGGACGGTGTATGCATTAGATAGCTAACCTTAGTCTAAGGGTCTATGACCCTAAAAGACCATGATCTCATCACATCAATCATGTTAGAAAACATCTCGATGAGGGATAACCCTTTAGGACTCATAAGGCATCATTATATCATCCATTAGCATTTTAACTTCATTTGATATGGGCCTTGGACATAATCATCATTTAAAAAAAACCCTTAACCGCGTGATGGTTTGTGCCATTCGCAGGTTAATGGGCACTTCATCCTGCCTATGAGGTAATAGATCTCTTGAGGAGATGAAGTTCTTTTTATTAAGGTCCATCACCCATATCAAAACTTGAAGTATAAGTCGTCACTCTTTCACGTCTCATGAGGTATCCTTGCATCATCCATTACCATTTTAACTTCATTTGATATGGGCCTTGGACATAATCATCATTTTTTAAAAAAAAACCCTTAACCGCGTAATAGCTTGGGCTGTTCGCAGGTTAATGGGCACTTCATCGTCCCTATGGGGTATTGGATCTCTTGAGGAGGTGAAGTTCTTTTTCTTAATGTCCATCACCCATATCAAAACTTGAAGTATAAGTCATCACTCTTTCATGTCTCATAAGGTATCCTTGCATCATCTATTGACATTTAGCTTCGTTTGATATGGGCCTTGGACATAATAAACATTTAACAAAGCCCTTAGCCGCATAATAGCTTGGGCCGTTTGCAAGTTAATGGGTACTTCATCCTCCCTATGGGGTATTGGATCTCTTGAGGAGGTGAAGTTCTTTTTCTCAATTCCATCACCCATATCAAGGCTAGAAAGCACATGTAATCATCTGCATAGCATGCATTCAGAAATATTTTCTGACTCTTCCTGCTATTTTCTTTAATAAAGGACAAGCAAGTTATCTAGCAACTAAAAATTTTGCACAAAGGTTAAACGACACAAGAACCAGGTTTAAATCAAGTTCCTATAGGAAAGGTGTATTGCATTCTTATCACTATGGTTAATGACAAGATCTTGGCTAGGATGGGATTCAAGGTCCCTCTTATCTAATGATCAACTCTAGTTCTCCCTATGGAATAATAGATTCCCTGAGGAAGTTAGAGGATGCTTATGCCAGAATACCTTTATGCCAATACACCATGGATAGCTCACTATGCCTGCTTGAAATTGTGAGTTCAAATAAGTTATTAATGATATTTCGTTCCTTTATAAGCAGGTGACACAATATTGCTCCATCTAAATGTCCTAGCCAGTTACCCCCTACGCATTCATACAACACACACTCACGTAGTCATTAGAGGCAGCAAGCAGTGCAAATGAAGCCGAATCTAATATGAATCATTGGATAGGAAGGGAAGATTAGCACTCTGAAAATCCCCATATAAGGAAGAAATTCCTGATGTTCTCTGAAGTTCTAAACAAGCCGACTGTTGCAATGGTTTCAACAATAGGCAAAAAGAACTGGGCATGGATTTCAGCTGATGATTTTGGAAGAGCTCTAGAGAATTGGGAGTTTGAGGACACCTTCAATTCTATCATTTTAGAGTAACATGCCTAGCTAAAAGTTGTCTTTTTATGCTTTGTATGCGCCTTTAGGTGAGCTCTTATATGAACCATGAATAAAGAATGATATGCGAATAAATTCACTTATTTATATCCATTCCTTTTTTTCCTTCTATTCATTCGTTGTTCATTTTTCGCCCACCAGGAAATCGATTTCCTCGGAACTTTTGTCCAACACAGAGGCTCCTGAGTCCTTGAATGATGATTCGCTTATTGCCATTGATATGCATGATTACGAGTATGATGATGATGAGATCATTCAAGTATACAAAAAATCCTTGAATCCGACGACAATAGAATGTGCCCACATGAAGATGTAATTGAAGTAATAAATATGGGCACAGAGGAAGAAAAGAGAGAACTAAAGATAGTAGATAACCCCGAAAGAGAGCAAATGGTTGAACTCTTCAAAGAATTCATAGATGTGTTCGCATGATCTTATCAAGACATGCTAGGCCTTAATTTAGGGATTACTTCTCACAAGATTCCCTTATTCCCAGACACTAAGGCTAAAAAGCAAAAATTGAGGAGGCTTACTTCCGATTTGTCCTTAGTGGTTCGAGACGAGGTGATGAAGCAATTAGAAGCGGGTTTCCTAGAAGTAGCTAAATACCCACAATGGATAGCAAATGTCATTCTTGTCCCAAAGAAGGACGGCAGAATTCGAATGTGTGTGGATTATCGAGATCTGAATAAAGCTAGCCCGAAAGACGATTTTCCATGGCCTCATATTGATGTCCTGGTTGATAATACAGCCCGTAGCTATAGGTACTCATTCATGGATGGGTACTCAGGGTATAACCAAATCCCTATGGATAGAGAGGACAAAGAAAAAACCACATTTATTACATAATGGGGAACTTATTGTTACCGAGTCATGCCATTCGGGCTAAAGAATGCTAGGGCAACTTATCAACGTGCCATGGTGGCACTCTTCCATGATATGATGCATAAAGAACTTGAAGTATACATGGATGATATGGTAGCTAAATCTTCTGAGGGAGAAAGCCATGTTGTGGTGTTAAGAAAGCTATTTGAAAGGCTACGCAAGTACAAGCTACGACTAAATCCTAACAAATGCGTCTTTGGAGCTTTATCTGGAAAATTGTTGGGCTTCATTGTAAGCCAAAAAGGGATTACAGTAGATCCAGACAAAGTAAAAGCGATACGGGAAATGCCCCCTCCTCAAACAGAAAAGGAAGTTTGAAGCTTTTTGGGGCGACTGAATTACATTGCACGATTCATTGCCAACCTGACTGCAACTTGTGAGCCGATATTCAAGCTTTTAAAGAAGAACTGCACCAGGAAATGGGATGAAGATTGCCAACAGGCATTTGATAAAATCAAGGATTATTTGTTAAATCCCCCAATTTTGGTTCCTCCTGTACCAGGATGACCTTTAATTTTGTATTTAACAATACGACCAAATTCCATGGGAGCCATGCTGGGGCAACAAGACGCATCTAAGCGAAGAGAACAAGCGATCTATTACTTGAGCAAGAAGTTTAATGATTGTGAGTCACGTTACCAGATGATCGAGCGAACTTGTTGTGGTTTAGTCTGGGGTACAAGGAGGTTGAGGCAATACATGCTTTACTACACCACTTGGTTAATTTCAAGAGTACACCCACTCAAGTACATCTTTGAAAGCCCACATGTAGCTGGAAGAGTCTCTAAGTGGCAAGTAATATTGTCTGAATATGATATAAGATACGTCATTCAAAAATCTGTCAAGGGTGGTACGATAGCAGATCACTTAGCGAAAAACCCCATAGATGAATGCCAGCCACTAGATTTCAATTTCCAGATGAAGACATATGTGCTACAGAAGACCCAATCGAGGAAAGCAAATCGAAAGGGTGGGAAATGTATTTTGATGGGGCAGAAAACATGCATGGCAATGGTATAGGGGCAGTAATCATATCCCCGGATGGAAAGCAATTTCCGATTGCTATAAAGTTAGGATTTGACAGCACCAATAACATGACAGAATATGAAGCTTATATTAATGGTCTCCAGGCTGCCATAGATCTTGGGATAAAAAACCTAAAAGTCTATGGTGACTCAGCTCTCATAATTTATCAGGTGACTGGTGAATGGTGTACTAAAGACCCAAAGTTAATCCCTTATCAAGAGTATTTGATAGAGTTGATCAAAAACTTTGAAGTGATCAATTTTCATCACATGGCTAGAAAAAAGAATCACTTTGCTGATGCGTTAGCTATGTTAGCAGCTATGATCCAACTTGATTGTGGGGTCCAAGATCGCCAGCATTTTACTTCAATATTGGAAGAGAGCACGACGAGCAACCTTGGTACCATAGTAGTAAGATGTATATGGAGCATGGTACTTACCCTCCAGACACGACACATAATGAAAAGAAGACCATCCGTCGATTGGCCATAGGCTTTTTTATTAGTAATAACATCCTATATAAGAAAAGCTTTGATGGGACATTACTACGCTGTGTAGACATGAGGGAGGCGCACAAGATTATGGCAGAGATCTATGAAGGCGTATGCGGTACACATGTAAATGGCCACTTATTAACTAAACAAGCTTTAAGATCTGGTTACTACTGGATAACTATGGAGAAGGATTGTATCAATTATGTTAGAAAGTGTCATAAGTGCCAGATATATGCCAACAAAGCTAATGCTCCTCCAACTATAATGCATAGTCTCGTATCTCCATGGCCATTCTCCATGTGGGGAATAGATGTCATTGGGCCGATTAACCCAAAAGCTTCAAATAGTCATCCTCGTTGCTATTGACTATTTCACTAAGTGGGTAGAAGCCAATTCCTTTGCTAGTATTACTCAGAAGGCCTTCATCAAGTTCTTAAAGGCCACTATCATCTGTAGATATGGGTTACCAGAGAGGATTATAACTGACAATGCACCAAACCTCAACGGGGTAGCAATTAAAGAATTATGTGATTAGTTCAAAATCAAACATCATAATTCTACACTGTACAGGCCACAGATGAATGGTGCAGTTGAGGCAGCCAATAAAAACATTAAGAAGATCATCGACAAAATGACAGTGACCTATAAGGATTGGCATGAAATGCTTCCATATGCATTACATGGATACCGTACCACAATGCGTACTTCAACTGGGGCAACCCCTTACTCTTTAGTTTATGGCATGGAGGCTGTCACTCCAATTGAAGTAGAAATACCATCCCTGAGAATCTTGGTTGAATCAGACCTAGATAAAAGCGAATGGATACGTTCTCGATTTGAATAATTAAATATGATTGAAGGAAAAAGGCTCACAGCCATATGTCATGGGCAGTTATATCAATCACGAGTGGCAAGGGTCTTTAATAAGAAACTATGACCCAGGTGGTTTAAAGTAAGAAACCTAGTCCTCAAGAAGATCCTACCAAATCAAGAAGATGATAAAGGTAAATGGGCTCCGAATTATGAAGGCCCATATATTGTTAACCAAGCTTTCTCTAGTGGGGCATTGATATTGACAAACATGAATGGCCAAGATCTACCAAGGCCAATCAATTCAGATGCTGTAAAGAAATACTATGCATAAAGAAAAAAAAGCCCGCTAAATTGAAAACCCGAAAGGGCAGCTTAGGCAAAAGTTTGAGCAAAACAAAAAGGGGGCTCGCTAAGTTGAAAACCCAAAAGGGCGGCTTAGGCAGAAATTGGAGCAAAAAAAAAAGAAGAAGCTCGCTAAGTTGAAAACCCGAAAGGGCAGCTTAGGCAAAAGTTAGAGCAAGAAAAAAAAAAGCTCGCTAAGTTGAAAACCCGAAAGGGCGGCTTAGGCAAAAGTTAGAGCAAGAAAAAAAAGCTCGCTAAGTTGAAAACCCGAAAGGGCGGCTTAGGCAAAAGTTAGAGCAAGAAAAAAAAGCCCGTTAAGTTGAAAACCCGAAAGGGCAGCTTAGGCAAAAGTTTGAGCAAAACAAAAAGGGGGCTCGCTAAGTTGAAAACCCGAAAGGGCGGCTTAGGCAGAAATTGGAGCAAAAACAAAAACAAGAAGAAGAAGCTCTCTAAGTTGAAAACCCGAAAGGGCGGCTTAGGCAAAAGTTAGAGCAAGAAAAAAGCTTGCTAAGTTGAAAACCGAAAAGGGCGGCTTAGGCAAAAGTTAGAGTAAAAAAAAAAAGCTCGTTAAGTTGAAAACCCGAAAGGGTGGCTTAGGCAAAAGTTAGAGCAAGAAAAAAAAAGCTCGCTAAGTTGAAAACCCGAAAGGGCGGCTTAGGCAAAAGTTAGAGCAAGAAAAAAAAGCCCGCTAAGTTGAAAACCCGAAAGGGCAGCTTAGGAAAAAGTTTGAGCAAAACAAAAAGGGGGTTCGCTAAGTTGAAAACCCGAAAGGGCGGCTTAGGCAGAAATTGGAGCAAAAAAAAACAAGAAGAAGAAGCTCTCTAAGTTGAAAACCCGAAAGGGCGGCTTAGGCAAAAGTTAGAGCAAGAAAAAAGCTCGCTAAGTTGAAAACCCGAAAGGGCGGCTTAGGCAAAAGTTAGAGTAAGAAAAAAAAAAGCTCGCTAAGTTGAAAACCAGAAAGGGTGGCTTAGGCAAAAGTTAGAGCAAGAAAAAAAAAGCTCGCTAAGTTGAAAACCCGAAAGGGCGGCTTAGGCAAAAGTTAAAGCAAAAAAAAATTGGGAGCTGTTAAGTCAAAAACCTGGAAGGGCAAGTTTATCAGTCCTAGCCCCATGACTCTCTTTACTTTGTCTATTTGGAAGACTCCATAATCATTCATCAAAAAGTGCATATCTCTGGCAATTAAGCGCGGCACCATCAGGGGGACTACACAGAACTAAAAGCGAAGGACCTCTTAATAACATCACGTCTACACCAATATATGATCATCA
Source organism: Inga oerstediana (assembly GCA_963210345.1). Classification (NCBI taxonomy): domain Eukaryota; kingdom Viridiplantae; phylum Streptophyta; class Magnoliopsida; order Fabales; family Fabaceae; genus Inga; species Inga oerstediana. Next base: position 36,974,187 of record OY723410.1, on the reverse strand, counting down.
TCATGCATCCACTTGAATATTAGAAGATCATTTCTTTTAAATGAATCTTCATCCTTAGTATATCTGTCCCTTCTATTAAATCGCATGTCAACCTTTGTGTCATGATTTGTATAAGGGTAACTCTTTTTAATGATAGCACAACTTTTATCTGGATAAACACTCACGTTGATATACATGGTGTCCTCTACTCCCATTTAACTTGTATAATTTCATGATCATTAGCGAAGGTCCCAACTGGAATTTTTGTTATAGGGTCAAACAGTTGACAAAGGGACACAATATAAACTGAGGATTCTAGGCTGTGGCATCTATGTGAATCTCATTATACACATCTTCATACCTTCGACAAGACTGCGTAAGTAACGGGGTACTGGTTAGGCACCTGGACGAAGAAGGAGCAATATCACCTGCCTGGCTATTCTTTAACACCACAATTATTGCACTCATTCTCATTAGCATGTCATCACCTCCATTATCAACATCACCATTAACATTATCAACATCACTACTGTCATCATCATCATCATCATCATTAGCATTATCATGGTATACATCATCCTCATTAGTATTCCATCATCACTGTCATCATCATTATTAGTGTCATCACCTCTATCATGAATTCACCATTTTGATATTCCCCTCATTATCATGGCCATTATCATCCTCTTCATCATCATTAGGATTTCATCATCGCTGTCATAATCATTATCAATGTCATCATCTTCATAAGCACTACTCCAAGGGGCATCACATGTTCATAGCACCCTTTTCAAAGCCCTGTAACAGCAGGCACCCTCAAAGCCCAGTAACGGCTGGCACCCTTTCAAAGCCCTGTAATGGCAGGCACCCTCAAAGCCTAGTAACGGCTGGCACCCTTTCAAAGCCCTGTAACGGTAGGCACCCTCAAAGCCCAGTAACGGCTGGCACCCTTTCAAAGCCCTGTACAGGCAGGCACCCTCAAAGCCCAGTAACGGCTGGCACCCTTTCAAAGCCCTGTACCGGCAGGCACCCTCAAAGCCCAGTAACGGCTGTCACCGTTTTCAAAGCCCTGTACCGACAGGCACCCTCAAAGCCCAGTAACGGCTGGCACCCTTTCAAAGCCCTGTACCAGCAGGCACCCTCAAAGCCTAGTAACGGCTAGCACCCTTTCAAAGCCCTGTATCGGCAGGCACCCTGAAAGCCCAGTAACGGCTGGCACAATTCTTTTAAAACCCTCTACCAGCAGGCACTATTCTTTTAAAGCCCTGTACTAACAGGCACCCTTAAAGCCCAGTAACGGCTGGCACAATTCTTTTAAAGCCCTATACCGGCAGGCACTATTCTTTCAAAGTCCTGTCCCAACAGGCACCCTCAAAGCCCAGTAACGGCTGGCACAATTCTTTTAAAGCCCTGTAACGGCAGGCACTATTCTTTCAAAGCCCTGTATTAGCAGGCACCCTCAAAGCCCAGTAACGGCTGGCACAATTCTTTTAAAGCCCTGTACCGGCAGGCACTATTCTTTCAAAGTCCTGTCCCAACAGGCACCCTCAAAGCCTAGTAACGGCTGGCACAATTCTTTTAAAGCCCTGTAACGGTAGGCACTATTCTTTTAAAGCCCTGATCAGCAGGCACTCTCAAAGGCCAGTACCGACTGTCACAATTCTTTTACGCCCCACCAAAGCCCTATGCAACTAGGTGCTTCACTTCCATTCCAGGTAATCATTTATCTCCACTTGCATTCTTCTCCCCTATGAACCAAGTAAAGAGGGGCATGGACACTGTATTTTGTCCAAACTCTCTTTGGTTCCAAGGGGGGCACCTTGTTCTCTGGCTGGACAAAATATGTGTTCTTATCTTTACTTGCTTCATAGACAAGAATCCCACTTTTCTCAGCTACGAAACAAGTAAAGAGGGGCAACCGTTAACACCCTATTTTGTCCGGGCCCCACTAAAAATACAAAAATAATTGATAATGATTGGTGTCCAAATTGGCAATCATCATTGAAAGAAAAAATTAAAAAAAAATGAAAATAAGAAAAAATAAGGAAATCCTCCTATTAATGATGATCGGTGTCTAAATAGGAAATCATCATTGAAAGGGAAAAATTTTAAAAAAAACGAAAATTAAAATAAATCCCTTAATTGATATGATTGGTATTGTCATTCATTAAGGGAAAATAATAAATAAAAAAAACGAAAAATAAAAGATAAAAAATCTCATTTATGTTGATAGGTTTAAATTAGGAAGTTACTTGTGGCGAGAATAATGAAAAAAAAGATTAAAATGAAAAAATCTCCACTAATGGTAATTAGGTCAAGTTAGGAAGTTTTATCAATAGAAAATACAAAAAAATAAAAAAAACAAAAATAAAAAAAATCTCCATTGATGATGATTGGGTTAAGTTAGGTAGTTCTTAACATAAAATACAAAAAAAAATGAAAAAAACGAAAAATAAAATAAAAAAATAAAAAAGGGAGCATTTATAAAGAAAACCCTACCTTGAGACTATAAATAGGAGTGAAGGGTTGAAGCAAAGGGGATAAGAATTTTGGGAGAGCAAGGAGATAAGGTCAGTGGTTGAGTTTTCATCCTTTTCTTTGATTTCACTTTTACATCTCGTTTTTCTCTCTTTCATCTAATATCCCTTGGTTTATGCTTACTTCATCATTCATGCACTATGACTTTAGCCAATATGCATTACATTGCTTTACTTTGTATTATGATGTTGCTGGATGTGTTTTAGCTCATTGTGGTTTTGTGGATTTGCATTTTATTGTCCAACTGAATTATCTCATACATAGGCAAGAGGTATGTGCTGTCTTATTTTCTTATGATATTAGGTTTTATGCTTAATAAATATAGATAATATAATTGTACTTGCCTCTTGTTTATTATGTGGTTCTATCACCCTATCCTTATTGTAGAGGGTTTAAAGAATAAAAGGTACACATAAATCTCCTGACTTTTGACTTCTTTTTTGTTTAAATTGTGCTACTTTCCTTTTTTTCTTAATCCCTTTCTTAGGTCCTCTTTCAAAGAAAAAAGAAAAAAAAAATATTTAGACACATTTTGATAAATGAAAATAAAATGGAAAAACTCTCTTTTACAAGAAAATAAAAAAAACGTTTTTTGAAAAAAAAAAAGTAAAAAACACAAACCCAACAAAAAGAAGATATTTTTCTCAAATAAATTAAATAAATATTTTTCTAAAAATCACCAACCAAGTGACACGCTTTTCTACCCCCCGAACTACGTGGGCATTGATCCCTCTAAAGGGTACGTAGGCCCTAGGTTTTCATCCTAGGTCAAGTCCAATTTTGTAAATAAATATATATTTTTCTTATTTCTTGTTGTAAATAAATGTTTTGTTTAAATAAATATATTTTTTCTTATTGTAAATAAGTGTTCTTTTTTTCTTCTTCTTTAGTTTTCATTTCATTTAGTTTGGTAAATATTCTTTTTGTTTATTTGGGTAATTATAATAAAGTTAAAGGCCATAATATTTTTAAATAATTAACTTAGGGTAACCATTCTTATGAATGGGTGTTGTGGGGTGCCTAACACCTTCCCCACACACAATCGACTCCCGAACCCTAAATGGTTTTTGTAGAGCAGTTTCCATTTTTAAAAAAGGTTTCCAAAATCATCCTTTTTCTAAAATTTTGGTGGCAGCTCCATGTTTTTCAAAATTCCGGGCGCTACACATATGCTTACAGAACTTGTAGACCTAGAACTATAAATCTCTTTCATTTCAGGCTGGCACCCCATGCGATTCCTGGTTCGGTCCAATATATAGTTGTGACTCTAAGTTCGAGTCGACCCCTTTTCAATTTCTTTATGATTCATTTCTTCTCGTGTTGATGGTCCTTCTCTTCATTTTGTTTAGCTTTCACCTCTCAAAGCTCTTCCCTTAACTCAGATCATATCTCGTTGATCCATTAATATACCCATCATCTATTGTATGGGATCATGTGGGTTGTGATTTATCTCCTCCACCTTTGGTTCCACACATTTAACCTTTGGTCGAACCATTATTTTTTCACTCTACCACAGTTGATACACAAATTAATATCACATTGAATGTATACATATATTCCTTAACACTCATATACAAGTAAATAACAGGAACATACATGTGTATACACAAACAATCATGAATGATCAACCATAAAATAAAATAGCGAACTTTTGCAACTACCCCATCAACGACCTACCCTTGGCAAGAACTTTGGCTCTGATACTAAAAATATAACCCCTTACTTAAAAGCCATGAATATAGTTGGAAAATGTGACATAAAGAAAACGGTAGACCAACGGATAATTTAAAACTCATTAGAGGTCCCGACTTCAAGATAGGATTTGGTCTTGTGATAAAGTGGGTTTTTGAAAATTTTTCAAGCCCTATTTAATGAGGTCTTACTTACACTTTTTGAATCTATTTGTCTTGTTCGGTTCTATCAGGGCATATGTCAAATCCTATAAATCATAATTAAAGACGATGGGTTATTACCTATTTCAACTCTTAAATAACTCCAAAACACTTGGGGTTAGTTATCATTTGAGTCCTTAAGGTGGCTGTGAGAAGCTCAAACAACACCCTAAAAGGGTTGGGGAGAGCTAGACCAGAAATCACCTTTTAAAAGTTCAAAGTGCTGAAATTGGGGGTTGGCCGCAACTAAGGAATTATTTGGTTGCGGCCAAAAATAGATCAGAAGCTTTTTTGCTACAGCCTAAAATAGGTCAAAAGCTTTTTGGCTACGGCCAAGAGCAGGCCCGACACTTTTTGGCTGCAGCCAAGAAAATTCTTATTGCTTGGCTAAACTTCTGAAAATCATAACTAAATCTATAAAAATCAAAATGGGGTGATTATAAGTCATAATTCAAGCTTTTTAAGTCCTCTATATAGGAAAATATGAATAAATACCATCTACAAACACAAAAATACAAAATTCAATGAATTTTCATACTGTTCTAGAATTGATTCCAGTTTTAACCTCAAATTTTGGAAATACATAACTTCTATCACACAACTCCAACTGAAACCCATTATATATCAATTTAAAGCATGATATGTCTACTACTATATTAGAAAGTTTCAGAATTTTTTGACACCATTTACTTATTCAAAACTGCCATGCAAACTAGATGCTCTGCACAGAGTTTCCATTGACAAAACTTCCAATATTACAACATATGTTTCCAATGGTCAGGATTCACAACAAGGGCTACTCCTCACACAATTTTTTGCATAGATTATAGTGGAAACATCAAAATAATCAAATTTCCATTCCTTTGAAATGTCTTGTTTTAGCATAAATTAAACACAAAATCAAAAAATTACCAAACTTCACATTCAAGCCTCAAATCACTTTTAAAAATCCAATGGACATCACAAGACACCATTACAATCATCAAAACAGCATGAACACTAAACGCCTTAATATATACGAAAATAGGGTAAAATTACACAAACCAAAGTTGTAGCACCTTAAATTTTTTATTCACAAAATATATTATAATTATTTGACAAATTCAATAAAATGGTGAACATTCATGAATTTGGAATTTATAAATTTTATAAATGTTCATTTTCATGAAAAGTTAGGCAAAATTAATTATGGAATTAATTTGGGTAATTTAAAAAGCCCAATATTAAGGTTCAAAAATGGAGAAATAATACAAAAAATATTTGGTCCAAATATTTATGGAAATTGGCAAATAAAAAGAAGAAAAAAGAATTGGATTAAAAAGGTAACGGCAAAATCGTAATTTTATCAATTTAGCACAAAATTAATTATTTTCTAATTAATTGAAGTTAAGTTCAATTAATTAATGAAAATAAGAGTCGAAAATATATTTAGAATATTTTGGTCAATTTAATATGAATTTATGGAACATTTGAGCAAAAAGTGTAATTTTGACCAAAATTGAAACTTTATGTATATACGTAAACGGGGCAAGTTGTGAAGACAATTGAGACCAAAGGGTAGGACCCCTAGGAGTCTCTTACATGTGGCATTGAGAAGGAAATATTGGTTGAGCTTAATGAGCTTGGTTACATATACATAGGGTGTATGTACATAAAGTTAATTTTTGAAATTTTTGGAAATTGCATAAGTAATTAAAATATAATATAATAATATGATAAAAGCATCATCTCCTTCCTTTCTTCAGCCACAACTGACACAAAATAGCCCTGAACTAGAGAGAGAAAGTGCAGATTTTCCTAGAGAGAGAAGGTGAAGTGATCTTGTACGGTAGGTTGATTTCTTCAGTAAATCCTTACCTAATGTGTATAAGTTTGTTCCTAAGCTACCTTTTCATGTGGTTTTAGGTTTAGAGGCTCAAAATCTATTATTGAAGGGCTAGGGTTTTCAGCCACATTGAGCAAAAGCTAATGGGAGCTTGAGGAAACTTCCAAACTCTTGAATATATATACTGCCTAAATTTGTACTAAATAGTAGTTGTAACTTAATGGAATAGTCAATAAAGTGGTTAGGAGTAGAAAGGAACGCGTTTACGGAGCCGAAATCGCAAAACCTCGATTTTCCCTAGAGTTCTTGTCAATTTCTTCCAAGGCTGTTAAAGGGCATTAGAGTTGGATTTTCAATGATTTGATAGTTCTATTGAGTTCAGGAGGAAAAATTAGGTGGGGTTACAATTGGTCACTTTTTCGGAAAAGCCTGAAAAAGCATAAGTATGAAAATGCCCTTGAAACCCTAAAATAGTGGTTGTAAAGGGTATTTTTGTAATTTGACAATGAATTTGGTAATTTTGAGTCTGGAAATGGATTATTTGGGTGAAAACATGTCAGAGTAGCCCATGTCAAAATTTTGGAAAAAGTATAGTCGGACCAGGTACAACAGGGCGGGGCTGTGGTCCCGGGGGCATTTTGGTAAAAATTCACCTTACGCTAATATAACCACAACAAACACTATGGAGGTGTCTACAATGATACATGGATGGATTTTAACCTATTTCATGTACATTTGATGTTTTAGGACCGAGTTGGATGTCTGTAGTTGGCATGTTTTACAAAGCAGACTGTTTGAGATTAGGACAAGATTCAGGTAAGGACTATTATCTCTCATATACTATGTGACTATTTGTATGAATTATGTTACTTTATTTTGTGACTTGAACATGTGCTGGAGGCGCATTGCCTAGCTGCAGTCTAGGACCTAGCAAAGGTACATTGGTCTTACCCAGCTGTAGTCAAGGACTCAGCTGAGCTACACATAGGGGTTTCAACTGGTTGGTTGGTTCTGAATTTTTTGTACATACATCGATGATATGAATTTTTATTTTACTTGATATGGTGCATTGCATATTCGTATGTTTCTATTGAGATTCCTTTGAATCTCACCCCTTTTTCTAAATAAAAATGTCTCAGCAAGAGGCAGCGGCTTGAAAGGCAACGACACAGACATAAGAAACTGATGTGCACATTTCTTGAGACATAGACAGTGGTTATATAGTATGTATTTGGTATATTTTTGTGATATTGGTACATAATTGTAAATGTTATCGAATGATACACTGTTGATTCCGGTTTGTAAATAAATACTTTTATCAGTATATTCGTACTCTTCTATATGCCTGTGGAACATGGTCTCTATTACTTTATATATATCAAAATGGAAATGAGTGTTGACAAAAGTTCTCAACTAATGACTACAACATATATATGAAAAAGTTGCTTTTACTCACCTCTACTTCTTTGATCTTAAAACTTTAGCATTTCCTTGAGCAACCAAAACACATCCTCATGAAAATCTAAAACCATACAAGTGAAACTCTCATCAAGGGGAACAAGATGAGGAAGATGTTTTGAGCAATAGAGATCATCTTCTAGGTCAAAACTCAAGTAGAAGAGCTCACCTTCACAAAATCTTCTTTCTTTTTCTTCCTCCTCCTTGGCTGACCTTGAGAGCTTAAGAGAGAGAGTGAGATGTGATGAATAATCAATATTTAGCTCCTCTTAGCCCTTATAGCTGACTTAAGAGGTGAGAGGGAAGAGAATTTGAAATTAATTATTTGACTTTTCAACTTCCATTGCCTAAATCTTGTGATGCCAAGTGTCACAATCTTGTGACTTCTAAAAAAGCATGTAACCATATGATTCCTCTAACTAATTCCATTAGTCATATAATCACACATCTTGTGCTTTTAGCTAATAATCAATTTCCTTTTCGTTAATTGACTAATTAGCCGATAACTTTCTTTCTTCCCATTTTGCCCCTGATAATGGCAATTCTAGTTAGATTGCCACTTGGTCCATTATATAATTCCACCTCCTCATGCCATACGTCCTTCCCTTATTTTTAAATTCAATTTAGGCTTTGTCACACTAATCAAGCTTAAAGATTAGGTATAGGCACTTTCTATGACCATTTCTGGTCATAATTCTCATTTTATTTGCAGAAGGGTTCATCTAACGTTCATTACATCCACTTTTGGGGTCATGAGCCCTTACACATATTTTGGGGCATTATAGTGAACATGAGGAAACTCTATGTTCAACATTTTAGATCATAAACTCTCTATTTCTCAAAGCTTGTATCCTTGACTTTAGAGAGAGTTTACTTATATTGTTCTTCAGTGATTATCATTTTTCACTTCTGAGAGAGAAGATTGATTGTAATCCTTTATCATCAAAGTTGTATCCTTATTGTGTGTAAGGGATAGTTCTTGCCTTAATGTGAAGAAGTTTATGTTGAATAAACTGAGAGTCTATGGGTTGTGAAAGGCTCCACAAGTGCCCGAGTAAACTTGTGGGAAAATTCAATTGCAGTGGTTCAAAGTCCTATGTGACACTATTTAAGTCTATTTTAAAGGAAAAATATTTTCGGCTGCCCATTATGAGCAAATAGTTCCCAAATCTCCAATTAATCCTTGCTGTTGTAGAAAACGTTATAGATTAAATGCCTAACTTCAAAAATTCATATCTCACAATCTACAAACCCAAATGACACATATTATATATCAAATTAAAGCTTTTGATGTCTAATATAAATATGGAAAGTTTCATGGCAATTGACAGATTTTTCATTGAAAAACTAGTCATAAGAAGACTGCCTGCAGAAAACAAATCTGGCAGCACTTTACCAAAATTCTAACTTTTGGTTTTTCATTCCCATTCATGCAAGATTATAACTAGGGGCTACTCCAACATTGTTTTTGTGTAGAATCCATTGGTGACATCAAAAATACCAAAATCACACTCCTTCCTAGGTTTCTGGTTCTAGCTAGACCATAGACCCAAACTTAAAATAACCAAGTTTGCACTTTTGACTACTAACTAGTCTAATACCATAATTAATTATCATATATCATCTTATATATGATTAAAACAACATAAATCCCTAAAAATATCTCTTGGAAAAAAATCAAGGCATCCAGGGAAGTGTATGGAAACTCAACTAAACCTCAAAATATACGGCTCAAATTGTAGATTAGGCTTACCTCTTCATGATTTAACAACTGGTTCTTGATTTTGATAGTACTCTGGCCAGCTAAATGACACTAAATACCTTTGATCAGAAATTTGAAACCATAGAAATGTTGCTTTCACTAAGAGGAACAACGTTACAGAAGACTTTGGGAGCTAGAAATGTCGAATCGGAGGTAAAATCGGCTGCAGAATTCAAGAACACAATACTATTCATCCACCTTCTCTCCTCTTCCATTTTCTCTTCTATTTTCTCTTTCCTTTCTCCATGCTAGCCAAAATATTTAAAATGGAAGGGAGGGGTTGTATTTTTTGCCAAGTCTCTTGATCTTTTGATCTAACTGTGTCATAATGTGACAAGTGTCCTTTAAGCCTCTTCTTTTCTCTTGTTCGCTCTCTTTAGGGTGTCCTTTTTGGTATGGGGAAGAGAGGCCAGATGAATTTTGCTGACTCATAGGTTTGGTGTTCAAAAAAGTCAAATACTAGACCAGATCGAAGGTACTTTGTCATGATGAGAGGATACTTGTCTTTTGTCACTTTTTTGTGGAGCCACCAAAAAAATTGTGTCATGATTGTTTACTTTATTAAAGCTACTTTATTGGTGTTCCCATAGGACTCTGCTTGGGTTTTAATTAGGATTACGGCTCGCATATCGAAGCCTGCCAAACGGTGCCATGTGTCTATGTACCAGTGCATTCTACCTGACCGACTACAACTTAGCACACCAGTTCCTAAATGTTAATATGCCACAAGTGGGGCCCACATAGCGCCCCATGTACTTGGCATGCCATCAAAATGGGCTTAAGTGTACTCATGTACACATACACCACTATACTCTATCTGATGTCTTTCACATATCGAGCCCTGATAGAATCCAGAGAGTAACCCTCTACTCGGAGGGCTGATTTATACCGTCTCTTGGAGTCATTCTATCTCTCATCATTCTTGGAACTCTTCCTAAACTGAGCTTAGTCGTCTACCTAATACAGGCTTTTCCTCAAATTACTAGGCCCAAAATTCAGGATATTTCACATATGGTCTTAAGGGCTTGGAACGAATCAACTATCCACATATTTCTATAATGTATATTTGTTTTAAGGCCTTGGATGGTATTACATATGTATGCTATATTACCAGAAGTCAAAAGGTATCATCAGCATCATGCTTATCAAGTATTTTCTTAAGAAACTTTTCCTCTTCTTTACTTAATCTGCCATCATGTTCTAGCTTAAAATCTATGGAGATTACAAGAGCTTTTCTAGTTTGCCCCTACCTTTGCTATTAGGTGGTTTTTCATGGAGTTTCCAGCAAGTGTCCTCTGTATGACCTAGTTTTTTATAATCATCACACCATCTATTGGACCTCTTACCTCTGAACTCATTTGATTGAATTCCCTTTGAATAAAATCTAGCTGTCTTCATAGGTATTTGGTTCTACTGTCTTTGAGTAGAGATGTTCTTTTGTCTTTCTCCTTATTTCATAATGAAAAGTAATTCCCTCAGGCTTAGCAAGGCTTCTTGACTCACATTGATGGCTTCATAAGAGGGCTGGAGTCCTAACATGAATTTATGCTCTTTTCTTCTCTTTGATTCTTGAGCAAAGGCATGCATCATTTGGACTTCTCCACTCGTATGCTACTTCATATGTGTCTAAATGTTGCCATAAAATAAGGAGATTATTATAGTATTGAGTAACTGAGATATTACCTTGTTTGAGATTTTCTAGCTTCGTTTCAATCTCTAGTACAACTGCTCAGTTCTTAATTAAGGTAAGCATATCACTAGCTGCCTCCCATACTTCTTTTGTAGATTAGAACGGAAAGAAAATCACGCTAATATCTATTGTCTTAGAATTCACCAACCAACATGATCCATTGAGTTTTCTACTTCCCATTCTTTATACTTAGGGCCTGTTGGTAGAGGCTTCAGTATAGTGCCAGTCAACTAGTCGAGTTTGCCTTTTTCAGTGACGTATAAGTGTACTCCATTAGCCCATTGAATGGAATTTTGACCATTCAATCTATGAATGGTAATTGCAGTGGAATTTACATCTTGTGGTGTTTGGTCACTCCCTTTAGAATTTATCGTTGTTGTAGTGGCATTGTACAATGCTAAGAGAAAGCCACTATCCTTGCAAGGCAGTTCGAGACCAATGCCAAATCTAATCATGACTTTGATATCGATAATAACTTGGTGCTCATAAAGTCATGTTTATTCAAGTAATGATAGGTGGTAAATGTAGGTTAGTGTTTAGGTTAGACAGTAACCCAAAAATCTCCTAGATTACATCCGCTAGAATCAAGAAAATAATTCAAAACTTTGAAATTTATATATGCCAAGATTTTATGATCTTTTGGCATCTACTAAACAACCCTAATTAATAATTTAATTATGGCTAGGTTGAGCCCAAAGTAGTGCCGACATATTTGAATCTTCAAATGCTTTCTAAAAAAGACTAGTCATTGAAGGACCAACATCCTCCCATTGACTTATGTTTAGACTAGTAGGCTCTGGTGCCTTTAATGCCCCCATGCTAAGTATGGATACTTTAATTTCCTTGGGTGACACTAATTAATAATGAATAAAAGAAAAGACAATCATCTAGAAACTAAGAGCCCAATAGACACATGTTTCAAAAAATGTTGAGTACACGAAACTCAACCCCCAAAGGAAACATAGCCCAAGGACTCAAAGTATAATACACAAGAGTCGATGAACCTCTTATGTCTAGTAGTATCCTAAGAAGAATACAAGGAAGCAAGCAACATGAATAATTCTTTATTGAAATATCAAAAAAAAATTAAACATACAATGCTTGACTTTAAATAGAAAATATGACTCATCATAAGCTAAAACCCTACAAACCCAAAGGACCATTATAGTTAGGTATGGAGGAGTAAAGGTTGCCACTTTATTGATATTGGGTGATTGGGGATGTCACTTTGATGATTGAATGGAAGGATATTGGATTCTAGTGAGGTAATGGCTAAATAGCTGAAAATCAAAATTTTAAGATGAACAGATATTGTAAATATCCTCTAAATGTGTAAAGGACATGATAAAAGGATAGATATTTAGAGGATATGGTCAAAAGGATATATATTCAAAGAATATGGTGATTATAATCCATTTAAATTAGATTTGGATAGATTTAAATGAATTTATTAGATATTGAAGAATAATTGGGCTTTTTAATGCTGATTCCTAAATATAATCTAAAAATACCCTAATATTCCTTATTTAATTAAATAATGGCACCTAATACTCTTAAAGCAAATAAGAATTTTGTTCTTGGACTTTAATTAATCATTTTTAGCCCATTACAACTACAATACTAAAATAATACTCCCTCTGGTCCTAAATATATAACAGAGTTGACTTCTTTTGGAGAGGTTAAGGAAGCTAAATAACTTACTTAATCATATCATATATTGTATATCCTTAGATTATATATCAGTTTATTAGTCAAATTAATTAGTTTAGAGAACAAAATAAAAATATAAATATACTAAAATAATTTAATTAGGTTCTTTAATCTCCAAAAAAGTCAACTTTGTCTTATATTTAAAACTGGAGGGAGTACTTAATTTAAAGCAAAACAGACATATGGCTGCCATTTGCAACTTGGGCTCACTTATAACTGATCCAAGCCCCTCTATTTAAGCCTTTGCATACCCTTTATCTCTTCTTAGAGCATTTGGTAGCTTTCTTCACTTATTTCTTCAATTTGGGCTCCATTTGTTACCAACTCAACCTCTTGAGTACATAGATAAGTGATATCCCTTAGTTGTGCATCTTGGGCCTTGTATACCTTCTCGTTGTCTTGAAGATCCAAAATAACTCCTTGTAAGGCCTCCTTTATAGCTTATTTCCTTGTTCTTGTCATTGGGCCTCCAATTCCTCTTAATGGATCATACAACACACGCTGTGGTTTTGGACTCTTATGAAAGGCTACCTAATCTCCATTATTCCCTCCATCCACAAAAGGATTCATCCTCAAATCACCATATACATCATAAGGGGACAAATCACTTGTGACCCCCTACCTTAATAGTCAAAATTATAGCTAAAAAATGCGTCATAATAATGACTTAGAGACGAACGGATAATTCAAAATTTATTTAAAATCCCATCTAAAAGACAGGGTTTTCAAAAACTTTTCCAAAACCTGTTCGATGTGGTCTCATATTCACATTTTGAATATATTGAGCCTATGCAGTTTGGTTTCATTCATACATATCATAGTACTCAACGAAATTCCTGACGGCACTCTGGGTTCAATCACTAATAATAAAAGCCTAGAGGGCACACTCGCCCATTTTCAAATGGGGATTATAGTCAACCACATAAGCCTACTACATCTGTCCACATTTATATATACAATTATCCCAACATATGATAACCAATATAAACTGATCTCCTAGCCATAAACTCTAACCTTCCTTGTATACTAGCTTCTCCTCTTATATGCCTACCCTAGTTGTAGGTTAGTAGTAGAAAGAGTGAGATTCATAGGAATCTCAATAGCAACAATTATGAATATAATGTATAATAAACAAAACATGCATGTAGTTATCACAAAGCCGTATAAATAACCGCATACAATAACACTCCCAGCAGCAATTCACAATAGTAACACCCATAACAGCTTACACATTGATGTGTGACTCGCAAGTCCAAAAACAACAACCTTCACTATAACTACAATGATGCGTGACGATAGTCACCATAACTCCAAAACTGCATTCATCTACCACAGTGATGCATGACTCACAAGTCAAAAAATGATAGCTTTTCACAGTATCCACTTTCATGGCATTACCCTCACCCATACACCCACTAGTGACTCCGCTAGTGGTAACCGGGAAATTTGGTCATCAACAACAACATCTTTTTGCCGTATCCACTTTCACGACATTACCCTTACCCGTACACCCACCAGTGACTCTGCTAGTGGTAACCAGGACTTTTAGGCATCAATAACAACATATTTTTACCGTATCCACTTTCACGGCATTACCCTCGCCTGTATACCCACCAGGGACTCTGCTAGTGGTTACCGGGACTTTTAGGTACGCATACTGTAATGGGCCACTCTGGAATCTCAATCTCTTCTATCTAAAGCAACCTACAATAATAGCCCACCTGGAGTCTCAGTCTCTTCTATCCAAGTAGCCGACTGGGAATCTCAATCTGCTCTGTCTCAATAGGACTGGCATCTCAATCTCATTTAGCCATATATCCACTTCCCGGCATTATGACAGTTTTCGCCGTATTCAATAGCATGGAACTACGACACCTCTCGAAGTATTCACTTTTATGGCATTACAGTAGAATCCATGTTAATCACAAGCTCACAACAACATAACAACAACATTAACATTTAGCCTATGTTAGTGATACAACAAGCATTATACATAATATAAGAGAAAGGGTCACTACCTTATTCTTTCCATTTGTGCTCGGGCACCGTTTTCACACACTCAGGACGGATGTCAAGTCCTATAAATCATAACCAAGGACGATGAGTTATTCACTATTTCAATTCTTAAATAACTATAAAACACTTGGGGTTGGTTATCATTTGGGTCCCTTAAGTGGCTATAATAAGCTCAAACAAATGCCTAAAAGGTTTGGGAAGAACTATTTCAAAACCCACCTTTAAAAGTTCAAAAGGCTAATTTTTTAGGGTTGGCCGCGGCAAAAAAATCTTTGGCTGCGACCAAAAATAGCTCAAAGAGTTTTTGGCGGTGGCCAAGAGCCTTCCGGCAGCAGCCAAAAGTAGCTCAGAGAGTTTTTGATTGTGGCCAAGAAACTTCTGGCTATGGCCAAGAATCTTTGGCTGTGGCCAAGAAAATTTCTGTTTCTTGGCTGAAGTTTCAAAAAACATAGCTAAATCTAAAAAAATCGAAATAGGGTGATTCTAAAGCCCATAGAAAGATGTTTAAGCAACTATGCAAGAAAAATATGAACCACTACCAACCACCACCAAACAAATACCGAATTGCAAAAATTCCCTTACTGTTCAAAAACATATTCCAGTTTCAACCCCAAACGTTGGTAATACATACCTTTTAGCACACACATCAAAATGCCCACCATAATATATCAATTTAAAGCTTGGCATGTGCTTTATTAGATTGGAAAGTTTCAGAATTTGTAGCCACGATTTACCTATTCACAATGTCCATGAAAATTGATTGCTTGCAAAGAGTTTTAACTAACCAAATCTTGAAACTTTTAATCCTAAGTTTCCATTGGTTTAAAATTCACATCCAAATCTATTCCTATACAATTTTCCACAAGGAATCCAATGGCAACATCAAAACACTCAAAATCACATTCCATCTACAAGTTCTATATTGACCCCAATGCAACAACAAACCACAACTTTGCCAAACTCAACATTCAAAATTCCATTCAACTTTCATTGTTCAATGACACAACAACACACCATTCCCAACCCAATACAACATACAATTCATAAGGCCCTAAGTCACATGAAATTTAGGGGGAAAATCTAGAAATTTTATAGTCCCAAATATGGCCATAACACATATATCAAAATAAAGCTTTCACTCACCTCTTTCACTTTCCCAAACTTATTTCTTTATTCTTCAGCCTTCAACTTTTCTCAAGCACTGAAACACCTCCTCTTGAAAATCTAAAATCATATGCTTAAAGCTCTCATCAATATGAAAAGCATTAAAGAAAAGGGTTTGAGCATTTGAGGTCAAAATTTTGCTTAAATCTTTAGCTTTTCCTTCCTCTTTCTTCCTTCTCTTTAGACAAAAATGGAGTTTGGAGAGACAGAAAATGTGAGATGATGATGATGAAGATAGAAGCATAATTTTCTCTCCCTCGCACACACTTAACTGAGTAGAGAAGAGAGAGGGAAGAGGAAGTAATTAAAAAAATGCTTCTTTGACTTTTCTTCACCAACTCCCTTTATCCAAATGGGGACACTTGTCACAAATCTTATGGCTCCTCATTAGACATGTAACCATATGGGTATATTAACTAATTCCACTAGCCATTTAATCACACCACTCATTTCTTTAGCTATTATTCAATTTCTTTTTTGGTTACTAAATAATTGGCCGGTAAATCAGTCTTCCAAATTTGCCCCTGACTATGGCAATTTCACTTTAATTACCACTTAGCACATAATTTAATTTCTTTTCCCTTTTCCTTTCGCCATTACCCTTCTATTTTAGTCTAATTATAACTTTACCACATAATTAAACTAAAATGTAGGGTTTGGGCATTTTCTATTGGAAATTCGATAATAACTCCACTTTATTCCCTGAAAGGCTTTATCCTCATACGTTATGAATTTTAGGGCATTACAATTCTCCCCTCATTTAATAAATGTCATCCTCAAAATTTGTTACACAACTTGGGACATAAACTCCAGATGCCTCTTCATGATGGCTTCCGTTTCCCAAATATCTTCTTGCTGGGACAGTCCCTTCTAGCCCACTTACACAAATGATATGCTACAAGTCAGATTCTCATAAGAATCTTAAATAGACCTATATATAGTGTCTTAACTTCTTTCTCTTAATAACATTACCGATTCCAGTGATTAGATATATTCTAATAAGCATATGATCTCCTTTTCAAACTCTAGAGGTCTTTGCGTCACTCGATCACGATTTAGATGGATTGCACTTGTTCATCTAGACTTTGAGCCTCTTCAATTCTGGACACCAAATCACTTTCCCCTTGAGGAACACTATTAGCGCATACGATTAGATTCAAGAGATTTAAATCCCGAAGATTTTCTATCATCACTGCAATAATTTATACAGCCCTCTAACTAAACACATCCGTGATGACATTGACTTTACCCAAATGATACTTGATCTACAGGTTGCAAGCTTTAAACAACACCATCAACCAGCGTTGTCCCACATTCGGTTCTTTCTGATCATTCAATACTTGAGACTCTCATGGTCACAATACAGTTTTGCCATCACATTTTAGGGGCAAAATCGCCATATCTTTAACACAAACACTATCACAATCACCGCAAGCTCTAGATCATAGGTGGGATAATTCATTTCACAAGACTTTAACAATCGAGAGGCATAATCCACCACTCAGCTCAAACTAGTCAGCTCTTCTAGGAACAACTCAAAGTACCACAAATTCACAGCAAACTCATAGTAGACTATAATTTTATGCACCGTTTCTATGCCTTGGGACAACACTGGTGCAACTAGCCTGATGGCTAACCATACTAGCCATGTCGGGGTAAGTGCCCTCACAAAGGAGAACCCCTGATCATATAGTTAAATTTACTATCAGCTGAATTAGTTTCACTCTGCTGCATATGACCATACCCCAATCCCAACTTATTCACATCACATCACAATACACAAAAAAATCAAGTTGGGTCGGATATATTCAACACTCATGCCATCAATAACTTCACCTTTAGCTCTATCAGCTCTTCTCACAACATTCACCTCAATTATCCCACTCAAACGGTTGATCCTTTCATGTGAGCTTCATCATCGACAAAAAAATTCGGAAAGAATTCTGAATAAATCCTCTGGTAATAACCAGTAAGACCCAAAAATTGTGCATCTCAGTAACATTTATGGCCTCTGCCATTCCAGTACTGCTTCCACTACACCAGGATCCCTAAGACCCCTTCTCGCGGGATGACATAGCCTAGAAATTTTACTTTCATGAGCGTCTGCTCAGTACAATTCTCAAACACATCACATTCATTATGCTTCTACTACACACTTTGAGGTTTAACTTCTCATGTGTGCTTTAGTAATGTCAGGTTGATTTAATAAGAATCCCATAGGAACCTCCCACTACATCTAATAGTACCTACAATCTATGTTCCTCTGTGCCCACTCTTTGCCCGTTTTGACTCAACTTATTCCAGTCATTACATATGGGCTTCCACTATCAATTCAACTCCTAGCATATTCACATACTCTATTGCCCTTATAAGGGTACTCTATCCATATTATACAGGGAATCTGAAAGCCACTCGTATATCCGATTTTCTGTCTCAACCGTGAGACCACATTCCATATCTAATCGTTGTTCTATTAGAGAACTATTCTCAGATGATACTCGTGTTCTTTATTATTCTAATAACATATCAAAATGTTATCAACGAAACCACCACGAATTGATCTAAGTACAACTGGAAGGTATGATTCATCATATCCATGAATATAGTAGGTGCATTTCTTGCTGTCAACCAATCAAAACCCATTAAGACCTCTAATTAGCAAAGTGACAATCACAACAAATCAACCATGGGCCCATGCCCTTCAATGGTTATCACACATTTCAAGGCGCTTCACAGAGTCATGAACAATGAAGAAATGACTAGCACCCGAACACGTTCTGCCACTATACACCCCACCACAACAAGGTCATAACAATGTTCCTTATAATGTTTGGGTACTCACGATCCTTAAGTCAATAGGATTTCTTGTCACTTCCCTTTAATGAGGATTCTAGTCCCTTCTGCTTCTAGGAATTATTCCCTTTACTGGGCTTACTGCGACTACTGCCACCCTTGGCTGGGCACAGATCCCTCAGGTTGTTCTCTATGATTTGGCACTCCTCCACAGCTTTATTGATTTTAATGAACTATTGGGAGGCTAATTGTTCCTTCAATTCATGCCTCAATCTTTAGATCAACATGCCAGAGCTCCACTCCTCATGATCCATGCATTGTAGGCATGAGGAGTAATGGCTAGTCAAATGAATCGAGACAGGTAATCATCAAACGTCTCCTCACCATCCAGCTTATTGATAGGAACTCTAACTCTTTCACGAGTCTCACTAACTTGAAAAAAACCTTGTCATTGAATTTCTCTTGGAACAGTTCCCAGGTCATTGACACAATCTGAGTTTGTAACATTATGGTAAAGTTCTGCCTCCACTTGTCAGCGTACACCCACAAGTGACTCTACTAGTGGTAACTAGGACTTTTGGGCATCAACAACAGCAAATTTTTTCCGTATTCACTTTCACGACACTATCCTCACCTGTACAGCTACCAATGACTCCGTTAGTGGTAATTGAGACTTTTGGGTCGGCATACTGTAACGGGCCACTCTGGAATCTTAATCTCTTCTATCCGAAGCACCCTACAGTAATGGCCTACCTGGAGTCTCAGTCTCTTTTATCTAAGCGACCGGTCGGGAATCTCAATCTCCTTTATCCTAACAGGACTGGCATCTCAATCTCATCTAGCCATATATCCCCTTCCTGGCACTACGACAGCTCTTGCCATATTCACTTGCATAGCACTACAACAACTCTCGTCGTATTCACTTTCATGGCCTTACAGCAGCATCCATGTTCATCACAAGCTCACAACAACATAACAACAACATTCACATTTATCATCATTTAGTGATACAACATGCATTATACATAATATAAGAGAAAGGGTCACTACCTTATTCTTTTTATTCATGCTCAAGCACCATTTTCACATACTCAGGATGGATGTCAAGTCTTATAAATCATAATCAAGGAATATGAGTTATTCACTATTCCAATTCTTAAATAACTATAAAGCACTTGGGGTTGGTATTATTTGGGTCCCTTAGATGGCTATTATAAGATCAAACAAAAGCCTAAAAGGTTTGGGAAGAACTATTTCAAAAAACACCTTCAAAAGTTCAAAAAGCTGATTTTTAGGGGGTTGGTTGTGGCTAAGAAATCTTTGGCTGTGGCCAAAAATAGCTCAGAGAGTTTTGGTTGCTGTTAATAGCCTTCCGGCCATGGCCAATAAGAGGTCAGAAAGTTTTTTTTTGCAGCCAAGAATCTTCTGGCCGCAACCAAAAGTAGGTCAAACACTTTCTGGCTGTGGCCAGGAACCTTTGGTTATAGTGAAGAAAATTTCTGTTTCATGGCTAAACTTCCAAAAATTATAACGAAAATTAAAAAAATCGAAATAGGGTGATTCTAAAGCCTATGGAAAGATATTTAAGTAATATATATAGGAAAAATATGAACCACTACCAGCCACCACCAAAATAATACAGAATTGCAGAAATTCCCTTACTATTCAGAAAGATATTCCAGTTTCAACCCCAAACTTTGGTAATACATAACTTTTAGCACACACATCAAAATGACCACCATAATATATCAATTTAAAGTTTGGCATGTTCTCTATTATAATGGAAAGTTTCAAAATTTTTAGCCACCATTTAGCTATTCACAACGCTTTTGAAAGCTGACTACCTGCAAAGACTTTTTACTAACCAAATTTTTAGCCACCATTTAGCCAATCCCTTCATCCAGATGGTGACACTTGTCACAAATCTTATGGCTCCTTATTAGACATGTAACCATATGGTTACATTAACTAATTCCATTAACCATTTAGTCACACCATTCATTTCTTTAGCTATTTGTCAATTTCTTCTTTGGTTTTGACTAATTGGCTGGTAAATTTTATTCTTCCAGATTTGCCCCTGACTATGGGAATTTCACTTGAATTACTACTTAGGACATAATTTAATTTCTTTTCCCTTCTCCATGAGCCATTCCCCTTCTATTTTAGTCAAATTATAACTTTACCACATAATTAAACTAAAATACTGGGTTTGATCATAACTCCACTTTATTCCCCGAATGGGTTTATCATCATATGTTATGAATTTTGGGGCATTACATCAGTAAACTTGAAGGTAGTACTAACATTATACTGACCTGAGAGGTCTGTTTTATAGACATTATCATTGATCCTTTAAAGTATTTGGAAGGGTTCATCTCCTCTTGGCACAAGTTTAGATTTTTGTTGAGCTTGGAAACACTTCTTTCTAAAGTGCACCCATACCCAATCTCCAAGTTCAAATACCACCTTCCTTCAGCCCTTATTCGCAGCTCTTATATTTAACTCATTCTTCCTTTCCATATTGGCTTAAACTTTAGCATATAAGTCTTACACAAATTTTGTCTGTTTCTTGCCATTAAGATTAGCACATTCTTTACAGGTTTGGTAAGAATATCCAAAGGAGTCAAACGTGTTGAACCCATAAACAATTTCAAGTGGAGAATAGCATATAGTGGAATAAACAGTTTTGTTATATACAAATTCAACATGTGGTAAGTGTGACCCGTTTACTCTTAATAAGTTCTTATAAGTCTTTACAAAATGTATTCAGACCACTAAGCCAGATTTCAATCCTGGGACAATTACACATTTAATTGATTGGGCTTTTCTAAAAAATTTTAAACTTTCCAAAGCAATTACTTAGTGGTTCTCTTCTTAATCACGACTCATCTGTCCTTAACTTTATTTTTAATTAGTATCAAAGTTGCCTCTCTGCTTACAAACCCATAGATTGTTTGTTCGCAAATAGGCCGTTACCATACAATTGCCCAACCCTAGCTCAGTTATTACGCTAAGGGAAAATATTGATTTGCTATGTACTACTTCTAGTAATATGATTGTGTCTTTACATCTATAAACAATACACAGAGTACTAAGACTACTAAAACGCCTAAACTCTTAGTGAAATTCATACATAGATAACCAACAAAACTAAATTCCTTCATCTTCACCTTTTACTTATCGACGCTTTCCTCTTTGCCCTTTAAGCCACTTGCCTTCACTATATGTACAATACTAGAAAGGGTAAGATTCATGAGAATCTCCACAGTAACTACAATCACTTATAACATATGTATGTTTACAAAGCATGCTTAACAAGCCATCAAATAATAGCAATCATCACGTACAGTGTAATATCCCAAATTTTGGGATTAAAGGCTTGAGAAAAGCCTGAATCAAGTGCATTGCTAAGCCCCAGTTTAGCAAGAGTCCCAAGAATGAGGATTTGCTGCCAATGTATTTTTCTAGTGTGATAGTCTTCTTGTAGCAAATTTTTAAATAGGCAAATGATGCCCAAAAATTATGAAATTTTATACGATGTTAATAGATATCCTAAGCTTTCATTAGATAGGTAATGGGAAATTTTTGGACTTATATACTAAGAGATATGATTTTTCAAAGCTAGACCTTGTTTCTGGAACCAAATCTAAAACAGGTAAGGTTTAACGGATTTCTAGAAATTATGAGCTTCCACTTTGCCAAAGGCTATATTTTTCCTAGAAACTAGACTCAATAAGAGTTTCATAGCCTTTGGAATCATTCCAAGTGAATTTTTATAAATAAAGTTATGATTTTTCAAAGTTTGGTCAGAAAATCTGCCAGAATTGCCAACTTTTGTGAATTTGGAAAAAAAATGTAATGTCAATTGTGCAAATTGTGGAATAAAGGAGAAGGAAAATCTTTACTTGGTGGATATTTGCTACCAAAATATTAAAGGAGAAGGAAAAACTTTACTTGGATACAAATTGTGTGAAGTGTCATCATCTAAAACTTAGGGATTAAACAAGAATTTATTTAAGATATGAGTACATGTTAGAATTTCATTAAAATATAATATCTTAGGTAATTGGTTAAGATAATTGAAGGAGGCCATTTGCGTTGTGAAGGACCCTTTTAGGCATCACTTTTGGGCCACCAAAAGTGGAAGGAATTTGGTTCAAAATCAAAGGGAAGTTTATGACACCATTAGCTATAGATAAGCCCAAGTACCAAGCCTTGTCATAAAACAAATTTAATAATAATTATTAAAGTAGAATGTAGAGATATTTTTAACACTTGGTCATATTTTCCTCTTCTCTTTTTCATGCCTAGAACACAAATAGGGGGAGGGGAGAGAGAGAGAAGCTTTGAGTCATAGAGAAACAAGAGAGCTCAAGGAAGCAAGAATCAAAGGTAAGACTTATGTTTTCAAGTGATTTTGCTACCTAGCTTGTGTAACAGCTTCTCTAATCTCATGATCTCCATCAAAAACCATACGTAGCAAGCAAATCTTCAAGGTTGAGGAGAGAGAGAGATGCCTAGAGAGAGAAAGTTTGAGAATCCAAGAGGTAATCTCATGAACTTTATCTTCTTGCCTAGTATGATGTTATTGTGGTGGTTGACGTTGATATTGGTTTGGATTTAGTTGTTTTGTAAAAATGGAAGTATGAACCTCTAAGGGGTTATGCTGCCCAAATTTTCCCAAATCATGTCTAATAAGTGTTTAAGAGGTTTAACAAGTTGTTAGGAGGGAAAAGAAAGCATCTTTAAGCGTTAGATCATGAAAAACACATTTTCCATTTTCACGAAGTGTAAGTTTTGGCCAGCACCAAGAGTAAGGGTAGGAGCTAGAATTTCATTAATTTGAGGGTTCCATTGCATTTAGGAGGAAAAATTGTGTAGGGTTGATTTTGATCATGTTATGAGAAAAGCCCTAGGAAGTAAAAAGGCAAAAATACCTCTAAAACCCTATGTAAGGGCTGTCAAGGAGAAAACTATCATTTGGTAGTGATTTTGTGAAAACTATGGTCAAAAATAGATTTTAAAAGCAAAACTGTGTAGGAACAGTCTGGGTTAAAATTTATGAAAGAGTATAATCGAACCAGATAAAAAGGGGACTTAGACCGGGTCCCAGGGACATTTTGGTAGTTAAGTAGGTTTAAACTGATGTAGCCAACAAAAGTAATTTGGAAGAGTCTATAGTGATATATGAATGGATATTGACCTAATTCTAGTAAACTTGGAATTTTAGGACCGGACAGTTGTGGCCGAGTCAAATCAAGTTAGTTAGACGATTAGGCAGGAAAGGGCTATTTCAAGTAGTAACTCTATCTTTCATACATTATGCCAATGTTTATATGTTTGGCCATCATCTATAATATAATTAATGAATATGGTTTTACCGAGGAAGGCATTTTATGTGTGGAGTCACACTTACCTAGTTGTTGAGAAAGAACCCAATGAGGTTTTATGGGTAGTGGGGAATTGAGCCCCTAACTCATGTATACATATGCATAACATGGAGCAGCACATATTTAATTTTCGAATTTTATATGATCAATTGCATGTTACTACTGAAATTCGTTTAAATCTTACCCTTTCCAAAAATGTATAAAGTTTGCAGCAATAGAAATTGGCTTTGAGGGAATGATTCTATGTGCCATCAATTAGAGGTTCCAATCCAGATTGAGTGAAGATGTTGGTTATCTGAAGACCTTTTATTATGTCAAGGTCTGTAATCGCTATTCACACATCTCGATGGGGAAAACCTATAATGTAATCAAGTGATGTTGTTTCAATAATATCAGTATATTTTTGTTAATCCTATGTTGCTCACAGAATTGGCTCAAGTACCCTAATTAATATGTCTGATAAGTGATATGTAAGGTGGGATCTTACATTTTTGGTATCAGAGCCCAAGCTGTACTAGCAGAGTGGCGGTTCTGGCAAAAGGATAGTATACAGATAAGGTCTTGATTATATGGTGAAAGGAAATATGCACAGAATGGGGCATTAGGGAAGTGAATCACCCTTTCCTTGACTAGCCATGAGGAATAACAAAATACTGAAGGGTAGTTGGCATGATATTAAGACAAGGGAAGTCTTAGGGTACCGGTGGTCAGGAGTAAATAAAGCCAGTATCTGGGTTTCGGCATGGACACATAAAAGTTAAGCGTGCTCAACCCAGGGAAATCTTAGGATAGGTGACCCCCTGGGATGTTAAATTGGCAAGGTCATAGAGACTTGAGGAATGGTTATTGTCTTAAGGTTTCTCCATGACTAATAATCATTTTAGTTAGATGATTCAAAGGATGCTTAGAAGTATGGAGTGGATGACGATACAAGTATTAATCTTAATTTAGATAGTTTTTATGGAAGTAAATACTGCGCAGAAAAGTTCATTTCATAAAGTGATGGGAAACTTGAGGTGTAGTAAATGTTTGAGGTTTCTCCATGCTAAGTGATAATCCTTAGTAATACCGTGATGTTAGGAATGCAGACTTGATATACGGTGCAATATGATGAATGGTGATTATACCTTATATTGATCCTAGAGGATCCGATCTGGTGATACTGAAGGTTGAGGATGGGCATGAATTTGAACCTTCAGTAATGTGTTAAGGATATTACCCAAATACTATAAAGATTAGAATAGGCGCTATTGATCCTGATTCTTAGCAAACCTATTGGGTATATCTGAGCAAAATGATTTCTAATCTGTGTGATGTTAAGGTTCTAGATTTCATGATGAACCAAAAAGTTGGGTTAGAGACCCTAGGCTGTAAAATCCTACATACCAGATATGCTATAGTAGACCTGTGTGTCCAAAAGCCCTAAGACCTAGTGGACCAGTGTGTCCTTAGGTTGGCAAATTTATTCATAATTGTGTTGGGCTAGTGACAATCCATGGAATTGAGGAACAAGAATCTTACGGACACAAATCCTTGCAGAAATTGAGATTGATATTGATTTAATAAAGATAACATGCTCACTCAAAGAAAGAAAATACTGCTTAAGTAGAGCAATTGGAGTGGTTTTACTCTTTTATTAGTAGAATATGGTGAGCAAAGAGTAGCTGGGAATTATGGTTACATTCTCAAGAAAGAAAATAAGGGATAGGTCAATGGTCCGTAAATTCCCTAGGTCCTTCCGAAAGATATGAGTAGATGATATGAATGATTGAAGTGATATATTTCCAATCCTGATAGGATTATTGAAGGTTGGTAGCTACTAGTCTAGCATAGGGAAAAGTATGATTATAAAATATTTCTTTAAAGGATTGATTGAGGCGATAGCTCTCTAATGAAACGAGAGAAGGAATTGATATGCTTGCTATTCTACTAACTTGAGGATATATTAGTAGTTGATTAGTGGATGGCCAATAATGTGTTGAAAGGTATAAGCATAGAAGGGTTACCAAATGACTCTTAAGGCATGACTTATCTTCAGGTCATGGCCTCGAGTCCTTGGGAGGCAGAATAAATCCCCTAGTACTTATATAGTAGAGGCCCTTGGTATAGAGGAGGGGACAGTTCTTACTTGGTGAGAGTCATGTGTGGTGTTGCCCTCGTTCGTTACATAAAAAGACCAAGTCAACTGTAACCCAGGAATCAACTATTAAGTTTTGATCCACAAGAATTTGAAACGGCACAGAATGATTTTGAGTTGAAACGGGCCAAAAATTGGCATAAAGGAACATAGATTTTAGTACAGTCAGGTATTATAAGAGGTTCCTATGGGATCCTATTAAGTCATCCTAACATTGTTAAAGCTCATATGAGGAGATAAACCTTAGAGTGGGCAGCAGAAACATATTAAATCTATATGTAATCTTTGGGAACTAATAATTGATTCTTGGTAGTTAGACTCGATATGTATTTAGTAAAGATGATGAACTGTATATGCTTAGGTCATACGACCTGGTAGACTAGTGAGTCCTTAGGCTGTAGATAATGTGTTTGAGAATTGTACCTAGCGGAGGCGGTAAGACCCAGTGTGCAAGTTTGCATAGGGTAGTGTCCCTGGGCTGTAAGACCTATGTGTTGAGCACTGTGGTTCATGCCTAGCACGATGACGTTTGACCAATGTGTAAAGGGTATGTCTTAAAGCTGACAAAACATTCAGACTGTACCAAGTTGTAGCTGAGCCAATAAAACTAGTGTAACAAAAGCACTCTGATGTGGGCTGGGCAAGTGAGGTTTAGTACTTGTTATGATTGTTGCCTGGGTGAGTGAGGTCTAGTGCTTGTTATGATTGTTGCCTGGGTGAGTAAGGTCCAGTGCCGGTTATGATTGTTGGGCGAGTTAGGTCCAGTGTTTGATGTAATTGTGTGATCCGGGCGGAGTCTTGAAAATGTTGTAAGGACTAAGAAACCAAGCATTGTGGGAATGAACCAGTGGGTTTTGTGTTTGATTGCATGCTACATACTGTGTACTAAATGAATGAGAATATTGTAAGATAAATGTTGAATACTATATGAGATCTTTGAGGAGAATATGATGATTGTGTTGTGGGCTCGATGAGCTTGCAGATGAAAGAGATAGATTGAATATGATCATTATGTGGCATGGCTTGTGAGCCTGCACATGATAAAGGGATGGATTGAGTGATAAGGATTGATCCCTAAGTTGTAGACGTTCAAATTTTGAGGATAAAATTTATTGAAAGAGGGAAGAAATGTAATATCCTAAATTTTGGGATTAGAGGCTAGAGAAAAAGATTGAATCAAGTATAATGCTAAGCCCCAGTTTAGTAAGAGTCCCAGGAATTAGGATTTGCTACCAATGTATTTCTCTAGTGTGGCAGTCTTCTTATTGAGTATTTTTAAACAGGTGAATGATGCCCAAAAATTGTGAAATTTTATAGGATAAAAATAGACATAATAGGCTTTAATTTGATAGGTAATGGGTAATTTTGGACTTATATAAAGAGATATGATTTTTCAAACTTAAACCCTATTTCTGGAACCAAATCTGGAACATGTATGGTTTAACGGATTTTTGGGAATTATGAGCTTCCAATTGGCCAAAGGCTATATTTTTCCTTGAAACTAGACTCAATAAGGGTTTCATAGCCTTTGGCATCACTCTAATTGAATTTCTACAAAATAAAGTTATGATTTTTCAAAATTTGGTCAGAAAATCTGCTACAATTGCCAACTATTGCGAGTTTGGAAAAAAATGTAATGGTAATTGTGTAAATTATGGAATAAAGTAAAAGCATATATTTTCCCTTTATTGGTGGACATTTGCTACCAAAATATTAAAGGAAAAGGAAAATCTTTACTTGGATACAAACTGTGCGAAGTGTCATCATCTAAAGCCAAGGGATTTATCAAGAATTTATGTAAGATATGAGCACATGTTAGAATTTCATTAAAATATAATATCCTAGGTAATTGGTTAAGATAATTGAAAGAGGCCATTTGGATTATGAAGGACCCTTTTAGGTGTCACTTTTGGGCCAACAAAAGAGGAAGGAATTTGGTTCAAAATCAAGGGGAAGTTTATGACACTATTAGCTAGAGATAAGCCCAAGTACCAAGCCTTGTCATAAACCCAATTTAATAATATTATTAAAGTAGAATGTAGAGATATTTTAAACACTTGGTCATATTTTCCTCCTCTCATTTTCATGCCTAGAACACAAATACAGAGAGAGAGAGAGAGAGAAGCTTTAAGTCATAGAGAAACAAGAGAGCTCAAGGAAGCAAGAATCAAAGATATGGCTTATGTTTTCAAGTGATTTTGCTTCCTAACTTGTGTTACAACTTTTCTAAGCTCTTGATCTCCATGAAAAACCATGGGTAGCAAGCAAATCTTCAAGTTTGAGAAGAGAGAAGGTGACGCCTAGAGAGAGAAAGTTTGAGAATCTAAGAGGTAATCTCATGAACTTGATCCTCTTGCTTAGTATGATGTTATGTGGTGGTTGATGTTGATATTGGCTTGGATTTGGTTGTTTTGTAAAAATGAAAGTATGAAACCCTAAGGGGTTATGCTGCCCAAATTTCCCCAAATCATGTCTAATAAGTTTTCAAGGTTCAGGAGAGAAAAGGAGACGCCTAGAGAGAGAAAGTTTGAGAATATAAGAGGTAATCTCATGAACTTGATCCTCTTGCTAAATATGAGGTTATGTGGTGGTTGATGTTGACATTGGCTTAGATTTGGTTGTTTTGTAAAAATGAAAGTATGAAACCCTAAGGTGATGCTGCCCAAATTTCCCCAAATCATGTCTAATAAGTGTTTAAGAGGTTTAACAAATGGTTAGGAGGGAAAAGGAAGGAGCATTAAAGGTTAGATCATGAAAAACACATTTTCCATTTTCACTAAGTATAAGTTTTGGTCAGCACCAAAAGTAAGGGAAGGAGCTTGAATTCCATTAATTTAAGGGTTCCATTGCATTTAGGAGGAAAAATTGTGTAGGGTTGATGTTGATCATGTTGTGGGAAAAGCCCTACAAAGTGAAATGGCAAAAATACCCCTAAAACCCTAAGTAAGAGCTGTCAAGGGCAAAACTATCATTTGGTAGTGATTTTACGCAAACCAGGTCAAAATAGATTCTACATGCAAAACTATGTTGGAACAGCTTAGGTCAAAATTTCTGAAAAATTACAGTTTGACCAGATAAAAGGGGGAATTACTTAGACCGGGTCCACAACAGCATTTTGGTAATTTGGTAGATTTAAATTTATATAACCAACAAAAGTAATTTGGAAGAGTATAGAGTGATATATAAATGGGTATTGACCTAATTCTTGTAAACTTGGAATTTTAGGACCGAACAGTTGTGGCCGAGCCTGATCAAGTCAGTTAGATGATTAGGCGGGAAAGGGCTATTTCAGGTAGTAACTCTATCTTTCATACATTATGCCAATATTTATATGTTTTTGTGTGCCATCTTCTATGATATAATTAAGGAACATGAACATGGTTTTGCCGAGGAGGGCATTTTGTGTGTGTAAGCACACTTACCTGGTTGTTCAATAAGAACCCAACTGAAGTTTTATGGGTAGTGGGGGATTGAGCACCTAACTCATGTATACATGCCATGGTATTGTTATTAATTTGTTGCATAACATGGAGCATGTATAATTAATTGTATGTTACTACTAAGATTCGTTTAAATCTCACCCTTTCCATAAATGTATATAGTTTGCAGCAATAGAAATTGGCTCTGAAGGCATGATTGTATGTAACATCAATTAGAGGTTTCGGTCTAGATCGAGTGAAGATGTTGGTTATCTAACAACGTTTTATTATGTCAAGGCTTGTAATTGCTATTCACACACCCCAGTGGGGAAAACCTATAACGTAATCGAGTGATGTTGTTTTAGTAGTATATTTCCGCTATTACTGTATTGCTCACTGAACTACGCTTAAGAACTCTGATTAATATGTCAGATAAGTAGTATGTAAGGTGGGGTCTTACATACAGCATTCAGATATCAAAATGTAGCATAACATCAATCATGGAACACAATACCACAACACTTGGTACAATAGGTCTTACAGCCCCATGTAAATATGTACATCAGGTCTTACTACCTCGGGTCACTACTCGACATAACTCTAAATGTGTATCTCAGGACTCACTAGTCCACCATCATAGCTATATATTCTTGAAACGAATATATTCGATGGTAAAATATACATGAAGAACAATACAATATATATGAGAGAAAGAGTTACTAATTGATCGCCTTTCCCATACTTTACCTTTATCAGCAAACTTCTTTTCCAGGCTCGGACAATGTCAAATCCTATAATTTAAAATTCACAAATAGATATGTCATTACTTGTTCCAATTCCATTGACTAATAAATATTATATTATTCTTTGTCCCATCCCTATTCTTATCCTTTACTTAACTTTTGTGGTTATCTTTGATACTTCTCTTTTGTGCTATGTCTAATGTATAGTTAATCTAAGACATATCATATGACTTAGGTGTCTAATGTAGTGACATTAGCCTCTAAATCATAATTCTAATCCTCATGCTCTTACTAACCACAAATCCCTTCAAAAACTGAAAATTCCAGATTCAACCCTTATATGCTAGATTTCATTAGACAACTTTGAAAATTCATATCTTAATCTAGAAAACTCCAAATAAGGTGGTTCAAGTTCCTATATGAAGCTCCTTAAGTCCTCTGTATAGGAAACATATTATCCAATGCCAATTATAGTTGTAAATGTCTAGGACCCATGACCAACATGACTACCTCAAAATTTTGTCTAGTTGATACCTTAACTTCAAAAAGCTATAACTTACAAACTACATACTCAATTCACTTATTGTATGTCTCATTTTAAAGCTTGAGATATCTACTATTGACATGTAAAATTTCACAATTGATAGACAAGAATTGATCAATCAAAACCGAGCCCAAAGCAACCTAATTTCTTGAAATTCAATCTGGTAGCACTATCCTCAAACAACCTTAATTCCAATTTTAGGGTTTTCAATCCAACCCTTATAAATTATTTCCTAAATATATTCCCACAAAATTTTAAATGTAGAATGCATTTTAAACCTCAAATTAGGAAAAATCCAATTCATTCCCTAAGTATACATTAGCGGCGAAACTTAAGGTTTCTTAAGCCAAAATTTTGTTTTCTATTCTATTGCTCCCAAAGTCATTTTCTTACCTTTATCCCACATAATTGTTCATTATAAAACCATTGGAAATATCAAAATAAAAAAAATCAAAATCTTTCCTACTGTCCTGCTCCTGGCCGAAATTCACTATAAGTTCAAAGAAAGTGATTTTAACAGTTTAACGATAAAACTTGCTAAACTGTCTTTCTATCATCCTTAAGCCTTATTTAACATAATGTTCACGTCCATAAGATCAATAAAACCCTAGGATTTCCCTAACTGAAAAGTAGGGCAACATATCAATTTCATGAAAACTTAATCAAATCTCAAGATACTATACTCAAATTAGAGCTTATGCTTACCTCTATCTGGTGCCATAACCAGTTCTTGATTCTCCCCACTCCTAAACCTTTTGGACAGCACCAAAATCCTCTTTTCAAAAATCTAAAACTGTAAAAATGTTACTCTTGATGAGAGGAACAAGATTGGTGAAGGTTCTGCAAGCTTGAAATGTGATTTGGGAAAGAAAGTTGCTCAAGAACACTTTCTCTCACTTTGGTTCATCAAGATTTTGCACCTTCTCTCCTTTTTCTTTCTTCTTACTATTTTTCTCTTATTTTCTTTTGAAATTTAAGGAGTTAAGAAGTGTTAGGATTTAATTGCTACATGTATGCAAGTGTTTGGACAAACAGGTTGCCATATGTCCTCTAAAAATTTAGCCAACTCTTCCCTTCTTCCTCTTGCTGACTTATATTGTCAGGGGAAGGAAAGTTCTATGATTTCATCTAATGTTCATGTGTAGTATTAGGGGAGGAAAGACATGTGGCCTGACCGAAGATCGATGAGCTTTCTGAGATAATTCTGCATGTGATTCATGAAGAGCTAGGTGGTGTCTTATTAGGGCTACAACCTAAAAGCAAAAAGATGAAGGGACTTAGATGGCACCTCATGGTGGTTCCAACCCAAAAGTATAAAAAAACAACTTTGTAATATCTTAATTTTCAATCACTAAAATTCCTTGTACATTAGTTATATTAAATGGAATAAAATGGTGAATTTTGGTGCATTTGCAATGACAGAATATTGGAAATAGATGTTACATGAAGTTTGGTTAAGTTGAGACATAAAATTTAATTTTGTCTCATTAAAGGGCTACAAAAATTACCTAAAATGAAGCATGAAAGAGCACAATTCTTGGCCTAATTTGATGTCTAAAATTCAGCCAAAAGGGAAAGCAAAGAAGGAAAACAACAATTAATACAAAATTTGGAAAACATGTAAGGGCAAAATGGTCATTTATTGAATAGCAAGAAGGCTCTTGATTTTTCCACAAATTGGTGGCCAATTTTGGCCAAGAGAGAAAGGAGAAGAGGAAATGAGATTTGCCACCAAGGATGACATGTGGAGGCATTTCAATCTAATTGGAAAAAGAAAATAATAAAATAATGTGGCATGTGCAAAAATTCTAATAAAATAATATATAATTGAGGAGGTGGAACAAGACACCATAAGAGCTCATTTAACTCTTCCCAAAGGCCATATTTTCTGCCAAACATGAGAAAAGAGAGAGTGTGTGTCTTCAAAACACAAGAACAAAGAGAAGGAGCAAGAGACAAGAAGCAAGATCAAGGTATGTTTGGTTGCAATATCCACTTGTTCTTGTCTCTAAATCTTTAGTAACCTCTTCCAATCTTTAAATCCTTCTTGAAATCATGCAAAGCAAGAAGAAAATCAAGAGAAAGAAAAAGGAGGAGGCATAGTTTTGAAGGAAAGAAGAAGGAATCAAAAGGTAAACTCAAGAAACCTTGATTTTCTTATTAATTCAAGGTTGTTATTGATGTTGTAATTGAATTATGGCTTGGTTGTCTTGGATTTGTGATTTAGGAAGCATAAACTCTAAGAGGAGGTGCTGCTCAATTTTGATTAAGCATGTGGAAAGTGTAATGAAAGGGTTTAAGAAGTGATTTAAGGTGAAAAGAAGGTATTTTGTTGATTGAAATCATGAAAATCCATTTTTCTAAATTTTCATGAATTTTTGGCCTGAGGCAATTTTGGGGATTTGAGCTGAAATTTCATGGATTTGGTAATTCCATTGTGTTTAGAATGAAAAATTGCATAGGCAACATATGAAATATGAAGTATAAAAGCTTTAGGATGTGAAATGACAATTTGCCCCTAAACCCCAAATTTGTGGCTTCCAAGAGTATTCTGGGAAATGGAATATGATTTTGGCGAAATTGAGGTCAAAAATGGATTATACACCCGAAATTGTGTAGAAATAGCCTAGGTCATAATTTTTGGTAAAGTATAGTTAGACTGGGTATAAAGGGACTTAAACCAGATCCTAGGGGCATTTTGGTCATTTTTCATTTTAAAGCAAAGATAACCAACTACATGAGTTTATAATAAGACATGAATGAGTAATAACTTATTTATTATAAAATTTGGAATTTTAGGACTTATTGTCTACCCGAGCCAAACCGAGGGTATTAGACCAATAGCTAGGTTGAAAGGGATTTCAAGTAGTAACTCTATCTTTCATATATTATGTGATTATATATATGCATTGTATTGCCATGTTTTGCCATGTGAAATATATGATACAATATTTAGCTATAGTGTGGGAAAAGCACAAGTACTAACAGGCCTAGTAGGACCCAGCTTAGATAATGATACAAGCTTGTTACAAATCCTTGTTGTGGTATAGGGGAAGCACAAGTACCTCCTAATGGGAAAAGCACAAGTATCATATGACCAAGCAGGACCCAAGTGAGGTAGTAAAACAAGTAGGGGTCGAATAGTCATTTGATCCTAAACAATGAACACAGATTGGCTAGTATGGACAAAATAGTCATTTTGATCTTGAATACTAAACAGACCGACAAATTGCAGTGTTTATTTATGTTACATAATATGGTGCATAGCATATTTATTTATTACATTTTATATGATTGATTTCATGTTACTACTAAGATTCGTTTGAATCTCACCTTTTTCCATAAAATTTAAACTATTCATAGAGTTCTAACAATTGTTCTAAGAATGCCATGCAATCTAACAATTTCTTTAAAGAATAAATCAATAATATGAATAGCATCATTAGTCTTAGCACTTGCAATAAAGTGAGACACTTTGTTGAACCTATAAACTACCACAAAAATGCTATCTTTACCACTAGAGGACCTATGCATCCAAGCACAAAATCCATAGAAATATTAGTCCAAGGGTGATAAGAATAGGTAAAGGAGAATATAAACCATCTGGTTGAACTCTAGATTTTACTCGCCTACATGATATGCATTTCACACAAACAAATATAATAGCATGTTTCATACCAGGCCAATAAAAGTGTTCTTATAATAAATCTTGAGTTTTATGAATACCAAAATGTCCCATTAATCCTCCCTAATGAGTCTCTTTTATAAGTAGCTCTCAAACTAAACATTTATGCACACATAACTTTCCCATTTTGTAAAGGAAACCATCAAATCTGTAATAATCATTGTACCCATGTATTTCAAAAGAATTTCATATATCTCCAAATCAGAATCATTCACATATATACTTTTAAGCATCTCAAAACCAAGCAATCTAGTATGCAAAAATGTGAGTAATGCATACCTACGTGATAGAGCATTAGCAACCACTTTCTCTCTTCCTTGTTTTTGTTTGATAACAAATGGAAAAGTGATAGAGCTCAATATTTATATATTTTTAGTAATTATTCTTAGGCTTTTGTGGGACTTAATTGAATATTTTGGGCATAATCAAGTGTTAATGTGAGATTTTAGTGAAATGATAATTTGGGAATTATAGTGGTTAAATTGTTATATTTTTAATTAATACTCGTTATTCCCAGTATTCTTTAATTGTAGGCAAAAGATATTACTTTGTGAATTTAATTTTATAGGTGATGATGTGGCACAACTTGAGTGGTCAAAGTAAAATATGTTATTTTAAAGCTTAATGAAGGACAAAAGTGGAACATCACAAGTACAGAATTTATTTTTACATTTTTTCTAGGAGGAGGTTAAATAAGTAAGGGCCTTCTTTGGTGGTTGCAATTTTGTGTCTAATGCCAAAACAAATTTTTTTCTCTTATCCAAACAAGGCACAACTCACTTTTAACCTAAAAACATCTGAATTGCAAAGAGAAAGAAAGCAAGGTGGTGGCTGAGTTAATGAGAGGGGCTCCTAAACCGAAAAAGGGAATAATGGAATTGAAGAATTAAAGTTAGTTGGACCAAATAGTGTGAAAGGGAGCTAGTTGGACAAAATGGAGGAATGAGGGCGTGAGAAAACCG
Organism: Inga oerstediana; assembly: GCA_963210345.1. Taxonomy (NCBI): domain Eukaryota; kingdom Viridiplantae; phylum Streptophyta; class Magnoliopsida; order Fabales; family Fabaceae; genus Inga; species Inga oerstediana. The sequence continues at coordinate 36,938,480 of OY723410.1, read as the reverse complement.
AATATGAATTGAAGAAAAGAAGATTGAAGGCAGCCGAATTTGTTGATAGAATGAGGATGGAGAAAGCTAATCCATTTTATTAAAGTGTGGGGTCATTCGGTGGAGCAAAGGAGAAAGTGTTCGGTGGCTATTGAAGACAAGAAAAGAGCTGAGTTAGTCATGATCAAGTATCTCAATTACTCTTAGTTGGATTCATGGTTGAAACTTGCTTTGAATTAGTGAATTGCCATAAAATTCAAGTGTTTTAATTATGCATGGTTTAATTTTGATGAGTTTGTTACCGAACAAAAAGCCTAGTTTGAAGGTGTTTTGGGCCTAATTTTTCATTTCATTGTGTGATTTATCCACTTAGATTATTGCTCTCTAGAACTTATTTTGTTTCTTGCTTGAGGCTACATTTTGCAATGGTATGGATAGAGATGACATTGGCATTCATTTCTAAACCTTCTAACCTAAACACAAATCATTCATCATTCACCTTTATTTACCCCTTTGAGCCCTTCATTTTCATTTTCATTCTACAAATGCCATGCTTGCACTTTTCATCAAGTTCTATTAGCACTATGATGAGGGACTATAAATATTGCTCTTGTAAATAGGATGATAAGTGCCATGTAAATATTCAAAAAAAAAAAACAGAGAGAAAGGAAATTAGAAAAGAAGAAAAAAACAAAAGAGAGGATCAAAAGAAATATATATATATATATATATATAAATAAGGCACTTTATAAAAGTATGTATTGATGAGTTGAAATGGAAAATTTGGGCAAAAGAATGTTACACAAGTGTGATTGGTGCTATTGGTTATGCTAATTGAAATTGATGCATACATGGCAGCTTGTTTTAAGTTTCCATCATTTGGCCTATTTAACATTACAATGCCACAAAGTCCTTTGAATTTATTTATGCCATTGTTGCAAGTAGTGGAGAGCCTAGAAATACTACAAGCCTATGGTAGAGTATGGTCAAAGGGGATATGAGTGAAAAACTACTCTATATGAGAGAAGAGTGTAAACAGTTATCCTAGTTAAGGTTTCCAATTAAGATCATTGTAATTAAACATTGCATTGCTTTAACTACTTCAGTTTTTGGTATGTTCATTGAATCTGGATTGGAGGATACCTTGTTCTTAATTCCACAGTACTTTAAGTTGGTAATCATTTAAACTCTTTAGGTGGCCATTAAATGCCTAGACATATGCCTAAAGGGTTGGGATAACCACCCCCAAAGATCCCTTCTTAGGAAGCAAAACACTCAGTTTTGGTCATCTCACTCGAGCACAGAAAGCCGTACTCGAGTGATGACTCCCAAATTCACTCGAGCACCCAGAAGTAAGGCACAACGAGTGACTACCTGAGAGCAACCATAAATTCCAAAGTCTTAAACTTACTCCCTCACTCGAGCACAGGGAGCTGCACTCGAGTGATGACCTATATCACTCATGGGAATGAAAGTGCACTCATGATTTCTATCTGAAGACTTAACCAAAACACCCAGAATTTCATACTGCACTCGAGTGAGACCCCTCCTCACTCGAGTGAGGTTCATCAGAAGCCAGATCGCAGCAACTGATATGGTTTTTCCAGATTTACCCATTTCACTACCAATGGTCCTAAAACTTGTGCCAAAGCTCATTCTCCCTCATTTTGCCACAAGGAACCACTTGGTATCCACAAAATACCCAAAGTCACATCCCAACAACCATTTCACTCTTAGGTCTCTACTTTGCTTCTAATACTCAATCCAATACTTTCATTTCTAATTCCCACAAATTAATCCCAATGACTCAAAGGCACAATAAGCTACTAATACAACAATAACACTCTATCTAACTCCTACATTTCACTTAAAATCATATTTAGGGTAAACTTCCAGAATTCTCATCACTTAACCAAAAATCAAAATAAACATATCACAATGCATCAACCTCTTACCTCTTCAATTTGCTGAAATTAAAACCTTGATTCTTTAATTTCCAAATTTTCTCAGGCTTCCAACCACCATAAATCGAAATTCTGAAACCATAGAAGTCAAGCTCTAAACCTCTTGAATTCTATTAGTGAAGATGAAGTGAGCATTTAAAGTCAAATATTCACCTAAATCTCAAGCCCTTCCTTTCTCTTTCTTCCTTGATGCAAAACAAAAATGGAAGTAAGATGAGAGAGATGAAGTAATGAAGATAAAACAGCTTTTTTCCTTGCCCCCAAACACACATACAGCCGACTTGAGAGGAGGAGGAGATAGGGAAAAAATTTTGACATTTTGACCAATCCTAGGGCTATTATAATGACACTTGGCAAGATCTCATTCTCCCTACCATAAGCTCATATAAGCTCATCTACACAAGATTCTACCTCTTGATCAACACATCCTAGCCATTGGTCTCGATTACCAATGAGTCTCCTCTTCGGTAACTGACCAATCGGTCAGAAAATTTACCGTTTTAGCCCTGATTATCATAGCATATACGAAACCATCATCCAACACATTTGCATCACAATTCACATTGTTTACTTTAAAAGTGTTTAATTAACATTAATTACATCACTTTGAACTTATTAGCCCTTAATTACAATTTAGGATATTACATTGAGTTTAATGTTTTGCTCAGGAGTGCAAAAGCTTAAGTGTGGGGGAATTGATAGAGCTCTCAATATTTATATATTTTTAGTACTTAATCTTAGGCTTTTGTGGGACTTAATTGAATATTTTGGGCATAAACAAGTGTTAATATGAGATTTTAGTAAAATGATCCTTTGGGAATTATAGTGTTTAAATTGTTATGTTTTTAATTAATATTTGTTATTCTCATTATTCTTTAATTGTAAGAAAAAGATATTACTTTGTGAATTTAATTGTAGGTGATGATGTGGCACAACTTGAGTGGTCTAGTAAAAGATGTTATTTTGGAGCTTAATGAAGGACAAAAGTGGAACATCACAAGTGCATAATTTATTCTCACATTTTTTCTAAGAGGAGGTTAAATGAGTAAGGGCCTTATTTGGTGGTTGCAACTTTGTGTCTAATGCCAAAACAAATTTTTATCTCTTATCCAAACAAGGCACAACTCACTTTTAACCTAAAAACACTTGAATTGCAAAGAGAAAGAAAGCAAGGTGGCAGCTGAGTTAATAAGGGGGGCTGCTGAACCGAAAAAGGGAATAATGGAATTGAAGAATTAGAGCTGGTTTGACCAAATAGTGTGAAAGGGAGCTAGCTGGACCAAATGAAGGAATAAGGGCGTGAGAAAACTGAATATGAATTGAAGAAAAGAAGATGGAAGGCAGCTGAATTTTTTGACCGAATGAGGATGGAGAAAGCTGAACCATTTTTTTAAAGTATGGAGTCATTCGTTGGAGTAAAGGAGAAAGTGTTTGATGGCCATTGAAGACAAGAAAAGATCTGAGTTATCACAAACAGCTGACCGAATGGAATGGAAAAGGGAGCTGACCGAATCTGAGAAGTGCTACATTGAATTGGAGAAATAGAGAAAAAAAAAACCCAGCCGAAATTGTTGACCAATGGGCTAAGAAGTAAGCTGGAGCAATTGAAGAAGACTTGGACTGAATAGAAAAGAAAGAGGAGGGAGCTGACACTTGAAAGAAGAGGGACACGATGGAATAAAAGAAGCGACAGTTGATTAAGAAAAGGAGGAAGCACAAAATAGAAAAAGGAGAAGCCTAAGGAGCAACTGGATAGAAAAGGGATTTGGACAAGCATTCAAGATCTATCCATGGCTGTCACAAATTTCCATGGCTTACCCTTTCTTTATCATCAAGCTTCATCTTCTTCCTTCATGAGTAGCTAAGCTTTGGTGATTTCCTTGAGTTGGGTAATGGTTTGAGCTTTTAAACTTCAATTGAATTCCTTAAGCTCTCTTTCTAGTCCATAATTATATGGCTTGGTTAAGTATGTGGTTATGATCTAGATTGTTTTATGCCAAGTGAATAAACTTGGTGGTTGAGCTAGGAGTTGATTAATTAAGCTTTGTATGATTCAAATTAGGAGTAGGTTGAGTTGTTTATACCAACTTGGTTAAGTGGATTGTAAATGACTAAACTGAATGTTTTGAACTTTTGTAATGGTAATTAGAAGCTAGAATTGGAAGTTGATTATTCATCTCCTTGAGTCTGAATTATTTGGTGGTGGTATTCATTTAATTCCTTCGGTAGAATGAATTAAATGATTATTACAAGTATAAAGCTAGTGGTAGCTTAGTTCCATCCTCTTGACTCATATTATAGAATTCATATAATTAGCACGCAAGAAAGACTAAAACCTCAACTCAAGGGAATCTCATTTCATCATTATACTAGTTAATTGAATTTAGCTTGTTTATTATTAGTTCTGATTTCATTTGCTTCTTTGTCTTGAGAACTGAAAAGTACAAAAATAATGCTTTAGCTTAGTTTACTTCATTAGTTTAAAAATGCAATTTCTCAAAATGATTTCTCACAACTTTAAGGTATTTATCACTTTACTATTTAGAAACTTGGAAATTAATCTCCTCACAAGAATGACCTAGGTTGAGCTACTATGCTACATTTTCAAACCTAGTTTTATTTTGAGAACTCACACGACATGGGTTCATCAAAAAGTCAATGAATTATAACAAGCGAGTATGCCGCTTGTTCAACTTACCTTGGGACTTCAAATATTTCATACCTCTATGATCAAAATGCATAATGAACTCTCTAGATCACAAGTAATGCTGCCATGTTTCTAATGCTCCTTTTAACACATAAAATTCTTTATCATATGCGGAATATTTTAATGCACACCCATTCAATTTCTCACTAAAATAAGCTATAGGCTTAAACTCTTGCATCAAAATTGTCTTAATCCTTATACCAAATGCATCATACTCAACTTTAAACACTTTACTAAAATAAGGTAAGTGTAATAATGGTGCATTGGTTAATTCATCTTTTAGGATGTTAAATGCCCATTCCTGTACTTCACCCCATTTAAAGGTCACATTTTTAATAAGTTCATTTAGAGGTGTAGCAATGGATGAAAAACCTTTAATAAACGTCCCATAGAAACTCCAAGGCCATGAAATTCAAACCTCACTTGTATTCTTTGAGGTTGGTTAATCTCAAATAGCCTTCACTTTCTCCTTATCAACATGAATTCTATTATTAACTACAAAAAATCCAAGAAACACCATGGAACCCATGCAAAAGGAACACTTTTGAACAATAGTGTAAAGCTTATGCTCCCTAAGAGTGCTAAAGTTCACATACAAATGCTGAATATGCTTGTATAATGTCTTACTATAAACTAGAATGTCATCAAAGTAGACAACTACAAATTTCCCAAAAAATGAATGGAAAACATGATTCATTAAGCTAATAAAAGTATTAAGTGCATTAGTTAATAAAAAGGGCCTAACTAACTACTCGTTTAACCCAAATTTAGTTTTAAATGTAGTGTTCTATTTATTCCCTTCTTTCATGCAAACTTGGTGATGGCCACTTCTAAGATCAATTTAGAAAACAAAACAGCACCATGTTATTCATCAAACATGTCATATAATTGAGGGGTAGGATAGCAATACTTAATTGTCATTTTCTTCATAGTGTATGTAACACCCCATTTTTATTAAACAATATGCTTTGTAAATATGTTTGGCATTGAATAGAATAAAATGGTGAACTTTGATGCAATTGATATGACAAAAACACCTTTAGTGGAAGTTACATAGTAATTGGGCTAAAACAAGTCATGAAGCAAATGTTTGTTTTTCAAAAAGCCCTTTATGAAGGCCCAAATTTGGAGAATGAAAGGGCACGCTATTTGGCCTAATATTAAGGGTGAATTTCGGCCATGAAGCAAGAAAAAGGAAGAAGCCACAATTAAATATAAAAATATAAGGGAAAAATTGTAATTTGCCAATAAAGCAAAGAGCAAATATTTTCTTAGTTTCTTGAAGCCATTTTTGGCTAAGAGAAATAAAGGAAAAATAATAAATTGAGGATAAATATACCAATTTTGGAGCAATGGTGGCCAAGTAAAATAAATTGGAAAAGTCAAAAAGTCAATAGTGGCTAATTAATTAATTGATTAAAGAGGATTATGGAAAATACAAGAAGCAAATATTATTTCCCTTCCGCTTTGAATTTTCTGCCAAAGGGAGAAAATAGGAGAGGAAAATATTTACTTAGACATTGAACATGCCATGTGTCATTATCTTGAGCCAAGTAAAAAGATAAAGCCATAAAAGTGAAAATTCACATGGTAAATTGGTAATAAAATACATTATTTCCAAGCCGATATTTTTAAATCATCATCATCCTTGTCCAAGACCCATATTTCAATAGACACAAGGAAAATAGAGAGAGAAAGAGTCTCAAGAATAGGAGAGAGCTCAAGGGGTTCAAGAAGAAAAATCAAGATAAGAGCTTGTGATTTCAAGTGATTAAGCTCAAAAATCCATGGAAACCTCTTGTAATCTCTTCTTTATCATGAATCCCATGTGTAGGAAGCAAAACTTCAAGAAAAGAGAGAGAGGAGGGTGACGGCCTAGAGAGAGAAAGTTGAGAATCAAGAGGTAATCTCAAGAACTTTGATCATCTTGGTTAATATGTTGTTGTGGTGGTTATTGTTGATATTGGCTTGATTTGTGGTTGTTTTTTTAAATTTGGGATGATGAAAACCCTAAGCGGTTATGCTGCCCAAATTTCCATAACCATGTTTAATAAGTGTTTAAGAAGTTAAATATGTGATTATGAGTTAAAAGGAAGGAGTTTGGAGCATTAAATCATAAAATTTCAGTCTTCCCTTTCTCTTTGATGAGTTTTGGCTAGACCTAGCTCAAGGGGTTAGGGCTCAAATTTCATTAATATAATTCTTCAATTGTGTTTAGAAGAGAAAATTGTGTAGGGTTCATGTTCAGTATGAAGTGTGAAAAGCTTTGGAATGTGAAATTTTGGCAAATCATGTTTAATAAGTGTTTAAGAAGTTAAATATGTGATTAGGAGTAAAAAGGAAGGAGATTGGAGGATTAAATCATAAAATTTCAGCCTTCCCTTTCTCTTTGATGAGTTTTGGCTAGACCTAGCTCAAGGGGTTAGGGCTCAAATTTGATTAATATAGTTCTTCCATTGTGTTTAGAAGAGAAAATTGTGTAGGGTTCATGTTCAGTGTGAAGTATGAAAAGCTTTGGAATGTGAAATTTCGGCAAATCATGTTTAATAAGTGTTTAAGAAGTTAAATATGTGATTAGGAGTGAAAAGGAAGGAGTTTGGAGGATTAAATCATAAAATTTCAGCCTTCCCTTTCTCTTTGATGAGTTTTGGCTAGACCTAACTCAAGGGGTTAGGGCTGAAATTTCATTAATATAGTTCTTCCATTGTGTTTAGAAGAGAAAATTGTGTAGGGTTCATGTTCAGTGTGAAAAGCTTTGGAATGTGAAATGACAAAATGACCCCTAAAACCCTAAATAGAAGCGCCAAGGGAAAATTTGTCATTTGGCAATGAATTTGACAAATTCTGAGGTCAAAAATGGATTCTACATGTGAAATTGTGTAGAATTAGCCCGAGTCATGATTTTTGAAAAAGTATAGTTGGACTGGGTACAAAGGGACTTAGATTGGGTCCCTAGGGGCATTTTGGTCATTTTACAGTTTTAAGCTAAGGTAACCAACAAAATGAGTTTAGAAGAGTATATGAATGAGTATTAACTCAATTTTAGTAAACTTAAAATTTTTGGGCCGAACAATTTACCCATGCCAGGACAAGATTAGAGCCAGGAAAAGGGATTAAGGTAGTAACTCTATCTTTCATAAACTATGTGATTGTTTGTAAGCTTTGTGTATGCCATCTTCTGTGATATGTATAATGCACTCTCTAACTGAGACGGGAAAAAAATAAGTACCGTTTGGGGGGGGAAAGCACAAGTACCCCAACGGCCCCAATGGGGATCTAGTTATGAGATATAGTACCAAAAAGATACATTGCCCAGTTTATAGACGTGAGCCCAATTGAGGTACAAAAAAGTAGGGGTTCTAACAGTTGTTGGCCCTGAACACATGTGCACATTTCGATGATTATAAATTATATAGTGTATTTATTCTATTGCATTATATGGTGTTTGGCATATTTATTTTTCGCATTTTATATAACTGATTGCATGTTACTACTGATATTCATTTGAATATCACCTTTTTCTATATTTAAAAAATATTCCAGCAGAAGCTAGCGGCTCTAAAGGCAAAATGGTAAATACTAGCGTTTAAGGGTATAGTTCATGTAAGGACTATTGTTGGCTACCCATAGTTTAATTTTGTGAATTTTGATGATTGTATATATTTTTCAAACATTACGGGGATTCTCCTGTATTGTAAACAAGTACTTATTATCAATATATTTGTACTATTTCTGTTTGCATGTAGAACTATGTCTTTTTCACTCTGGCAAATATCAAAATGTTAAGAGGTTTAACAGTATACAATCTACACATATATGCCAACTACCATCTGTCAAGCCCCTTAACATTTCTATATTTGCCTGAGTGATAAAGGCACAATTCCATAAGCATACAGAAATAGCATAAATATACTTATAAGAAGTACTTGTCTACAATATAGGAGTTCCCCGTAGGGTTTGAAAATTTTTACAATATCCTAAAAAATTAACCAATACTAGAATAACCAACGTAACCTCCTGATCTTCACTGGGACCCTCAATCGCCAATGTTAACGTTTTTTTCCCTTCAAGCACTACCTTCTGCTAGATTATTTTTAAATTTGAAAAAAGGGTAAGATTCAAACGAATCAGTAGTAACATACAATCAGTTATATAAAATGAAACAGGTAAATATGCTATACTCCATGTAATGCAACATAATAATAACTCAAACAATATGGCATGTGCATATGAGTCAGGGCTACTCACATACTAATCCGTAAACCTCGGTTGGGTTCTTGCTCATAACCAAGTAAATGTGCCTCCTCGCATAATGCCCTACTCGGCAATCAATGTTCATATTACAAAAGATGACATACACAAAGCATATAAACATTCAGATAGTTTTTGAAAGATAGAATTACTACCTTAAACCCTTTTTTGACACTCAACTGGTCCTTAATTTTGATCCGGCTTGGGCCTGACTGCTCAGTCCTAAAATTCCAAATTTACAAGAATCAAGTTAATACTCATTCATGTACTACTCTAGACTCATCCAAACTCATTTTGTTGGTTATCTTAGTTTCAATCTACAAAATGACCAAAATGCCCTTAGGGACCCAATTAAGTCCCTTTATACCCGGTCCAACTATACTTTTCCAAAAATTATAACCCGGGCTAATCCTACATAGTCTTACATGTAGAATCCATTTTTAATGTCAAATTTACTGTCAAAAGACAGTTTTACCTTTAGTAGTGCCTATTTTGGATTTTAGGGCTCATTTTGTCATTTCACATTCTAATGCTTTCCACACTTCACACTTAATATATACCCTAGACAATTTTCCATTCCAAACATAATGGACCATAAAATTAATGAAATTCCATCTCCTTCCTACAGTTTCAGTGGTGGCAAAAAACATGCACAAAGAAAAGGAAAAATTGATATTTCATGATTTAATATGAGTCCCATTGGAACCACCTATAACACCTAACCGAACTCACAATATGTGTTCCTCTGTGCCAATACCTAGCCCATTTCAACTCAATGTTGTTTCCACTTGATTAGGATCTGATAGATCCCAATTTGTGGCAATTCCTGACATGTTGTCTCACAATGTCTTAGAACCACTCTTAGGTTCTTCTTATGTTTTTCTCCACTTATACCTTTCAACATATTATCTGTCATCCACCAATCAACTCCTAGCATAGTCTCAAGTTAGTAGAATAGTAGGCACATGAATTTTTTCTCTCATTTTATCAAAGAGCTATCACCTTAATCAATCCTTTAAGGGAATATTTTATGATCATAATCTTTTCCCTATGGTAGACTTAGCAGCTAGCAAATTTCACAAACCCTTTCTGCAAGGAGTTTTCTCCATAAGGGTCTTATTCATCAATTCCACAGATCATCACTAGCCCAAACACTTTGATTAGGTACCTCAAGGATATCTTGAATACTTTAACTATACCCAAATGCCATTGAGTTTATCATTGGGAGTATTCTGTCTCTACCCCCACTCCTTGGGTCACTGTCCAACAACATTCTAAATACATCTGCCAGCCTAAGGATATACCGGTCCACTAGGTCTTAGGGCCTCTAGACACACAGGTCCACTACAACATATCTGGCATGTAGATCAATTTTGGCGGATAAGGTCTTAAAAATTTGTGTGGTGGCAATTTTGTAATTATATTGAACTTCTAAGACTGGTTCTTAAAAAAACCGGTCTTAAAAATCTTATTTAGACTTGTTATACATAAAACCGGTCTTAAAATGTTAAAATTTTTATGAATTTAAAATGTTTTAACATTTAAGACCGGTTTACATGTATACCAGTCTTAAAAGTAAAATATTTAAGACCGGTTTTATGTTAAAACCGGTCTTAAATGTTAAAACATTTTTAAATTTAAAAATTTTAACATTTTAAGACCGGTTTTTACAAAAACCTGTCTTAAATATGAAATTCCCTTCTTTTAAGACCCATTTTTAATAAAAATCGGTCTTAAAGGTAAGATTTGTCAACCGTATTTTACTCCCGCGCCCAGATCGGGCGCTCTATGAACCCTTTCTTCACCTTTTGCCATTTTTCTATGAGCTCTATCCGTGTTGTTCTGAACTTGTCCATGGTGTCCCATCCCTCATTTGCTCAACTCTCCTCCGTCATTACCGCTGCCGTTGCTGTGTTCGTCGTCATTGTTCTTTGATTATCGTCAGTCTTCTCTGTCGCAACCTCTATTCTCCGTAATGACCACTATTCTCCGTAATGACCATTCTCCTCTGAATTGACTTCCCTTTATTAGTGCCGTGAATTTGACGACTTCATTATAACTTCAGTTGACACCACCGTGACTTTAGGTTGAAGATCACTCCTTGGCCTTCAATTAGGTTAGTGTATGATCTGATATTTAGTTGTATGTTGTTCAATAATTAATAATACTCTATGAAAAAATGGTTCTTGTTGTTGCTTTGAGCACTTAAATGTAATCTGGAAAAAATTAAATCTACACATTCTTGTTAGATATATGCTCTGACTTTTAATTACATCCCTGTGATATTTGGCTTGGATTAATACCACTCTATATATTCTGTTTTAATTTAGTGTAGTTGTTTGATTATTGTTAGTGTTATTGGTTTGTTAAAACAATACTAGTTTCAAATGGTGCCTGTTAATTTCGTTGAAATATCTAAAACTCTATTGTTGTTATTTTTCTGTCTATCCTTTTGTTGTTGGATATAGGGTGCTAGAAGTGTTGAGATATATATGGATCATAGTTGGATAAATGCTAAATGAATGAGTATTGAATATGATAATGGGGTGAGGAGTTTTTTAGACTTTGCTACCAGAAATGCCGATGATGGTAGTGGGAAGTTTTATTACCCTTGTGTAATATGTTTGAACGAGAAGAGACTAAGTACTGCACATATATATACACATTTAATTTGTGAAGGATTTTGTAAGAGTTATACAGTGTGGGTATAGCATGGTGAAGAATTAGAAATGCCAAGTTCATTTCAACAGGGGGGAGTGAACTTTGATGATAATGACACGGATACGGATGATCGGATAAAGGATATTATTCGTGATGTAGGAGAAGAGACTTTTGAGCAATCACATGCATATGGTAATATGTGTAGTGATGCTAAGACACCATTGTACCTGAGGTGTAAAAAGTACCAATTGTTGAAAGTAGTATTGAAATTGGTAAGCTTGAAAGCACGACATGGATGGAGTGACAAGAGTTTTTCAAAAATGCTTGAGGCATTTAAGGACATGCTTCCAGATGATAATATGTTGCCTTCTCGATACTATGATGCTAAGAAAATATTGTGTCCACTAGGTATGAAGTATAAAAAGATCCATGCATGCCTTAATGATTGTATATTGTATAGAAAAGAGAATGAAGAGGAACAACAGTGTCCAATATGTGAAACCCCAAGGTACAAATCAAATAACGCTCCTGCAAAAGTATTGTGGTACCTTCCAATCATACCAAGGTTCAAGCGCTTGTTTGCCAACGAAAAGGATGCAAGAAATTTGAGATGGCATGTAGATGAGAGGATATCCAATGGAAAGCTTCGACATCTGGCTGATTTTTCACAATGGAAGAAAATCGATCAATTATTTCCTGCCTTCGTTGAAGAGCCTAGAAACCTTAGGCTTAGGCTTAGCACATATGGCATGAATCCTTTTAGTAGCTGAGTAGTATACATAGTTCATAGCTTGTTCTGTCGGTAATTTACAACTTATCTCCTCTATTATGCATGAAACGATGTCATGTTATCTATGTTGATTCCGGGACCAAAACAACCCAGAAATGACATAGATGTTTACCTGGAACCCTTGATTGAAGACTTGAAAGAGTTGTGGGACGATGGTGATGTTTTTGATGCGAACAAGATGGAGGTTTTTAAAATGTGAGCCATGATCTTTTGTACTATAAATGACTTCCCTGCATATGGAAACTTGTCAGGCTATAGTATTAAAGGCCATAAAGCATGTCCGATTTGTGAAGAAGGAACATGCTACCATCAACTTCAACAGGGAAGAAAGACAGTTTATCTTGCCATAGGATATTTCTTAGACGAGACCACCCGTATCACAGATTAAAGAAAGCTTTTTTTGGTGGACAAGAGTTTGAAGATGCTCTGAAGGCATTGACGAGGGAGCAAGTTTATGAAAAGGTGAAAAATATGAATATTATCTTTAGTAATACTACAAAGAATAGTAATGAGAAAAGTAAATGGAAAAAGAGGTCTATCTTCTTCAATATTCTATATTGGTTGAAGCTTGATGTGAGACACTGTATTGATTTCATGCATATGGAGAAAAACGTTTGTGATAGTATTGTTGGGACACTGCTTAACATACAAGGTAGTTCTAAGGATGGCGTGAAGGCAAGATTAGATTTGCAAGAAATGGGGATACAAGAAGACTTGCATCCAAAGCCATATGGTAAGAGAACTTTTTGTCCTCCAGCTACTCATACTTTGTCTAAGGATGAGAAAAGAAGCTTTTGTGACTATTTACATGGCATCAAAGTTCCTTCAGGTTATTCTTCAAATGTTAGGAAGCTTATGTGGATGAAAGACTTGAAGTTAGTAGGGCTAAAATCTCATGATTGTCATGTCTTAATGCAACAACTGCTCCCAGTAGCTATTTGAGGTATTGCTGAATATGATCTTCAACATATTTTGACTAAACTTTGTTTCTTCTTCAATGCTAATTGTAGTAAGTCATTGAGACAGAAAAATTGGATGAACTGGAAAATGAAGGATATATGATCTTGTGCCAGCTTGAGAAGCTTTTTCTTCCTTCTTTTTTTTGACATCATGGTACATATAATTGTTCATCAAGTCAGGGAGATCAAGTTGTATGGCCCTATCTATTTACGATGGATATACCCAATTGAAAGAACTATGAAAATCCTAAAAGGGTATGTGAAGAATGTAACACCCCAAATTTTGATTAAGGGCTAATGAGGATTATTGAGAAGGTAATTGTGATTTAGAGTGGATTAAAGTTGAATTAATTTATATTGGTGACAATATTATTTAATATGTCATAATTGTTAGAAAATTGAAAGAATGGAATTATTGGCATAAGTTGGTAATTAATGGGGAAATTAATTACTAACTAAGAGAAAATGAGAAGTGTAATAAAAATGATTAATGGAGAGATTAGAGAAGCTAATGGGTGCTTATTGTGTGAGAGCCAATGAGGAGTGGACACTTGGCAAGTTTACATGTGAAGGGATTGGGAGAAAAGTCAAAGGGAATTTTTAATTGTTTTCTCTCTCCTCTCTTCCCTCACTTGGCGCTGGAAAACTAAAATGGAGGGAGTATAATCATTCTTCATTATCTCACACTCCACCTCCATCTCTCTCTCTCGTTCTCTCTCTCTCTCTCACTCTCATTTTTGTCTCTTATCGGACACCATTGAAGGCCAAAGGGAAGGAAGAAAAGCTTCAAAAAGGTAAGGGAAATGTCTCTAAATGCTCAAACTTCCTTCTCTAATATTGATCCTTGAATTAAGAGCTTCATTTTGATGGTTGTAATGTGTTCATTGGTGTTAGTTTGTGACCTCAAGAGATTGTGAAAGTTGAAGAATCAAGAAATCTCTTTGGCAAAGTGAAAGAGGTGAGTGTTAACTCCCTTTTGATATATATATATTGTGGTTGTTGGTTGAGCATTGATTTTTCTGCAATTTTCTGCCCTATTTTCGAAAATTAGGGTCTTAGTGAGTTTGGCATGTTGTGATCATGGAAATGGTATATTGTGATGTCTTTTGGACAAATGGATTGGTTTGAATCATTAAAAGTAAAGTTTGGGAACTTTGTGTTGGTTTTGGTGTATTGGTCAAAACAGGGCATGTGGTTAGATTGTGAATTTGGTCATTTTGAGGTTACCATTGTGTTCCTTGTGGAAAATTGTATGGGAATATGTTTGGTTAATGATTTTGGAGTCATTGAATACTTTGGTAGAAAAGTTGGAAAATGCTGTCAATGTGAACTCTGTCTGGGCAGTTTATTTGTGTGGACGTTTTGAATGACAAAATGATTTCAGTAAATTATGAAACTTTCTAGTCTTAAATATCACATCCCAAGCTTCAAAATGGACATATATTTTGTGTCATTTCGTTTAGTATTCTAGGAGTTTAGATTGTCCAAAGTTTGGGGATGGAAACAGAACTCTGTTCTGGAGTAGTGTTGAGTTTTGGGTGATTCTGTATTTTTGTGATGATTTGAAGTTATGAGCCATATTTTTCCTTGAAATAGGACTTAAATACCTTTCATTTGGCTTTTGAATCACTCTGTTTCAATATTTCTACAATTAGATATGATTTTTCGAAGTTCAGCAAAAAATCAGGAAATTTCTTGGCCGCGGCCCAAACCTTTCTGGCCTGATTCTGGCCGCGGCCCATGGGTGGCTGGCCATGGCCAGTGACCTTCTGACCATATTTTGGCCACGGCCCAAGGAAGGGCTGGCCGCTGCCAACTCCTGTGTTCCAGCACTTTAAGTTTTTGAAAAGAGATCTTCACCCTATTGTTTCCCAACCTTTTAGGGGTTTTATTATAGGCATTTGTGGCTTCTTAAGGGTCATTATTGATAACCAAATCTAAGTGTTGAAGAGTTAATTGAGTATTGGAATAGAGAAAAATGCTTCGTCCTTAATTATGACTTTAGGATTTGATATTTGCTTGGAGCATAGAAGGACCGTGCCTGCTCAAGAGCGGAAAGACCAAGGTAGTGACACTTTATCCTATATCATGTGTATTGCATTGCTTGTTTGCATTGGTCATTGAATACAGTGAAAGTAAAGAGGACGTGGCGAAAGCCCGGACTCGAATACAGTGAAAGTAAAGGGGACGTGGCACAAGCCCGGACTTGATTACAGTGAAAGTGAAAGGGACGTGGCGCAAGCCCGGACTCGATTACAGTGAAAGTGAAGGGGACGTGGCGAAAGCCCGGACTCGATTACAGTGAAAGTGAAGGGGGTGTGGCGTAAGCCCGACCTCGTATATGTGAAGGGAACGTGGCGAAAGCCCGCTCTCGAATATTGATTGCTGCATTGTGATATATGTGACTTGTTTTGTATATATGCATCATATAAATAATTTGTTGCTACTGGGATTCTCTAGAATCTCATTCTTTCCAAATAACATTTTTAGCCAGGGCAAGTGGATCGAAAAGCAAGCAAGTAGCAAAGAACGATTAGGACTACCAGCGGCAGTCTTAACTATATATTTTGGTTTTATATTGAACTGGTTATCATTTTGGATAAATGTATACATATTGAATAGAATTGTAGTGGTATAGTTTTGTGTAATCCCCGGTATGGATACCAAGATGGGCAATGATGCCCTGTATAAACCTTTGGATTAATGTTATTATCCTGGGTGAACGTCGGGAATTGTGCTTACTCTGATATTGTATATGTAACAGACCAAACAGGCCATTTGTTTTAATGAATGAAATGAATAGAGATCCATTTGTACAGGTGTTTTAAAACGTTTTTAATTGTTCTAGATTTTTCATTCGATTATTAAATGTGATTAAACACTAATCCCGGCCTGATTATCGAAGGGGGGTTACAAAGAACCCTAATCATCCTGAAGCATCTATTGTTCAGAAATATGTTTCTGAAGAAGCCATAGAGTTTTGTTAAAATTACTTGTCAAATGTAGGACACATTGGACTTCCTGAACGTCATGACGAAGAAGGTGGTAGACACGGGGCTTCAGTAAAGAGTATGGATCCTAATGAATTGCAACAAGTCCACTTGTACATCTTGAATAATGTTGATGAAGTTTAAGATTGCATTAATGCTCATAAAGAAATTGTACGGAAAGGAAATAGTCGGATGCCTGAACAAAGGTTAATTAGGGAGCATAACAAAACGTTTGCACATTGGTTCAAACAAAAGGTTGACAGCGAATAATGTGTTTCTGATACAATTAAATGGTTAGCACGTGATCCTGAGGCTGATGTCATAAGTTGGACTTCATTTGTGATAAATGGTTATACATTTTACACAAGTCCCTTGATGATAGGAGCACCGTTCAGAACAGTGGGGTTATGTTAGTGGATGAATCTATGAACTTCTCTATTTCAAAAGATAAGAATCCTAGATTGGCAGCAATACCTTATTATGGGGTGATTGAAGAGATTTGGGTGGTTGATTATGTTAAAGTTAAACTTCCCATTTTCAAATGCAAGTGGGTTGATGTCAACAATGGTGTGATGATTGATCAGTTGGGATTTACATTGGTTTATTTGAATAGTAGAAGTTTTAGAGATGAACCTTTTATTATGGCATATCAAGCGAAACAAGTGTTCTATGTTACTACTGATCAGGAAAATAAAATGTGGTCTGTAGCTCTCCAAGGAAAAAGGGTCATTGATATTAATCAGGAAAGTCATTCAATGAATGATCTGCTTAAGACTCCTTCTTTTTCTAGGGGTTTACCAGAATTGAACAAAGAAGATAAAGCAGACAACAAACATGGCACAAGAAACGATCATCATGAATGGATATGGGAGGATATCCCTTTATAAAACCACATTGAAGGTTAGTTAGCTAAAATAATTATCATGAACTATATTTGAATTATGTATATTGTTATTGGTGTATATATATAACTATTTTTTTTGTCGTTGTCTCAGGAAAATGAAGGATATGAGGTGTACATCTTAGTGTAGATTCTCCGATGCCAGGCCTGCTAGTGATCATCAGCCTAAGAAGAGTGTGTATAAAGTATTTTGGCCCTAATCAATAACAGCATTGTCATTAATGTAATTTAATCTTTGATGTATGTATGTAAGTGAAAAGATAAGGAACTTGATCAAAACAGCATTATCATGGTTGTATGATTTCCTTGTATTATGATTATGTCTATGATAGTGAGTTTATTATTCATAGTTGTTTTCCTTGCTTCTGTTTCGGCTAGCACTGTTTAAGCACAAGGGAGTTGAGTTTTAATATATTCCAATAAGTTTTGAGTCTCTCACATGTCATTAAGATGTTAGTTATATAATCTGTAAGAAAAGAAGATTTATTTGAATGTCGTTGAACTGGCTGCTGCTTGCTGAGTGAAATGTTTTAACAGGGGAAATGGCTTGCTAAGTATATCTTTTAAACAAAAAATTAAAAAAACAATCAACTTTTTAGATCACTTCTCTCCAAAACCGGTCTAAAAAGCTCCAAAACTGGTCTGGAAAGTACATTTAAGACCGGTTTTGGAGAGAACCGGTCTAAAAAGTTGAAATTTTAGACCGGTTTTATGCAAAATCTGTCTAAAATAGTATTACTTTTTAGACCAATTTTGCAAAAGACCGGTCTTAATATTTCAACTTTTTAGACCGGTTTTTCAGAAAACCGGTCTAAAATTTGAACCTGTTAGACCAGTTCCTCTGATAACCAGTCCAAAAAATATTTATTTTTAGACCAGTTTTATAATAACCAGTCTTTAAAATGTTTTTTAAGACCGGTTCTATAACCGGTCTAAAAAGTAGCAGATTTTTTAGACCTGCTGTATCAAGATCAGATCAAGAACCGGTATAAAATGTCTTTTTTAACCGGTCTTAAAAGTGATTTTACCACTAGTAATAGGCATGCTAAAATCATTATCAATAATTCCTATTCTAATCTTTACAGCTTTCAAGTATTATCCTCAAAATATTACTGAGGTTCAATACTATCCACAATATTCAAAACCTTCATCATGGAATAGAACCATCGTGCAAATAATTCACATTTTAACCTAAGCACTATTTCAACTTAGATCGGGTTCAAGCCCATCCTCAACCTTTAGTATCACAAGATCAGATCCTCTAGGATCAATATACGGTATAATCACCACTCATCATATAGCATTGTATATCATATCTATATCCCTTTAACACCATGGTGTTACTAAGGATCATCAGCTAGCATGGAGAACTTTCGAGACAGTCACTATGCCTCAAGTTTCCATAACATCATCAAATGAACCTTTCTGGGCAGTGCTCACTGTGACAAAAATGTTCTGAATTAAAATCAATAATACATAATCATCATTCTGTATTTCTAAGCATCCTTTAAATCGTCTAACTAAGATGATTATTAGCCATAAAGAAACCTTTTTAACAATCACTATTCCTGAAGTCTCCATGACCTTGCCAACTCAACTTCCCAGGGGGTCACCTATCCTAAGATTTCCCTCGGTTGAGCAAGCTTAACTTTTGTGTGCCCATGCCAAAAGGCAGATACCAGCTCTATCTGCTCCTGACCATTGGTACCCTAAGACTATCGTTGTCTTAAATATCATGCTAGCTACCTCCGGCTGACTAAATATTATGTGGTCTACACACTGGCCTTATTCGTACCTTCTTTCTCAAGTTTCACAATATCCTTAGAGCACCCTCAGTCCGATATTACACTACTTTCTACCATTCGGATATACATTGATCTCTCAGGGCTAATTCACAGACCAAGGTGTTTCACTTCTTAGATATCCCTTTCTATGCATATTTTATGTGTTATTGTATAATCAAGACCATATTAGTATACTATCTTGTTGCTAGAACTACTTGCTCTGATACAAAAAATGTAAGACCCCGCCTTACATACCAATTATTATCGATATTAATCAGAGTAGTAATTACACAATTCGATGGGCACATAGGAATAGCAAAAATATATTGATATTAGTGAAATAATATTGCTTGATTATATTACAGGAGTTTCCTACAGGGGTTCATACATAATAATTACATACCTTAAAAAAATAAAAGGTCTTCAGATAACCAACATCTCCTCTTGTGCTTGTCTGAAACCTTTTATTGCAAGTAATTACGATTCTACCCTCTAAGCAGCTATCTACTGCTGAAAAATGTTTACATTTATAGAAACGGTGAGATTTAAAGAATCTCAATAGTGACATATAATGAGACATATACGATATGAAAATAAATATGCCATGCACCATGTTATGTGAAATGATAGAATGTTGTATGCATATTGTCCAAGGTCAAACAACTGTTTGCAACCTTGGCTTAACTCAACGCCTCCGTTAGGTCCCATACCTCAACTAAGTTAATATGTGTGTCCAAGATACTATGCTTATGTTACAGATGACATACACAAACATACAATAATCACATAGTGCATGAAAGAAAGAGTTACTACCTGAAATTGCCCTTTCCTGCTCTACTATCTGTTAAAGTTAACAAGTAACTAATTATTACTTGAACTATAAGTACCTTTAAATCACATTCTGTGAGTTATCTAATGCAATTACAACAATTTCTACACAGTGCAACTCTGCACAGTGTAGTTTCACAGTTTTCTAGAAAACTAATAGGTTTTCAGTTAACTTTGGAAATTCATAATTAATTCTAGGAAAATCCAATTTGACTTATTCCAAAGCCTATATGAATATTTTTAAATGTAATTTTATATAAAAGTATTTAAGTCTAACCATAGACATCACACTTTCCCCAGAAATTAGTCAAACTTCCCTTGTTCCAAATTGCATTCCAGAAACAGGGCACAACTTTGAAAAATCATATCTTATAGTATACTAGTCCAAATATTATGATCTACCTATCAAATTAAAGCTCTACATGTCTACTTTATTACTACAAAGTTTCACAATATTTGAACTAGGGTTCACAAATGAAATTTATTTCACAACAACACTACCTCCAGGAATTAAATCAAACAACATTTCCCCTTGACTTCAAAAATTTCCAGATTTGCATACAATTATCAAAAAATCATGAACACATATTTCCATACAACTTTCCCTTATAAATTCAATGCAATCATCAAAATTACAAAATTCCAATTGCTTCCCCCTATTCTGTCCCTGGCCAAAACTTTGAACCCTTAAAAAAGAAATTGTGTTTTCTTGATTTCTCTTGATTAAGTACTTCCTTTCCACTTATTATCACATGATTAGCCATTTAAACACCTCTTAAATATGATCAATGGAAAATTGGGAATAATAACATTCTAGGGTTTCATCATCCAAAATTCCAAAGCAAAGTAAAATCAACCAACCAAATCACCAAACAACCAACAACAACCAATATTCATCAAGGTAAGCTAAGCTTCTAAACTCACCTTGAATTTTCTCTTCTCTCTCTTGGGCATCCCTTCTCTCTCTCTCTCTCTCTTCTTCGTGTTTTTACCTTGCTACAAGCCACATTCATGAAGATATAGAGGTTAGAAGAGATATTACATGAGCTAGAAAGCATAAACTCCAATATTACAACATCTTACCTTGGATTTCACTTCTTGAGCTCTCTTATTCTCTTGCTCTTATTCTAGCTTTCGTATGCTCCTTCTCTCTCTTTGGTTTCAGCTTCAACCAAAAATGAAACTCAAAGCAAAGAGAAAAGCTTATAAACAAATATACTCCTCCTCCTTTCTTTTTGTATATTTTATGGTGATTTAAACACAGGCCAATTAATATAGATCATCATCTTTTTTGCTCTTCCCAATACTTGGCCAAAAAGCATTCTTCAAAAAGCCAAAAATATGCTCTACAATTAACTTAATTCCTCCTCCACACATATTTATTTTTGAGTTGCAAAATTTGACTTATGTCATCATATTCCTTTGTTTATTTGACCAAATGCCAAAAAGTGTGCCAAGGAATATTTATCTACCAATTAATTATTTTTCTCTCTTCATATCCCTTTTTGGTAAAAAATGACCAAATAAATTGGGGAAAATAATTGCCTCTTGCTTAATATGGCAAATTATCATTTTGCCCTTATATTTTGTGATTTTTGCACAAAGCTAATAGAATTTCATCAAACTTTGAAAATCCATATCTTTATTTATAGATGTCTAATTACAGTGGTTCTACAAGCTATGTGACCCTTATTAATATATTTTTAATGAAAAATATTTCATTTAGCCAATTGAAAGCACAGAATTCCAAAATTAACATTTATTGGACGTTGTCATAGAAACTTGCCAGTTTCACTTGGCTAACATCAAAAATACATAACTCTTTGTGTACAACTCCAAATGACGTATATGACCTATCCAATTAAAGCTTGATAAGTCTAATTTCATTTTGAAAAATATCATAGGCATTAGACATCATTTTCCTATTTAAAAATGTCACACAACTAGACTACCATGCAGGAAAAATACACTAGCAGTAAAGTATATATTCCTGGGACTCTTGCTAAACCAGGGCTTAGCAATCCACTTGATTTAGGCTTATTCTCAAGGTTCCTGTCCCAAAATTTTGGATATTACACAACAAAAACAACCACATTTCATGCCAACAATCACAACCACAACATCATTTCATTAAGAGAATCAAAGTTCTTGAAGTTACCTCTTAATTGCTCAACTTTCTCTCTCTAGGCGTCCTCCCTCTTGCTCTCTCTTCCCTTGGAGTTTTGGTTGCTAGACATGATATTCAAGATGGGAAAGAGATTACAAGAGGTTTTCTATGGTTTTTATGAGCTTAATCACTTGAAATCACAAGTACCTACCTTGATATTTGCCTCTTGAACCCTTCTGTGCTTATGTTCTTCAAGCTCTTCCTCTCTCTCTCTCTCTCTCTCTCTCTCTCTCTATTTCTTAGCTTTGGATGAAAATGAGCCAAAGAAAGAGATAAGAAGCTCTTAACAAAATATCTTCATACACCTCTTTAACTTATATTATTTTAATGCCAATTTCCTATGTGCATTTTGCTTAATGTTTTTACTAGGCTAAAGATAATGACACATGGCACCATTAGCTACCAAGTAATGATTTTTCCTTCTAATTTTCCCTCCTTGGCCGAAATTCACAAGGGAAAAGGGAAATAAAAATTGCTTCTTGAATTTCATACTTCTCTCTCATCCAATAATTAATTAAGTATATGCTTACCTTTTTTACTTTTCAACCTTGATTTTACTTAACCAAGAATGCTCCAAAATTGAATATTTATCTCCAAATATATATTTTCCCCTTTATTTTCCTTAATTAACTGAAATTAAATTGGGAAAATAATTAATTTTGTGCCTTATTGGCAAATTAAATTACGATTTTCCCCTTATATTCGTTCCACCATTGCATCTTTCCATCTTCATTCCACTACTGCATTCCTCCCATGTAGTTCTCTTCTCTGCTTTTAGTACACCTCTTGTTTTCACTTGTCTAATTTGTTGGTAGGGGAGGGTGAGATTCAGGAGAATCTTAGTAGGAAATAGATACCAATATGCATGGCAAGATAAGCGCTTAATGCATGACATAGTTGCAATACATAAACTCATGCTAACATAATGACATATCTGCATGCTCAATGTTTCAAGCAAAATACTTATGGCCATAGCATAAACAGAATTAGAGCTTCAATCATTCATATATGTTTCACATAACCAAGCAAAGCAAATACTTGCGTCAATACACTAGCACAAATATCAAATACATGCAGGAGGGGTAAGTTCCCTACCTTAAGTCTTTTCCTCCATGAAATTTGTGCCTCAATTTATGTGCCAACACCTCGGGCTCTCAACTTGGTCCTAAAATGTCAAATGTACAAGAATTAGGTTAAAACCCATTCATGTACCATTTTAAGCACTTCCATAGTGTTTATAATGGTTATGTTAGCCGATTGTGAAAATTTACTAAAATGTTCTCGGGACCCCGAGCCTGCCCCTATGTACCTGGTCTGGCACTACTTTTTCTGAAATTTCAATTAAGGTCTTATTTCAGTGTTTCAAGGGCGTTTTTCTATTTATGCTTTTTCAAGCTTTTCCGAAAAAGTGACCAACTATAACCCCAACTAATTTTCCCTCTTGAACTCAATGGAACCATAAAATCATTGAAATTCCAACTCTAACCCCAAGATATAGCTCTAGCTGAAATATGGGTATCCTTAAGGAAAAATCGGGGTTTTTCGATTCTAACTCCATAAACGTGTTCTTTTCTACTCCTAACTACTTTCTTAACTATTACATTAGCTTATAACTTCTATTTGAACCAAAATTTGGCAGCATAACCCTTAGAAAACTCAAATTCCAAAATTTTAAAAGCAACGGCAATCCGGAAAAATTTCACATATTAAGTTGCCTACAGCAACCAAAATAGTTAATATACAAAGGCTTGGAAGTTACCTCAAGGTCCCACTATCTTTTCCTCAATGTGGCTGAAAACCCTAGGTGTTCTACAACAAATTTTGAGCTTCCAACCTTAAAGAACATAGAGGAGTAGCTTATGAATGGAGTTATACGCGTTAGGAGCTAAATCATCGGAGAAATCGGCTTACCTTGCGAGTTCTCTTCTCCTTCTCTCACTAAACTCTCTCAACTCTTCCCCCTCTATGTTCAGCTGAAATGGCGACAAAATGGGCTGACGAGGAAGAGGATGAAGTTTTATGAATATGTTTGCTTATGTCATTAAGTTATTGCTTATGTCATAATTCCCATTTTCGAATATTTTTGGTAGATTTTTGCCCAATCTTTGAAAGCTCAAAACTAATTCTAAAAAACTTGAATTGAAGTGATTCAAATGGCTATAGAACCTTATTAAGTCTGATTTCAAGTAAAAATATAGAAATTTTCCAATTGGAAGCACATCATTCTTAGATTTAATATCTTTGAATGCTGTTCCAGAAAATAATCAATTTCATTAGGTAAAATTCAAAAATTCATAACTGTTTGTATATATCTATAATTAAGTCATATAACCTATCAAATTAAATCTTAGGATGTCTACTTTCATTCTAAAAATTCTAAAAAAATGTTTCTCATCATTTTTTTATACAAAATCACATGACAAGCTCACTGCCTCATAGGCGATTTCACGAAAAACATTGTTTACCTTTAATTTCTAATATCCTATGACCAAAATTAACATTAGTATTGGCCAAATATTATTTTATTGTATTCCTCTACTTTCGACCTCAATATTGGGCTTTCTTGAAAACCCAAAAGTTAATTCCATTTTTGTATACAAATTTCCCGTACTCTTTAATTCACCAAATTTCCCATACTCTTTAATTCACCATTGTATTCCCTTTAATACCTCAAAGATATAAAAAATGTTAGGGAATAGGTTTGAGACACCTGCTAAATCAGAGCTTAGCAGTCCCCTTAATTTAAGCTTTTTCTCAAGCCTCCAATCCCAAAATTTGGGACCTTATATTTCTCCCCCCATTCAATAAATTTCATGCTCGAAATTTGAACGTTTACAACTTTAGGATTAATCCTATCTCACTGCGTATCCCACCAATAGGTTATGCATACTTATAAAGTGTTCACCAAAATTTACCTGATATGTGTGGTTGAACTGCCTATCAACTCTTGTATATTCAGAACGTTCTGTACTCATGGGTCACCCAACCCATTATTATATTGATTGTCTATCAGGACACTCAGTATATTATTCTAGGCTTCATTGCCTTGTGGAACACTACCTAGTGTATTTAGCCTTACGATTTATGTCATTATACTCGCACAACACTGAGTATCCCTGTGTCACCACTCTATACAAACATGTACACTGGGACGTACCGGCAATATATCTGTCTGTATTTATGCCTACCTATTCAGTGCTCAAGACCAAATAACTATTTGACCCTCACTAGCCATACTATATACACTGTTTGGGATCAAATTACTATTTGACCCTTACTAATCATACTGTGTGCATTGTAACATGAATGGGTAAGTAATTCTGTGAGGCTACAGATGTTGAGATGCACATGCCTCTACTTCACCCTGTTGTATCAGAGCACATCCCAATCCATGCCTACTTGCATTGATGTAAACTATAATGGTCGACTATGGATCTAGGATTGTTAATACTAGTGCTGTTGAGAGGTATTCACAACCATTTTGCCCTACTACTCTAGAGCTCATCCCAAATCCAGTTTACATGTGTCACCATAAATCACAAGGATTGTGTGAATGTTGACCTTACATGTCATTTTATTGTACACCACATAAGGTGTAATACTATACACCACTCTAGATTTAATATTATATACCACAGTGGATGTAATACTGTACACCTCTCTTATGTAATAAGGTTCATCACACATACTGTAACACTATTGACCATCAAGGCCTTATTGTGTTTTAGGATTTTCAACACTGGTGAGAACATCAACCTCTCTTGTAAGGTTCAAAATTGCACCTAGATTCATCACACATTTATTGCCCACTCTGATGCTTCACACTGTTAAATACAATATAAGTGAGGCTACACTGCCTACCCACCCTTGTCTTACTACCTCAGTTAGATTTCACTTGGCCTCCATAGTAACCCACAATTATCCATAGAAAATGTGATAGATAAATATGACATGCACCATATAATGTAAATTAAAACTTCACATCAATGTGTGTGTGTACAAAAACTTCAAGCCAAACTCCCAGTTAAAACATCAATCCGTGTGTGTACACAAAGTTCAGGGCCAAACATGTAATACCCCATATTTTAAGATTTGAGGCTAGAGAATAAGCCTGAAATAAATGGACTGCTAAGCCCCAGTTTAGCAGGAGCCCAAATTTATTCCCTAATGATTCTTATATCTTTGGGGTATTAAAGAAAGTAAAATGGTGAATTTTGGAGAAAATCATTATGTTCTTAGTGAAATCACCTATGAGGCAGTGAGCTTGTCATATGATTTTGTATGATCAAATGATGAGTAAAAATTATGAAATTTTAAATGGTGAAAGTAGACATCCTAAGCTTTAATTTGATAGGTCATATGACTCAATTAGAGCTATATACAAAGAGTTATGAATTTTTCAAGTTTGCCCAATGAAATTGATTCTTTTATGGAACTGCATACAAAGATTTAAAATCTGGGAATGATATGCTTCCAGCTAGTAAAAGGCTATATTTTTCCTTGAAACTAGACTCAATAAGGGTTCTATAGCCTTTGGAATCGATCTAAAAAGATGTTTACAAAATTAGATTTGATTTTTCAAAGTTAGGACAGAAAATCTGCCAGAATTTTTGATAAATCCGAAAATAAAGAAATAATGTGATGGCAACTTTGTAATTATGAGATAAATGATGATCAGCCTATTTTGGCACTAATTTGGACCCATGGGACGTGGTTATGGACTGACTAAAGAGGGAAAGAATAGTTTGGCTCTAATAAAGCTTATGACATTAGTTTCATATAGATAAATTCAAGCACAACAAAAGTTAACAATTGCAACTCTTGTAAATGTTTGTGGTGGAGGATAAATTGCCGAAATAAAACATGATATTACTCCCTCCCCACATACACTTTCAGCCAAGCAAAAGGGCCCAAGAAAAGATGAGAATTAATTTAATTATGCATGTGTTTAAAAACTTGCAATAAAATATTCTAAAGATAAGAAGTGAGAAAATAGGATAAAGCCAATATTCTTTCTTTCCTTCTTCATTTTCATATCAGCTGAGTGAAATTAAGAGAGAGAGAGAGAGAGAAAGATGCAAGAAGAGAAGCCAAGGAGCAAGAAGGCCAAGCTTCATGGTCATCCAACGTCAGTATCCCATGAAAATCCTTGTGATTTTGCTTGCAAATCCCATGAATTCCCTTCCTAAACCTCAAACCCTCTCTTAAACCATGTTTAGTCAACTCAATTAAGAGAAAAGGAGGAGGTGAGGGATGGCCATGTGAAATAAAGTGGAGAAATCTAAGGTAAATCCAAGAACTCATTGAATCTTGAAGCCTCTTGATTGTTCTTAGTGGTATTTGTTGTTATTTGGTTGTTTGGTTTTGATTCTATGAATTTTGTAAATTTAGGATGATGCAAACCCTAGGGGTTATGCTGCCCAATTTTCCATTTATCATGTTGAGATGAGATTACATACATTAAACAAGTGATTAGAGGTGTATTGGAGGTGTTTGGAAGGTTAGAAGTTTGAAAATCACTTTGTTTTTCCATAAAGCCCTGTGTCAGCCAATACTGTTTTGTGTATATTAGAGTTGGATTTTCAATGATTTGATTATTTCATTGAGTTCAGAAAGGAAAATTAGGTAGGGTTACAGTTGGTCACTTTTTCGGAAAAGGTTGAAAAAACATAATTACGAAAACGCCCCTAAAACCCTTAAAGTGGGGTTGTCAAGGGTAACTTTGTAATTTGACATTGAATTTGATAATTTTGAGTCTGGAAATGGATTCCTTGGGCAAAAATAAATCAGAATAGCACATGTCAAAATTTCAGGAAAAGTACAGTCGGACTGAATACGGCGGGGTTGAGCCAGGTCCCCTAGGGCATTTTAGTAAATTTTCATAATAAG
This sequence comes from Inga oerstediana, assembly GCA_963210345.1. NCBI lineage: Eukaryota > Viridiplantae > Streptophyta > Magnoliopsida > Fabales > Fabaceae > Inga > Inga oerstediana. The sequence goes on along the minus strand of OY723410.1, from coordinate 36,910,610 downwards.
CTCATATAACCCCCAGAAATACTATGGAAGTGTCTAAATTGTATATTTGGAATTGGAGGACCAAGTTATGAGCCCAGTCGTTGGCACAATTTACGAGGCACACGTTTTGAGGTATAAAAGGGTTAAGGTAGAGAACTTACCTCTCCTGTATGTATTTGATATTTGTTTTGGTGCATTGATGCATGTTATTGCTTTGCTTGATTATGTGAAACATATATGAATGATTGAAGCTATGTTTCAATTTATACTATGGCCATAAGTATGTTGTTCGAAACATTGAGCTTGCAGATTTGTCATTGTGTGAGCATGAGTTATATAATGCAAGCATGTCATGCATTAAACATTTATTTTGTATGCATATTGGTATTGTTTTCCTACTGAGATTCTCTCGAATCTCACCTTTCCAGACCAACATTTTAGACAGGGTAGGTGGATCAAGGATGGAGCAAGCAACCAAGGGCAGCGAGGACTTCCTCGGGTTATAGATTTGGTAGTTGGTTACATTATAGTTGGGATAATTGTACATGTTTGGATTTATACATGATTGTATAGGTTGGAATATGTATTTGGATATGTGTTCAAAAGGATATTATGTAATCCTCATATGAGAACTTGTATATGGGCGAATGTGCCTTTAAAACTCATTGGTGAAAGGTATGAACCCAGGATTGTCGGATTTATGTTGTGCACTCTAATATATACTAAATGTGATTTATCCATGTGAAGTAATTGTATTCGGAATATGAATGTGAGACCAGGTATATTAGATTTTGAAAGGTATTTGTGAAAACCCTATCATAAAGATGGGATATTAAATGTGTTTTATTTATCCGTTGGTCTCTAATTTATTTTAATCACGAATTTCGGATATAATTACAAAGGGGTTTACAGAACACCAAGTTAAAAGCCCTAGATGTACCTCAGCCGAGTCCCTAACTACAGCTAGGTAATTCTAGTGTACCACAGCTAAGTCCTAGACCATAGCTAGGCAAATCGTGTATCATAGCTGGGTCCTTACTAGGCCGAATGGTACATAAATACTTCCCATTGGACGGTACATCTATACTTCCTGCACCACAGCTAAATAATATTTGTGTACCTCGGCTGGGTACCCAACCACAACCAGGTAATGTTCATGTACCTTAGCTGAGTCCCATACAACTAGGTAATGTGCCCTAGACACGTGTTCATATCACAAAATACAGAACATACAGCATATTAACCATCACATAGTGTATGAGAGATTATAGTTACTAGTTGATCATGGTTTGCTATTCAATTATCTTGCCTTGTGTTTGCTGTATTAGGTTAGGTCTAATTTCTTGACCCTGCCTAGCATCTAAACCTCTTAGCCTTACCATCTTTGTGTTTCACTATATGAAACAAGAAAGAGATAAATATCATATTATCACAAGGCATTTAGGTCATTTTACAAGTGTTGGTTACACAGGTACTCTTGAAATCACGTATAACAGATGTTTGCAGTAGCCAAGGAAGACCTATAACAACATACACTCCTCTGAACTACTGTACAACATGTGCTTACTCCTATTACATGACATATCACAACATGTACATGTAACTTCCCAAGGGGTCACCCATCCTAAGATTTTCTTGGGTTGAACACACTTAACTTTTGTGTACCCGGGCAAAAATGCAAATACCGGCTTTATCTATTCCCATACACCGGTACCTCGAGACTGCCCTTGTCTCAAAACTCGTGCCATTATCTCTAGTCATCAAAATACTGTGTATGGTCTGCGTATTAGTACCAGTACATGCACAATATCAATTCTGGTACCTTTATCAGAACTGTTACTATTGGTATTCTGATACCATCATTACATGCATTGATTCTTCAATCCAGGGTACTAGTCCAACTGATACCTTCGACTGGCACTGGTACCTCCTTTGGGTATGCTAATTCCATTGTCCTCTGATACCGCAAACACTACTCTGATACTGCTAGTACCATCCTGATACCACTATCAAAAGTGCGGGTATCATTGCTATGTTCATTGGAGTCACCGATACCGTTAAAGGGTATTGGTACTACCTATGTGTGCACTGATACTACTGCTTCCTGATACCACTGATACCACACTAATATCATCTCCAGGTACACCAGTATCACTAATACTACCATCTGGTTACTGATATCACCTCTAAGTTCCCTGATATGCTTCTTCCCTAATACCGCTCTACAATCTCATTCCTCTTACGAGCCAGAACATTATATCCAGAAAAAAGTGCAGTGTGTTGTGGATCCCTATGTCATTCGGAATCCCCAAATTAACTTATCCCTTACCACTGGCCACTGGGGTCAGTTTATCCATGTATACAGTATACTGGGCCACTGGGGTGTCATACTCACAGACATCCCGCAGGTATATGCTCTAGACATCCTCATATAATCCTCGATCTGGTTGTAAACGACGGATCATGTATACATGTCCAACTCCGGGATCGGTAACAAAACCCGGATCTGTCTCTGTCTTGTCTATTGGTGGTTTATCTGCCTATCACTTTACTACCCATAACTGTGGTTGGTCGCTGTTCAACCAACTGGTGGCTCTATTTTAGGATGAAGCTCCACACTTTGGCCTTACTCAGACCCACTCCCTCGATGTCTATGTCACCCTTGTACTATCCTCTGTCTGGTATAGTAAGATGCACTGCCTTTTGGGTATTCCACTATTTCCCCGAGGCGTGTCTATTCCTTTCAAAGTCTTGTGAACTAGCCGAAGTAATTTACTTCATTGTTTCTATTACTGTAAAATCAAGCTTATCAGTATACTACCCTATTGCTGGAACAACCACATTTACTCTAAGCAAGAAATTTTGTGGTCAGAATCCTTGCTCTGATACCAAAATGTCACGCCTGTATTTTAATTTCACCTTTACTAAAGCATTCACGAAAAAAGATATACGGTTCGATGGGCAACATAGGAATAGTATAAATATACTGATAATGTATGCATGATTACAGAAATTCCCCATAGGGGTTCGTACATAATAATTACAAACCTTGTACCCATACAAGGCTCTAGGGTATCTAAATCCGTACTAGTGAAATGGAGACATCTTTCCATCTTCGTTCCACTACTGCATTTCTCCTTTGTAGTTTTCTTCTCTGCTTTTAGTATACCTCTTTTTTTCACCTGTCTAATTTGTTGGTAGGGGAGGATGAGATTCAGGAGAATCTCAGTAGGAAACAGATACCAATATGTATGGCAAGATAAGTGCTTAATGCATGACATGGTTGCAATACATAAACTCATGCTAACATAATGACATATCTGCATGCTTAATGTTTCAAGCAAAATACTTATAGACATAGTATAAACAGAATTAGAGCTTCAATCATTCATATATGTTTCACATAACTAAGCAAAGCAAATACTTGCATTAATACACTAGCACAAATATCAAATACATGCAGGAGGGGTAAGTTCCCTACCTTAATCTTTTCTTCCGAGAAATTTGTGCCTCGATTTATGTGTCAACCCCTCAAGCTCTCAACTTGGTCCTAAAATGTCAAATATACAAGAATTAGGTTAAAACCTATTCATGTACCATTTTAGGCACTTCCATAGTGTTTATGATGGTTATATTAGCCTATTGTGAAAATTTACCAAAATGCCCCCAGACCACGGCCCTGCCTCGCCGTACCTGGTCCAGCAGTACTTTTTTTGAAATTTTGGCTGGGGCTATTCTAACATATTTTCACCCAAGGAATCCATTTCTGAACTCAACCAACTTCACTACCAAATGACAAAATTGCCCTTAGCAGCCCTTATTTCAATGTTTCAAGGGTGTTTTCATAATTATGCTTTTTCGGGCTTTTCTAAAAAAGTGACCAACTGTAACCCCACCTAATTTTCCTTCTTGAACTCAATAGAACCATCAAATCATGGAGATTCCAAAACTTAAAGAACAGAGGAGTAGCTTAGGAACGGGGTTATACGCATTAGAAGCTAAATCATCAGAGAAATTGGCTTACCTTGCGAGTTCTCTTCACCTTCTCTCACTAAACTCTCTCAATTCTTCTCTCTCTATGTTCAGCTAAAATGGCATCAAAATGGGTTAAAGAGGAAGAGAATCAAATTTTATGAATGTGTTTGCTTATGTCATTAAGTTATTGCTTATGTCATAATTCCCATTTTCTGATTTTTTTTGCCAGATTTTTTTCCAATCTTTGAAAAATCATAACTAATTCTACAAAAAATAGAATTAAAGTGATTCTAAAGGCTATGAATCCCTTATGAGTATGCTTTCACAAAACAAATAAAGAAAGTTTCCAATTAGAAGCACGTCATTCCTAGATTTAATTTCTTTGAATGCTGTTCCAGAAAATAATCAATTTCGCTGGGTAAATTTCGAAAATTTTTAATTTTTATATATATCTCTAATTAATCCATATACCTATCAAATTAAAGCTTAGGATGTATACTTTCACCCTGAAAAATCTCATAATTTTTTCTCATCACTTGGTCATACAAAATTACATGACAAACTCACTGCCTCATAGGCGATTTCACTGAAAACATTGTTTACCTTTAATTTCTAATATCCTATGACCAAAATTAACATTAGTATTGGCTAAATATTATTTTCTTGTATTCCTCTACTTTCGACATCAATATTGGGCTTTCTAGAAAACCCAAGAATTAATTCCATTTTTGTATACAAATTTCTCATACTCTTTAATTAACCATTTTATTCCCTTTAATACCTCAAAGATATAAGAAATATTAGGGAATAGGTTTGAGACATCTGCTAAACCAGGGCTTAGCAGTCTGCTTAATTTAAGCTTATTCTCAAGCCTCCAATCCCAAATTTTAGGATATTACATTCAGTGCCTATTTATACACTCCATATCCATTATTGAATTATGATGGCCACTGATCTCTTCTCAAGTGGATCCATCATATCTTGTGTGTGTCTGTCTTTTATATCTTTTTATGTTTATTTTCATATTTTAATTGTTAAAAATACCAAAAATTACTCTTTTCTTTATTTTCTTGAGTCTTTCACACTTAGTTATTTTAAGAATTAAATATTATTGACTCCACTCAAGAGAATGTAACCTACGTTGTTCCGTTATGTTGCATAATTTAGTAATTAATTTGAGCGCTAACCACAAGCATGATTAAATTTTGGCTTCGTTGGTGAGGAGTCAATTGTTTTTGATTCCTTGATTAATTAAGTGTGTTTTATTTTTCCTTTTAGTGCATAGTAGAGTCTTAGTGTATAATAGAGCCTTTGATTCTTTCATCCTCCTCTTAATTTAATAAAGGCTTGGTTTAATAATAATAATAATTATGATTATAATTATTATTTAACCATGCCCTCTCATAGCTCTTCCAGATATTTCTATATGCACTATCATTCTTCAGAGCACAAGATAAACTTTTGCCATCTTTGAAATATGAATACGGAGGATGCTTAAGCGTTTTAATGGAGAACTTCACAAGGCAACCAAGGAAATGGTTACATCACTAGTTGGAGGTGTCACCTACAATATAAACCATATCATGAACATACCCTCCTACCACATGGACCATATCATCATCCTTCCTATCCGTAACAAAGATCACTTACTTACTTTTTAGACTATAACATGGGGCCAAATAGCACACCTTCTACTCCAATAAATCCTGAAGGTCTTCAAACATCATCAGAACTTCTGGAAAACCTTATATACAAAGTAGGAGATATTGATATAGAGCTGGACAACATGGCTCTAATGCAAACCTCTATGCCTCAAGCACATCAAACCTATATGCAAACTTCTATGGTTAATTCTCATCTAGACATACCTTCTCATTCTTTCTCAGGCTATAATACTTCATGGGATCATACAAGAAGGAAAATCTTTAACAACCAACAATGCTTTAATTGGATGAGTTGGCCATAATATGAACCCTAGCATGAACATCCTCATTATGAGTCTGCATTCATCTAATGTAAGCTGCCATGAGTGTCTTCATATGATACCATCTACTTATGAATGAGATTGAGAAGAATATAAAGACTATGAAGGAGAATATTGGAGATCTAAAAATAGCATTTGAGCAAGGTCCACAAAAAGGTCATAAGGAAAAGGCCTATCCCCAATGGCTACACCCAACATATCCACACCAATTAACAAGGCAAAACAAGTGCATTTTCAAATTCTAGAGGAGTCTTCTTTTGGTAATGTAACTCCTATTCTTGAGAAAGTTGATCCCTCCTTAATTACTACTACTATGATTAAAGAATCACATGAGGATGAGGTTGATGAGGAAACTTCTACTGAGTCACGTCTTATATTCGAACATGTTACACCTGTTGCTTCTAATAATAGTATCTTTGATGAGCACATTGTAACACCTCTATATCTTTGAGTTATGATCATATGCCAACAGTACAAGAAACTAAGGAGGAAGAGCAAATATAATCACTAAAGATATTTGATAACCCTTTATTCATTTCCTACCCTCTTGTAACTAACCCTTTATTTGAAGATCCTTCTATACAAGACTCTAGCAAAACAAATAAAGACAACTTACCCCCTTATGTTGATAGTGCTCAAGATTTACATAAGGATGACCGTGTTGGTGTTCAGTTACAAAAATATAAGGAATTAAAGGATAAAGTAAAGATTGCACCATTATACAAGGAGGTTTCTCTAGAAAATGTACTAAGGAAACCATTGCAAATTATGCCTACCATCCAAGGGGCCGAAAATGAAGGAGCTGATGAGGATGAAATTCTCTCTTGTGATCTACCACCTGATATAAGCATACCTCTCATATCATCCACATGGGCTAGTAACCCTACATTCTTGAAGTCATTCCATGGCTTCAAATATTATGAATCTAGCTCTATACTTGGAGTTGGAAAAGATGCTACTTCCGAAATTGCTTAATTTCCTATAAAGATCCCAATTTAGAGATTTGTATGCTACTTACCTTATACCTTAAATCTTGGTGCCTTCACTAATTGACCCTAAGCCACCACCTCAAGTTGCTAACAAATATTGCAAGGAGAAGATATATCTAAGAGGAGGAATTTTGCTCATCAAATATGAGAATTTTTCCTTCAAGAGCCTGAAGAGATTTAAATGACCAGGTTGTCTCTTTCCCTCTTTTATATCTTTTAATTACATTGAGACTTATTACTTGAGATAAGTGTGGGGGAGAGACCTTTCTAGTAGTAAGTAATAGTTTAAGTGAGTTTTACAAATTTCCTAGGGTAGTTTGCATTTAAAACCTCAATTAGTTTTAGGTTAGTTACAACTCATTTGCATATGACTCTTTTTCCCTACTAATTCTCCCCTTTATAATTGCTTAAGTGATGCATTGAGGACAATGCAAAGGGTAAGTGTGGGGGAAAGTTTGGATTGATTGGCGATATTTGTGCACTTTTTGAAAATTTTCAAACTTTTTAAAAAATAGCATAATCAATTTTAAAGATACTTTTTCTCATATTTTGATTGTTGCACTCTTATTTTAAAGAAAATTATAAAGATTATCTTGATTTAACTTATGTGATTATAAATCTTTTATATTCATTGTTGATTATGATGTTTTGACTAGTTATATTTTGAGAATTAGCCTAAGAAACATATAAGGCAAATGTTTTGCTGTCAGTTAGTCTTCAGTTGGACACAATGAATATCTCAAGAAGAGAGATAGCCTTGATGGAAGGACTCGTTGAGCCTTAAATTCTTAAAATTGTGTGATTAGCCTTTTACGCAAGTAACTCTCTAGAAATTGTCTCAATTCTTTTTACGGCTACTTTTCACATGCAAAAACTTTAAAATGATAGAGGCAATCATATTCTAAGCCTATATATCCCAAACACTAGCCACAAAATTATCATTATCTAAGACCATGACCACGCGCCATGACCACACACCAAACTTCTCTTCTTCCATCACCATGTGAGGCTAATTAATACTTTTCTTGAGGATGGATCTTGTGGCTTGACTTCTTGTTCATTAATTTGAGAATTGTATGAGGTTAAGATCTTTTCTACTTAATCATTTTAATGATTTCCTAGGTTTAGGTTTTGAGATTTGTATTCATAGACTTATAATTTTCATTTGAAGATTATTTGAGATCTTTATGTGAATTTCATGAATAATTGCAATTTGAAGTATTGAGTATAAATTTTATTTTTCATCATATGTGATTATTCTTGTGATTTTATGATGTTGTTAATTTAACTACATGGATGATTATGTATATGAATATGACAGTTGTCTATTATAGGGTTTGACGTTTGAATAACTCAGCTGTTAGAGGAACAAACTATATTTAGAATTGATTCTCACATGCTAAGTGATGCTTAAACAATTAATTAAAAGCTTATTATGCCCTAAGTTCATGTGGCAACACCCTTATTTATTCTGATATCAACATAGTAGCAATGCGCAGTTAAGTGGGCATACAGGAATATCATAGATATACTGATCATAAGTGATTGATTACAGGAATTCCCCATAGGGATTGTACATAATAATTACAAATAATGTAGCCACACAAGGTTACTAGAGTGTCTAAACCCGTTACAATGAAATGCAGACATCTTCCAGTCTTTGTTCCACCACTGCATTCCTCTCGTGCAGTTATCTTCTTTATTCTCAGCACACCTCATGGTTTCACCTGTCTAAATGGTTGGTTGGGGAGGGTGAGATTTAGGGGAATCTTAGTAGTAAATAGTTACCATAATGCATGCAAAATACATGCTATGTGCATGACATGTTAGCTTTAACTAGATGCATGCTCCATAATGACATATCTGCATGCTCAATGTTTCATGTAACATACTCATGGCCATAGCATAAATTGAAACAGAGCTTCATCATTCAAATATGCTCTACGCAATCAAGTAAAGCAATCACATACATTACTGCATAAGCATAAATATCAAATGCATGTAAATAGGGTAAGTTCACTGCCTTGTGTCTTTAAGTCCTCCTCTTGTACCTTTTCTCCAACCATTGAGGATACTTCTTCTTTGTCACCTCATGACCCTAGATATATAATCATATCATTAGAGCCATGATAAATGGAGTCCGATACAACTACATGAGCCTTTAGGACATATCTCTTATATTTTGCCCAATTTTTATGACAATTCAACACAATTACCATAAATTCGCAGGTTAACCCAATCTGGCAGTTTTGTTTACCAAACTTTAGAAATTCATTCTTATAGCTAATCCTCTTTCAATGAAAATATCATGGAGCCTCAATTACAGCTATATATTACCCAGAAATTCATTAAACTCAGGTTGTTCCAGATTTCATTCCAGAATCAAGGTCAAACTTTGAAAAATCATAAATTTCAATCCACTGGTCCAAATGGCTTATATTACCTATCAAATTAAAGCCCAGTATGTCTACTTTAATCTTGTAAAATTTCATAGCATATGAACTAAGTTTGACTGATCAACAACACGTTACAAATTCTCTACCTCCAAAAAATGAATTCAAGTAGATTTAAACACAAACTTCCAAAATCATCATAGATCATTATAAAACCTCTTTAATCATCATAATCATTATCATATAAGCATCAAAACCTAAAAAGAATCCCTCTGGATGAAATTTAACATTTGAATATCTCAAGAAATACTCAACAAAATCACATAATATTCAGTTCAAATCAAAGCTTATATTTTACCACAACTCGAATATATGATCTATTCTTGATTCTGACAGCACCTCCTCTAAGTAGGCAAAATCAAACACCTTTGGTTGAAAATCCAAAACCATAGAAATGTTGCTCTCCATTAGGGGAATAGCGTTAGAAATGGACTATAAGGAAAAATATAGAGCTCTATCAAAAATGGAGGTGGGGTATGCAAACCCTTGGAACTCAAGGGTTTGAATAACCCCTGCGCACTTTCTGATAGGGAAATTTGTTTCATCGCCATCTTTCTTTGCTTTCTAGGCTTAATTGATGAAGAGACACGAGACATAGGTGAACACTTACATTACTATATATATCAAGAGTGTGATCGATTCTATCACAAAGCTTAGAAAATCTTTGATCCATCCAAATTGCATGGCTACCTGATGTTGGAAGTACTACTCATATATATATATATGAGACCAAGTATCTAAAAATCTCTCACATTGAAGAGTTTATGATTAATCACAATGTTGAATTTCATAGCTTTTAACTTAGTGATACCTGCTTAATAGAAAAATAGGAGAGGAACCTTTAGTCAAAGCAATATTGGATTTCCAAAAAAAAAAACAGAACTTCACAACAATAAATTCAATAAGTCTCCTGAACTGGTTTATTCACAAAGCTTGTTCATGTATGACTATCATCGGTACACATGAACTAGTTGATTCATCACACCTGTTTAACTCTTATAGGTACACATGAACTAGTTGATTCATCACAACTATTAAACTTTTTGAAGTAACTTCTGGAGATACGGATACTTCCAATATAGGAGATGTATTTTCCTTTGGGATCATATGTTCATAAGTTACTTCAAAAAAGATTAATAAAGTAGGAATCTTTGGTTAAAGCAATGGGTTGACAACTTCTGTAACCCGAAATAAACCAATGATCAGAGCAATAATAGGTTTTCCAAAATAAATATAACTTCACAAAAGCAAGTTAATGTCACCTTGAATGCTTTATCGCATCATGACTTCACAAAGGCACCTCAATTGAATAAGGAGAATAGAGCACCAAAGGAATGTGACTTAGCTAGGGCTTACGAACAATGAAAATGCGAGTAAGGGCAAGCAAAAGTAGCTCACTCGACAGTCGCTGAGACAAGTGTAAAGGTATTGACTAGCATGGCTGTAATACCCTTATTTTATTTTGATTTGCAACGGAATATTAATACATAGTTCGATAGGCAACATAGGAATAGTATAAATATATTGATACTTATATGCATGATTATAGAATTTCCTCATAGGGGTTTGTACATAATAATTACAACCTTGTAGCCACATAGGGCTTTAGGGTATCTAAAGCCATCCCAGTAAAATGAAGACATCTTCTCGTCTTTGTTTCATCACTGCAATCCCCTCGTACAGTTCTCTTCTTTGTTCTCAGCATATCTTCTATCTCCTCCTGTCTAAATTGTTAATAAAGGAAGGTGAGATTTGAGAGAACCTCAGTAGGAAATAGTACCAATAAGCATGCATGATAGATGCTATATGCATGCCATGTTAGCTTTATCTAGATGCATGCCCCATAATGACACTTCTACATGCTCAATGTTTCATGCAACAAAACTATGGCTACAGTATCAACAGAAAAAGAGCTTCATTATTCAAATATGCACTACACAATCAAGTAAACCAATAACATGCATCAATACACTAGCACAAATATCAAATACATGTAGCAGAAGTAAGTTCCTAACCTTAACCCTTCTTGATCCTTAAGTAGGCTCCTCGAACTTCGTGTCGTAGCTTAGGCAATCAATCAAGTCCTACAGTTCCAAAGGTATAACTTAGACACTTCTATAGTGTTTCTGGTGGCTATATGAGTCTATATTGAAAAATTACCAAAATGCCCTTAGGGCTCGGCTCGGCCCTGCCAACCCGGTTTGACTGTACTTTTTTTGAAATTTTGACATAGGCTATTCTAACATATTTTCAACCAAGGAATCCATTTCCAAACTCAAAATCACCAAATTTACTGCTAAAAGACTAGAATGCCCTTGGCAGCCCCTATTTCAGGGTTTCAAGGGTGTTTTCATAATTATACTTTTTCAGGCTTTTTCTGAAAAAGTGATCAACTGTAACCTCACTAAATTTCCCTCCTAAACACAATGGAAGTATCAAATCTTTGAAAATCCAACTCTAAGCCCTATTTCTAGCTCTAGTTGAATTGAACAATATTCTAGGAAAAATTGGGGTTTTTCGATTCCGAATATTCAAACGTGTTCCTTTCCACTCCTAACCACTTTATTAACCATTTAATTAGGTTACGACTACCATTTAGACAAAATTTTGGCAGCATAACTCTTATGCCATCTCAATTTCCAAATTTAAAACCAAAGACAATCCGGTGAAATTTCACCTATTAAATTGTCCATAGCAGCCAGAACAATCAAAGATTGAAGTTTCAGAAGTTACCTTAAGCTTCCTTTGGCTTTTCCTAATATGGTCAAAACCCTAGCTCTTCCAACAAGAGAATTTGAGCTTCACAAACCTTAAAATACATGAAAGATAGCTTACGAGCAAAGTTATATGTGCTAAGAGCTAAATCATCGGAGAAATCGGCTTACCTGGCTAGTTCTCCTCTCCTTCTCTCTCTAGAATTTCTCAAACGTTCTCCCTATATTTTTCTGAAAATGGCGTCAATTTGGAGGCTAGAGGAAGGCAAGATGACTTTATATCATGCTTATGTCATATTACAATATGATGATGTCATAATTTCTAATTTCCCATTTTTCAATTTTTTGCCCAAAATTTGAAAAATTATAACTAAATTTCTAGACATTGAATCGAAGTGATTTCAAAGGCTATAAAACCCTCATTGAGTCTAGTTTCAAGAAAAAATATATTCTCTAGCTAACTGGAAGCTAAAAATTCCCAGAGTTAAATTGTTTAGACACTGCTCAAAAACTTTTCCAATTTTGTTGGGCTAACTTCAAAAATTCATAATTTTTTGTATATAGCTTTAAATTATTTAGATGACCTATCAAATTAAAGCTTAGGATGTCTACTTTCATCCTGTAAAATTTCATAATTTTTTCTCATCATTTGTCATCAAAAACCAATTGACAAACTCACTACCTCGCAGGACAATTCACTGGAAGCATTATTCACCTTTCTATTTCCAATATTTAATTCCTATGGCCATAACTATTCACCATAACTATTCCCTTTAATACCACAAAGATATAACAAATGTTAAGGAATAGATTTAGGACACCTGCTAAACCGGGGATTAACAGTCCATTTAATTCAAGCTTATTTTTTAGTCTCAAATCCAAAAATTCAGGATATTACATACTTAGCTCAATGGTACCAGGTTTCACATGGCATATGTCTTATAGCCCCAGGGTGTGTGTTCGAAACCTGGGAAGCTGAAAAAAACCTGCTATCGGCGGGCGACGGGGATAGTCCGATTAATTCCGCCTCGCCATACATCTCTGGGCCTTAGAGGGGTGGCATAACTGTGGGGGGTGAGACAGTGGTTGTCACTAAGAAGTAAGACGAAGGCTTTTTATGGTGGGGCTTGACTGAAATCGTCTCTCAACAGCTGGGAAAGACAATATGAGTACTAGGGTTATGATGTTGAAGGGTTTTGTTCAAATAGACTATGTGTCAAGTATGTTTTGTTTTAAATGCTTAAATAGAAGAAGAAGGATAGGGCTTAATAGCATTTGTATCGATAAAACTATTATTTATTTGTTTATATGTATTATGGTTCTTTGTTAATAACAGTGAGTTATGTTATTGTTTTAATAAATACATATATCACGGTTATTAAGTAATAACTGTGAGGTATGTTATAATTTTTTTAACAATAATTTTGAGCAACTAGTGCCCAGATAATTACATTTTTATGTTTTATAAAAATAAAACAAAAAAATATCACCCTCTGGTGGCTAATTGCCTAATAGATGATTTAAATCTACTACGAATTTTTAAACTTTTGTTTTGTTCAATTTGAATGAATCAGAAGTTCTATAAATTCACAGCAAACCACACATCATCACGCTACTAGTCACTAGAGGAGCGACCTAAATCATTTGGGGGTATGTCAGGATCATGGTAGCCAATCCCATACTTATCAAGAATGAGATTGGCCTTCCTGTTCATACTCAACAAATATCCAGGTAGCCTCCTCACTGCATGGACAATGCATTCTACATGCTACATCAATACCTCCATTTGAGGTCGAGGTGGAGGCAGAGGCAAAAGCGGAGGTTGTGGAGGAAGATAAGGGGGAGAAAGAGGTGGTGGAGTTTGTAGAGGTTATGGAGGAGGGGAAGGAGGTGGAGGAGGAGGATGATATCTTGCATTTTCTAACAAGTCTTCACTATGGTATTTCATCTTGGTAATTGAAAGAATGGAGGAGGACAATAAACATAAGGAAATTAGGAGTTTATATAGATTGGAAATGTTCGGTTCGGATCATCATTGCACAAGTTGGAAGTTGAAGAGGAACAGTCGTGTGTAATAGTAGGTAATGAAAGGGTACTTGGTTCTCATGTTGATCATTGAAGAACAAAGAAGCATAGAGTATTCTTATCATGAGTATTGGGAAAGGTTTGGACCGTTTAGTTGAAAGTTATATAAGAGAAACCGTTATATTGTTTTTCTTATATGAATTTGGAAGACAAATTGTTTGTATGCTCTTCTAATGTTTAATGACTATTTTATCGTAAGAAATGTCAAACAATATATGATGGTTACAAAGTACAATCGTTATGTATTTGTATGATATTATAATAAGTAATGATTGTTACTTAATAACTGTAATATATATACCTTTTTTTTTTTAAATATTGGTGGTTGATTATACAACCACTATTTTACAATAGAAAAAAATACAAAGTAAATAAACAAACTAAAAATAAAAAGCTACAAAAATATTTTAAGAATTTGATGCAACATTAGATTCTTCATTCTCAAGTAACTTGTCCAGCTTCTCGTTCAAAGAGTGAACGAGAAAGGTAAGTTTCTTCAAGGTCTAGTCCTTGTATCCTTGCTCTCACAAGTAAACCTAGACCATATGATGGAGCCCACAATTTGCATGGATGACACCTTTAATGCTTGTTAGCAGAGGGTGTTCATCTTTCAGTCTTTTTCCAGATGATGAATAAGAAGTTTTCTTGCATTTGTCCATGATGTTTTGTTGAATCAGAAATTGGCTTTAAGAAGTTGAAATGGAAATAGAGAAGTGGAGTTTAATTTTTAGATGTTTATATAGAAAGGGTTTCATAGATTATTTACCTATCACGTCTTTTAATAACCGTATATTTGACAATTTTTTTAATTTATTAGTGTCTACTATTAATTGCATAATCAACCACAATATTAACTTAGAAGCGTTAAATATGTTGGCAAAATACTTTACTATTCTTAATTAATAACTGTGAACTATTAATTTTTAACTTTATCTCCTTCCTCTAATGATGAGGATGAGGACGAGTAAGTGGAGGATGAACAGGACAATAAGGACAACAATTGTTAACTTAGAACCGTTAAATACACTAGCAAAAATACTTTATAATTCTTAATTAATAACCATGAACTATTAATTTTTAACTCCTTCTTCTTCCTCTGATGATGAAAATGAGAATGAGGACGAGGACGAGAATGAGGAAGAGGAGGATGATAAGGACGGCAGTGTCCTATTCATCATCCTCTTCCTCTTCCTCATCCTCATCCTCATCCTTATCATCATTCTCATCATTAGAGGAGGGAGATGAAGGCTGGGTCAGAGTATTATCATTAGCATGGGGAAGGGGAAAGGTTTTGAACCAACACAATGTTTGTTGTTTCATGATGGTTTTTTATTAACAACCATCATTATTGTGAGATAAAATATGACAGTTATTAATTACCACCATTATTTATTTGCTTAGACTTCTATTAAGTGATAGGTTTTACTTAATAACTGTTATGTATCTCAAGCCTACGCCCCCTCCCCCTCCACCAATCCATATATTACACCAAATGATGAGATGGTACAAGAGAAAAGATCACTAGGGAAGGGTCGTGTTGTCATGAAGGAGATTAAAAGAAAATTATGAGAGAGAGGAGGAAACTTACAGTGAGATGGAACAAGAAAAAACAAATTTTGAAATCTAACAAATTGTGAACTTATTATTAGATTTCAAAATTTGTCCTTTCTTATACCATCTATAATATGTTTCCTCCCTTCTCCCTTAATTTGCTTTCTATACTTCCTTCATAACAACAAAACCCTTCTCTAGCGCTCTTTTCTCTTATGCCATCTCATCATTTAGAGAAATAGATGGATTGGCAGAGGGGGCAGAGGCATTGAAGATGGCGAAGAGGGCGACGTGGTTAGGAACCTTAGTTCTTAAGTCATTTGTTGCACCAACAAGCCTTGAGGAGGAGGAGGGGGTGGCAACGGTAGAGGAGTTCCTTGGGAACTTATAACATGATGAAAGAGAGAAGGAGGAGGTTGATAAAGAAAAGTAGTAAAAATCACATAGAAAATTTGAGTTTAAATAAAGGTTTAACGGATTGCAAAGGGTTATGATTTATGACTTAAAATGGTCTAATGGGATTAAGAAGGGTTATGATGAATTATGATATTGAAGGTTCGAATGTTACAAAAGGTTATGAAAGAATTAGATGACGGTTGTTTCTAAAGACCGTTATGTTTTGTCTTTGTTGATAAAAGTGTTTGGAAGATAAATCATTTGTAAGTGTTATAAGATGATTCTTTCTTAAGAACCGTCATTCTTATCACTAAAAAATGACAATTGTTTGCTACAACCATTACTTTTGTGTTTGCGCGAATTCTGTCTCATAATACATGATGGTATGTATAATTAACCATTACGTTTAAGCGTTGAAGATCCTTGTGTGACCTGTACCTCGACATACATGATATTTATTGGTTATAACCGTTATGTATCAGATGTTATAAATACCCAAATCTCTAGTAGTGGTGGATGTAATCTTAAGGTGATTAGAGCAAATTTTGTATTAAAGTCTAGGGTGAGTGTTGAGTTTTAGCAATATATGACCATAGGATTGTAGAGGTATTTTGGTAGTCAAGTTCTATAGGTTTGGATTTATTTATTGGTTGTCTTGAGAATTTAAAATTTTAATTTGTACTTTAAAAGTTTAAGATTTTTAAGATATATGATATTTTTACCAATTAAATTTAAGTCAAATGATTGATTTGGGATTGTTGGAGGTGTTATTGAATTTTTTATGGTTAAGTTTTGAGATATAAGGTTGAAAATTTAATGGAATTCTAGATTTGAAAATTTTGGGATTTTTTTTTTAAAGTAAGCTTTTTGAGAGTTAGTAAAGATTAAATTAAGTGACTTGGATCTTTATAGAAAATAGAAATTTGTGTTGAAATGGTTAATTATGGTTTATTGGAGATTTGGATACTTTTTGATGTTGGAAATATGTTTTGGTATTATGTAGAAGATGGTTTCATTACTTGAGCTTATAGTTAAGTGTTATATTTTGAGTTTCGAGAAACTCAAAGCCCAAGTGTTGTATTCATTTATGGTAAAGGAGTTTGGGTTGAGAAATGATTAGGAAGGAAATTTATTATCCATGACAAGTTTTAATTGTTTAGTTTGTCTCTTTTTTATCATAGATAAATTAACACTACTACAAAAAGGATAAAAGGTGGCGCACATTTTGTGGCACTTCTCTAAACAAGTGCCACAGCTTCTCTCTTTTTTTTTTTTTTTACGTTTATAATTTTTTTTTTTAATTTTGGGTACCAGCTGTGGCGCCTAATAGATTAAGTGCTACAATTGAGGAGGCCTAGTGTGGCGCCTGCCTACGCAGGCGCCACACTTGGGGTCACGAAAGCAGCTGTGGCGCCTAACCCACCAAGCGCCACAGCTGCAGCACTGATTTTTTTTTTTTTTTTTTTAAATAGTGGGCATGTGTGGTGCCTAAATAAATAGGCGCCACACATGTTAATATGCTTCTCAGCTGTGGCGCCTAATGCATTAGGCGCCACAGCTGAGAAGAGCAATTGTGGCGCCTAATGCATTAGGCGCCACAATTGCTCACTTTTTACAAAAAAAAAAAAAAAAAAAAAAATTCAATTCTTCCTCTGTATATAATAAGTCTCCTACGATAATTATACTAATATGTTTATTACATATTTAATAATATATGCTAATATTTTCATTGCATGCATATTTATTATTAATCACACACACACTTCCTCCTCTGTCCATGCAAATTTGAAATTTTTCGTCTAATGCCACATATATACTTGCAGTAAGATTTAAAATTTTCTTACAATAATAGCGCGTAATCATAAAACGCACAAATTAAATGATTAAAAAAATATGCAGTCAAGTCCATAAATCAATAAATACTAGTATAGTAACTATATTTGCTCGTTACATTTTCGTACAATTTATTGATTTTTACCGGAATGTGTAAATATATTGAATAATCCAACCAGCAATTATACGAGTTAAAAAAAAAAAAAGAGAGAAATAAATAAGAAAGAACAAACAAATTGAAAATGGAAAAGTGATTTTGAAGAAAAAAAAGAAAAGAATGATTTTTTTTTTTTAAATAGTGGGCATGTGTGGCGCCTAAATAAATAGGCGCCACACATGTTAATATGCTTCTCAGCTGTGGCGCCTAATGCATTAGGCGCCACAGCTGAGAAGAGCAATTGTGGCGCCTAATGCATTAGGCGCCACAATTGCTCACTTTTTAAAAAAAAAAAAAAAATTCAAATTGATAGTGTAGCTCTTAATTATTTCATTTCCCGCGTAGTGGTCCTGTGTCCGCCCCCCATTCCTTCTCTTTTTAACTACTACTCCACTTTAATTATTTAACTACTCTCTCCTCCATTAAACTACTTTCCCTTTCTCATCTTCTTAGTGGATCCGTCGGCCCCCTCCCTCCATTTTCTATCATCTTCACACTAAAAAACACACCCACACGCTCACTCGCCACTCAAGCTAGCATCACCAACATGGTCTCCCACTCTCTGCGCTTGTCAATTAATAGATTTGTAAGAAGAAGACTATTTCATTCTAGCTTGCTTTGTTTAAATTTTTTTTTAGTCAAGATAAACCGTAATATAACGTTTGCCTTTTTGTTCCTAATTTAATAGAAAAGAATGAAAACCTACCTTGTTTCTTTTGCCTTTTTGCTTTGCTTAAATTTTTTTGCCGACAAGCTTGCGTTTTTTAGTAATCTTTTAATTTACTTAATTAGTTGTTGATGTACTGTGTTCACATATCAAGTTCTTGTATTGTGATATTTTTTATGTTAGTTTTGGAGAGTATTAATGTAAGAACATTATTGTTGGGGAACTTGAATTTTAAATGTGAAAATTATATATATATATATATATATATATATATAATAGGTTGAAATATAAAATAGAAAGATTGATAATTTGTGGAGATGATAAACACGAAAGCCACTCATTTTATATAAAATTTCACAATCAGAAAGCATAAAAAAGGGCCACAGGAAGAAGAAGAAGAAAGGAAGGAAAAAAAAAGGGACCCTTTTGTGGCGCTTGCTCAAGCAAGCGCCACAGGAGGGGGGCCTCCTGTGGCGCTTGCGTCAGCAAGCGCCACAATAGGACCCCCCTACTGTGGCGCTTGCTCAAACAAGCGCCACAGGAGGCCCCACTTCTGTGGCACTTCCTCAAACAAGCGCCACAGGAGGGTATTTTTTAAAAAAAAAAATTTTAAAATGTTGTGGCGCTTCCAAGCGCCACAGCTTTTTTTAGTGGCATATAGATATGTGGCACTTCTCTAGCGCCACAGTTAATGTAATTATAAGCGCCACAGCTTTACTTTTTTGTAGTAGTGTAACTATGTAGTTTAATTTTGTTAAACCATGATAAGTGTTTCCAAATGAGTTAGTTAAATTCTCTTCTATCATTGTTAACTTTAATTTGGAAAAGGGTCTTTTGATAACAATATTTGATGTTTGAAAAGTTCATATGAAAACTTTCTACTATAGTAGACCTTCGAGGTTTAAATCTTTCATGTTTTGCCATAGTACTGTTGATTATCCTAAGATTTGATTTAAGCGTATGGATAATCAAGTTTTAAGAAAATGATTTTTTATTTGTAGTCAACCCAACCTCTTTAGTGCTCAAATAAATGATATCCCTTGATTGTGCATCTTAGGCCTCATATAGCTTCTCCTTGGCTTGAAGATCCGAAATAATTAACTCTTTGTAGGCCTCCTTCATGGCATGTTGCCTTGCTCTTGTCATTGGGCTTCCAATTTCACTTAATGGATCACAAAACACAGGCTGGGGTTTTGGATTCTTATGAGAGGCTCCCTAATCTCCAGCATAACTCCTCTTGCATCAATTACATTATATTCGAGAATGATGGGATCTCCGTAGCAAATCTCGAGCTGTTCCTATCCTCTCTAAAAGTGCTCAAGGAAAAAATTGTTAGCAATCCCTTTAATCTCATGATATCATCTGTCCAGTCACTTTTCTTATTCTTAATAACTTTAATCTTATTTCTTTTCTTTCTCTCATTTGCTCACACGTGGAAATATTTAGAATTATTGTTCCCCAATGAGTACCAGTTACATTTAGCTTTTTGAGCCCACAAAAGATCTTTTTCAATGAGTACGTACTTCCTCTAGCTCTAACCAGATTTTAAGCTCCAACTGCTCAAGAAATGAAATAGTACCAGACAACTGATATATTCTTGTAATGCCTTCTAACCTTCTTAAATAGTACCAGACAACTGATATGTTCTTGTAATGCCTTCTAACCTTCCCATAAGGTGGCTCGTTTTCCTTCCCAAGCACACAAAAATGTTCTTCCTCCAACTATTGACATTTTCTGTGAACTTCGCAACATTTTCTTCCCACTCGGCTCCCTGATTCCATGTGTCTTTCAACCCAATTTGAAAATTCTCTACCTACTAAATTAGTGTGCTGAGCATTTGACAACTGTTCATGTTGGTAGAGGGTTACATTAAAGTTGCCTCCTATAATCTACGACCACCTACTTTCAGGACACACCTCACTTGTTGTTGTCATAATTGCGTACGGGGAACCTGATTCGGGCTAGCATAAACAGAAGTGAGGTAGATTTTTTCGTTGTTATTTTCAGCCAAATGAATTGGTCATATTTATTAAACACTGGCAGTTTAAACTTCTCATTCCATGCTATCCAAATTCCACCTCAAAAGCTACTGGCAACAATTATTTCCACATTATCATATCCCATCTTTAATCATCTTTGACGTGCTTGAGCCCCACTTGACTTGGTTTCAAATAGTGGGAAAAAAAGGTCTACCATGTAGTATATTCTTTTAATCTCTTTGATCAGGTTGGCTAGCACTTTGGAGACTGATACCCTACAATTCCAAAATACACAATTCATGGAGACATGTATGTAGGGGATACACTACTTATAGACCCCTGTAAATTAATTTCTTTATTATTTACTTGTTCCAATCCTTCTTCTTATATGTTTGCATTTTCTCCTTGACAAGATTATCATTACTTCCCTCGTCTTACACCATGTCTCAGTTACTCTCTAAATTTATTCCCTTATTTGGACTTTGGTTCTCAAGCTAGGATGACGTGATTCGGTGTATATCTCTAAATCACCACCCATGGGTTGATCATATGATAAATCTGCTAGAGCATTAAATGGATTTGGTGACAGCATAAAGTGGCCTTTTCCCCTTTAGAATTTGCTATATTAGGATATATCCATGGTGATGTAGCACGGGCCTTTGGACCTGTAACATCCTCAATTTTTATTGCTAACATTCAAATAAGATTAGGATGAATTTATCAACTAATTTGATATTTAAAGCAGATCAAAATATATTGTCTGAACTCTTAAAATGTAGAATTGAGAAAAGAATGACATATGATTGAAAATTGAAGTGGAAAATCCTAATTAGGCTAAATGGGGCCTAATTATACTTTTATAAGGTATCTATTTATCTATTTTGAAAGAAAGATATAAAATTTAATGCAGTAGATATATATATCGAAATTGATTTTAGTTTAATATGATTATTTCTTGGTGATGATTAGAATTTATTGTGAAATAATTTATCGTATAAAAGATTTTAGTTATCCAAATATCATAAAATAATAATTAAGATAATTTCAATGCCAAAACATAATATTATAAAGGTAGAAGATATATAAGATAAATAAATAAAAGGATGAGATAAATCGAAAAATAAATAAATAAATGGGCCTACGACCCATTATGTGTACAAAACACAACTTTGATTTTTGTGGTCCCTCTCCCGCCTTCAATACACTTCAACAATATATATATATATATATATATATATATATATATATATGAATATATTTTATGTTTCCCTCACGTAAAATACACACACACACACACTAAAGTTGTCTCTAGCTTTTCCACTACTACTAAAAAGCAAAGTTGTGGCGCTTATAATTGTATTAGCTGTGGCGCTAGAGAAATGACACCTATCTGGATGCTACTAAAAAAAGCTATAGTGCTTGGAAGCGCCATAGATTTTTAAATTCTTTTTATTAAATAACCTTCTGCCACCTCCTGTGGCGCCTGGCCAACCAGGCGCCACAGGAGCCAACACCTCCTGGGGCGCCTCCTCACGCAGGCGCCACAGGAGGTGTTTTTTTTTTTTTTTTGAATTCTTCGTATTAGTTTTTTTTAGCATATTTTTTCCTCATATTTTTTGGGTTCTTCGTATTGGTTTTTTTTTTAGCATGTTTTTTCCTCACATATATCTCCCATGCATATATAATTATAGTCTGCAAGGTTTTATAAGAACAATGATAGATAACTTTAAAATGATACTAACAAATGATTAATTAGCTAAAGTAGTACTGAAAATTATTATACAATATATTGTAAACCTAGCTGAATGAAATACAACAAATTCAACTTCAACAAACATGCATGACACAACAATTGGCAATTAGAAACAACACAAAAAAGACCAACTAGTGAATTTAATAGTATATATAGCTACCCAGAGATTTGCCTAAACACATATTCACACCATTCCTCGATCACTTCATTAACCTGATGGTCTGCCAAAGTGGCACAACGTTGATCTTCATAATACTACAGATATATACAATCAGACACAAGTTAGAACGAATTAAAATCAGTAAAACATAATTGTCAGGAACTAATTCAATTTCATTACAACACAATATGAAGTGCAACTAAATGACTTACTTTTTGAGGAATAAATGGTTGATCATGCATAATAATATCCTTCATAAATTTCATGATATAGTACCCACAATCATTGTCATTAGGTTGGAAAGGGCACTGCAAAAATATAATGCAATATTTAACTCTATTCATGAATAAAAAGTGTTTACAAACAAAGTCTAAGTAAAGTCAAATATCAATACCTGTATCTTCTTCCAAGGATAGCTAAGGCAGGGGTCAGTAGCTTTAGAATAGTTTAACGAGACAGACGACCGATACGCAGTCAATGCGCTAACAAAAGAAATAGAAAATGATTACTTTCGGTTATTCAATCACGTTCGCAAATATGTATACATAGGCACGTATACTTACCTACTGATCAATAGCATCATATCAAAACAGTCTTGTGGAAGACCATTTTTTAGAGGATCCACATAGTAAATGCGAGGGCCTAAAGGTTCCGCTGGATTGATAACGATCAATATCCAATGGCGCCTAAAATATATTTTTAAAATTTTTTTTGAACAATCATGTTATGATAGAAGTTAAACAATAAAAATAAAAATTGTACCAATAATAACTTACCCCGCATTATACGGCACTAAAAATAATGTATTTGGTGTCGCTTTCCTGCTAAAGTAATCTTTCAGCTCATTAGAATGCGCATTTATATCTACTTTACCCTCATGATGCCCAACGAGAAAAGGGTTGACAAATGCGAATTGGACCCTGTGTGTATCCATTAAAACGTCATGGTCCAAATGCCTGGTATAAAACATACAGTGTCATGAGGAACAAAAGAAATGGAACAAGAAATATTAATAACAGTGATAAACGATGATAGTGAAGTACCTTATCCAGATGTTGATAGCCGAAGCACTAACCCAATCACGAGCACATATGTCTTGCACGACCTCGGCAGTAACATAATCAACTAGACCACTAACACTGTAGATATGTCTTGGAATACATAATTGCACTCCTCCCACACCGATCAATTTTGGTGCAATCGATATTAATTGATCTAGAAATGAGGTCTGTCTTCTTCTGCTCTATTGGCTAGCCGATGCTTTTGACTTGGGTTATGTTGTTGAACACTTTGAAATCTTACCTTGCGCAAATCAGAAAATTAAATCACAATTTGAGATGAAAGTTCGAAGGAAAAGTGCAGGGAATTTTGAATGAATGACCATTTCATATGGCTCGATAAGACCTATTGGCCAAGCAACATAGCCACCTACAACATCTGCCACCTTGTTTTGCTCATCCCGAGACGGGATCGGTAAGAGGGCGTCTTCCTTCGTGCAGACGTCAACCCTCACCCGGAGTGTGTTATCGGACAATGGTGAATTGTGCAGTATGTTCTTACCAGTGTTGTAGGCAGCACCCACTCAACCGCGTGCTTGGATGCTTGCTCGACATATAGCTTGCATTGAAATTTGCCTTACGGAAAATAGAGTTAATATGTTAAAGTTCGCTTAATTATAATTTAACATAAAGTTAAGTAGAAAAGAAATTAATTACCGAAGGAAAAGGGACTTTAGGCATGGAAGTGCAGCTATCTCTGAAACTTAGGCTATCACAAAACGGAACATTTGGTGTTGGCCTACCCTGGACCAACTGTTGTATTTACGTTGTTAACAACGCATTCTGTTCTTGTATCAAACGCATTTGTTCGATGAATTGTTCTTCTCGTTGTTTCTTGTAGCGCATTTGTTGTTGAAGTTCTTGCATTTGATGCTTAAAGCTAGCCATCTCGTCACGTAGGTGGGAAACATCACTTTTATTCGGGCGCTTCTGACGTCTGAAGTATGCTGATGGGATGACTGTAAAACTAGTACCCCGAACACGACCATCATACTCGGGACTGGTAATGCTCTGCTCAATAAATCGTCCCGACCAACATAGGTTGCCAACGCAGGATCCTCCTGTGTCATTTGTCGCTTTCCCAAAAAGAATTACAATGAAAATTAGTTATTATAAATGGAGTTCATTTAAGTAAAGCCAATTATTTATTGAACGCATAATATAATTGAATACTTGCACAATATTCGGCTACTCTTCTTGCTTCCTCACTACGAATTTCACCTTTCGTATTTGTGACACCAGCTACCCACAGATCATGTCGTGGAACCTGTGTAATATCTGAGCCTGATTCTTGTATCTGCACATCAAAGTTAGTCGAAGTTAAATGATATTCATACAATTTTTATTACGAATGAAATAATCATCAGTTCGTACTATTTTTCTTTCTAACCGTGCGTATGAAACAGGTCCTTGTGTGTACCGGTATGGCATGTTGGTCGCATTAGCTCGATTTTTCTCGCTCAACTCCTAGTTAGATCAAAATGATTCATATAAATATATAAATGTTAATTACAAATACGTACATTACACGTAATAAGGAAAGACAAACAAATCCCCTTACCAGGAAATCAGGAGTTGTATGTGTTCTGATAAACTCATCCCACATTTCTTGAGTGATGATTCCTTCGTACAATGGATAAGGCGGTGTAGTAATGATATCATCATTATCATCCCTCAAGAAATATTTGACAAGAATAGAACGAAACTTTCGCATAAGTTTTCCGGCTTTTCTTATTACGAAGTTCTTCCGATCATCATCAATAATAAAAATACTATGTAAACAAGTCAAAAAACATATATAATATGTAAGATTGAAATGAAGTGAAACAAAGCAAACCGAACAATTAAATAATTAAGGTGTTACCTATACTTCAGCCCTGATTTCATCCTCATAATTTTTCTTTACCAGTTTCCAATTTTGAACTATAATAGGGACTCTGTCTCGAACCATAGTCCCGATGAAGTTATTTAAGGAGGTACTGTTCTCGCCGAATGGGTTTCCATTTTCATTCCACTCCAGTTGTAACTTGATTCCGTTACTTCTCAGTCTGATCAACCTCGTATTGTCCTGCCACGTCTGACGTTATCCTCAAATCTTTGTCTACCAATGTGCCTGGGAACATCATCAATGTCATCATGTGGTGAGTCCATACTCCTGCAAGTGAAATAAACCAAATCAAAATATCAGTGCACAATGTCAACCATGTCAACGAAAGCAAATTATTTTGAAATTTATAAAAACATACGTACAAGTAAACAAGTCAAGGCAATCATTATCTTTTCCTTTTTCTCGTTTGATTTAAAATTTTATTCTTCAGAATTCGTGTTGGATTGAGAATTGTGTTCCTCTTGACCCAAGTTCCCTCTTCATGATCATGTCTCACGTATACGGGTCCATCTCCATCTTCATCTTCATCTTCATCTGCATCTGCATCTCCATCTATATCAATCTCTGCTGACCACAAATTCTCAAACGAAGGATCATCATTATTGATGTTCAAATATTCATTACTTTCAAAATCAACTTCTGCTTGACAATTTTTGTTGGATGGAAGTACAATAGACCAATTCTTCTTAGAAGGATCAGGAATGTAAAATGCTTGTTCTGCATGTGGTGCTAAAATAAAAGGATCATCTTCATACCAAACTTTAGAAAGGTCCACTTGCATAAAGCCTAAGTCATCTATCTGTAATCCACTGTTGTTGTTAACCCATTTACATTTGAAGACTGGGACCCTGAACATAGAGTAATCTAACTCCCATATGCGTTCAATGACATCAAAGTATGACATTGATGCATAGACAGGGTGTGTGTCTTTAGCACTGGATCTATGCCAAGAATCAGCAACAAGTATTACCCCACTATTCTGCATCGTGCTTTATGTATCATGGTCTTATGTATAGAATGTGTAACCGTTGATTGCATAACCATTGTAAGATAATACATGTAAGCTCAGTCCCTTTGACAGGCACTTCAATTTTTCAGAAACTGAATTAGGATTCCTCTCTATCTCATCGTTAATGCGATTTTTCAACCAGCCTACAAATTGTTTATTGTGTTCTGTTGTTAATAAATTTTCATTCCTATCACCATGTACCAATCGGAGAGCATCCTTGTGTTCTTCTACATACGGTTTGACCTCATCAGTGTTATGTAGGACATACAAGTGGGCTTGGTCCTGTTCAGTCGCTGATATCATTATTACATCGCTCCCCGTTGTTCCTTTCCCTGATCTTCGGCCATCATGACGGGACTTGGGGATTCCTACAAGGTCAACATTTGATAGAAAATCAGTACAGAAGTCACTTGCTTCTTCAACCATGTAACTTTCAGCGATACAACCCTCTGGGCGATATCTATTTTTCACCCTTTTAATATTTTCATGAATCGCTCATTTGGGTACATCCGTCTCAAGTAAACTGGACCGCACAATTGAGTCTCTTTGACCAAGTGTACAGTTAGATGTACCATAATGTCAAAAAAAGAAGGTGGAAAATACACACAATCAGCCTTTGCAAATTTTGTAACTTGGTTGAATCAACCACTTTACTGCAGATCAACTTGAAAAACACGCAAAGTTTCGTGATAGTGTTCCTTAATTTTTTGGGTAAAATGGATCGTATACCAACCGGTAGGAAATTTTGCATGAGCACATGACAATCATGAGATTTAAGGTTCTTTAACTTCAACTCTTTTACCGATACAAGGTTCTTTATATTTGAAGAGTAGCCTCAGAAACTTTAATTCCTTGCAGAAACTCACTAAACAATTTCTTCTCTTTCCTCGACAAAGTGTATGCCGCTGGCGGTAGATAGGTACGAGACCCTTGCTCAATCGATGCCAACTCTTCTCTAATTCCCAAGTTCACTAAATCCAACCTCGGATGGACACTATCCTTGCTTTTTCCTTGGATATTAAGCAACGTGCCAATTAGACTATCACAGATATTTTTTTCTATGTGCATCACATCAAGAAAATGCCTCACATATAAAGACTTCCAATATGGAAGTTCAAAGAAAATAGACTTTTTCTTCCAACCTCTTGTCTCGATTTGTTTTACAAAAGGCTTGCTAAAATTGTTATCCAAGTCTTTTACCTTGGAATACACCTGGGAACCGGTCAACATCTTCGGCGGGCTACCTTCTTCTGCATCACCATTGAAAGGCTTTTTCCACTTCCTCCAACGATGTTGTGATGGTAAGAATCTTCGAAGCCCCATGTAAACATTTATCTTACAATGATGAAGTCGCACTGAATGAGTGTCATCTTCACATATAGGGCATGCACCATATCCTTTGATGCTGTATCCTGACAAATTTCCATAAGCAAGGAAATCATTAATTGTGCCAAACAACATGGCTTTCAAAGTGAAACTTTCTTCCATGTACCCGTCATACACACTAACGCCTTCATCCCAAAGCAGCTTCAAGTCATCAATTAAAGAAGCCAAGTATACATCTATATCATTCCCAGGTTGCCTTGGCCTAGAAATTAACATGGACAACATCATAAACTTGTGTTTCATGATTAAGTGTGGAGGAAGGTTATAAATCATCAATATCACCGGCCACGTGCTATGTGTGCTACTCTGAACACCGTGCGGATTAATTCCATCAGTTGATAGTGCAAGGCGAAGGTTCCTGACTTCATCAGCAAAGTCATGGTACTCATGATCAATTTTTTTCCATTAAGGAGCGTCTGCAGGGTGCCTAAGCTTCGTGCCTTTAATCCTTTCATCTGCATGCCATGTCAATTGCTTAGCAATCTCTGCATTACTATACAGTCGCCTGAATCTCGAAACAATGGGAAAATACCATAACACCTTTAAAGGACTTTTTCCTTTCTTCTTCCTATATCAAGATGCGTTGCATTTAGGGCACTTCTCCAACGTTGCATACTGATTTCGAAATAATATGCAATCGTTAGGACATGCATGTATCTTCTCATATCCCATACCTATTGTAGAGCAAAGAATTCGCTTTGCCTCGTATGTCTTGGTAGGAAGTACATTTTCTTCTGGAAGCATATCTTGCAACAGTTCAAGCAATGCGGTGAAACCCGAATCACTCAATCCGTAGCGAGCTTTAAAGTTGTACAACTTCAACATTGCTAGCAATCTTGTGTATTTAGTACTTCCGACATATAATGGTTTCTCTGCATTACCTTTCAACTTCTTATATTCGTTAGGGCAGTTATGAAGCACCCCTTCAACTATATTTACTATTTCTTCAAAACCATCATCTTCATCAAACATGCTTTGATCAAATTCATCCGAGGCACCACCCGTGGTATGCACCCGATCACTATATGCATCGTTGGTCTCACCATGCCTTGTCCATCGTATATATGTTTGATCAATACTATAACACACTAAATGATCTAGCAAATCAAGTTGACTAATCCGCTTTCCAAAACAACAAGATAAGCAAGGACATAAGATTTTGCCAGGATCTTTTGTGTGCTCAGTTGCAAATTTAATAAAATCCTTCACCCCATCTATATATTCCCTTGAACATCGATTAGATGACATCCATTTACGATCCATCTATGGGCTTTAATCTATTTTTTTTAAAAAGTACGTGGTTAGTTGTATGATTATTGTATTTACTAATTACTTTTATATTCTCTTACCAATTTTAATTTAAAATAACATAGACCACATGAATCTTCATAATTGAAGCTTTCTATGTCTTAAACTGAATGTTTAAATTGCCAAATAATTCATTAATTATTCTCAGGAATTATAATAATTTTTTACAACTCATAACAAAAGAAACCATATTTGCCACAATATATCATAGTTAAATTAGAAAACATTACAAGTCAATAAATAAAATACAAGTTTTAAGAATATATAAATAATTATTTTGCTTATGCAATTAATCAATAACAATCGTTAGAACACCTACAAATTATAACTATTAAATTCAACTAAAATCACATTTGTAAGATCAAAATTTAAAAAATATACTGTAAATAGAAGCTTCAATAGACTGATGAACTGAAACTACAAACACAAATTAAACATAAAAAATCAATAAAATATTTGAGGTTCTAAGTTATTTTTTTAATAATAATATGTGTAATAAACATCAATATATAATAAAATCAAATATGATTAGCTTAAATAAAAAAAAATATGATTCAGAAAAAAAAATAAAGAAAATAAAATAAAATGAAAAAGAAAGCATAATCCCAACATTAATTATCTTCTTATTGTATGTTTTTCCCTTACGGTTTTAGTTAATATATTTAAAGTTAAACAATATAGACAAATTATATTTTAGGGAAAATCCCTTATAAAGCTGCCTAAAATAGAAAAATTATAAATCAGGTTGCTAAACTCAATAAATCCCTAATTAAGTTATCGACCCAATTTAAGATTTCAAAATATGGATTAAATGACTTTACTGCCCTCTCCACCTTCTTTTCTCATATTAAAAGAGTTTCATTGCTTTGTAAATTATTTTTTTCAACAAGTATGTATATACACATATATAAACATTAACATATAATAAAATAAAATATGACTTGCTTGAATCGAAGAAATTTTTTGTGTTCTAGAAGGATTATCAAGAATAATTCAAGTGAAAAAAAAGGAAGACTCAACCCCAATATCATTTAAACTATTTTTATTGTAATATTAAGAATAAGAAATTTATTTTTGTATTGAATTTTTACAGAAAGAAAATCAAACTATGGTAATCGCAAGTCAAAAATATGACATGTGTGATTTATCAAACTATATATTAAAGAGTTCATTAACTACATATAATAAAAAAGAGTTTCATTAACAACGTAAAAAAAGTGGTTCATCATTGTCGAAAAAAGCAACATATATATCACACAAGTTAAAATTGTGTGATTAATGTAGTTGATTTTCTTTTTCGTAGGGAAAAAAATAATTCAAGTTCTTCCAAAAATAAAATTTAATATTCACAATATTTAACTAAAAATCATTTAATTAATATTTAGGCTTATGCTTTCCTTTTTTACTTTTTAGCTTTAATTATTCTTAATGATTCTTTTAAAACACAAAAAAATCCTTTAATTTAAGTGAATTATTTATTATTATTATTATTATTATTATGTATTGGTGTTGATATATATATTTATTGAAAAACTAAGTTACAGAGCAATAAAATTCTTTTAAGAGGATAAAAGAAACTAGGAGAGGACAATAAAGTTATTTTATCCATATTTTGAAATTCTAAACTGGGTCAATAACTTAATTAGGGATTTGTGAAGTTTAACAACTTGATTTTGAATTTTCCTATTTCAAGCAACCTTATATAAGATTTTCCCTATATTTTATTTTATTAAATATTAACATTGATATATATTGATATATTAAAGTCATTTTATCCATATTTTAAAATCCTTAAATAAGTTAATGACTCAATTAACAAATTATTCAATTTATTATCCTAATTTCAATTTTTCCTATTTTCATTGGGTTTATATGGGATTTTCTCTATTATAGTTTAATAAGATAATACAAAAAAGTATTTTCTTACCTCTACAAAATAGCACTAACACAAATACATATGACATATAAATATATACTCTACAAAATAGTTTAATAAGATATATATTTGTATATGACATATACAAATATATATGACACAAATATAAATTAATCAATTGCATTAATAAATTTTGTTGACCACAAACTATTCTTGGAACCTAATCTTAAATTGTTCTGAATTAAAAGAAATATATAAGAACTAAGATGTTTCAAAATATATAATCAAAAGTGTTTATTAATATCTTTGTGAATCACTCAAATTAATTCAAACGCTTACCAAACAATAATAGAACAAATAAAGCACAGAAAGGAATAATAAACTTGATAGTTGATACTTTTTTTTTTACTAAAGATAACTTTATTTGAATAAAAGCTTCAGTAAATGTCATAAAGTAGTCATAAACTTGATAGATTTGGTCTATGGTACATCACACACTCACCAGTTTTGCTATTTTAAATGTCATAAAGTAGCCTTTTAGATTATGTGCTTAAGTCATCTCGTAGGTTGTTTCTTTGTCGTGACTACACTTGTACAGCTTCAATTCATTGTATTGTACAGTTACTGAGTAATGGAATACCACTTTTTACTCAAAAAAAAAAAAAAAAAGCACAGAGCCTAAGTGTACACTTTGCAAGACTTGTAAATTTCAGTAAATTATAAAAATATATTATTCGTGATTTACAAAGAGTATAATAACACCATGCATGAAGAAGATGGCTATATATGACATATAAATATACATGCGTGTCATAACAGGGAAAAAAAAGCAACGCAAGCATGCCATAAAAAAAAAGCAGAACAACCTGAAAAAAAAAATTAATAAAAAGAAAACGCAAGTTGAACTTACAGGTTGATTAGTGCAGTGGAGTAGGGGACCACGTAATTGCCGTTGGTGACGCAATCTTCAGTGAGGGGAGGAAGAAACTTGAGCTACCAAATGGAGTGGGGATCAAAATGTTGAAGACAATACAAAGAAAAGGGAATAATAGGGAAAGGAGTGGGGTTGGCAGTTGGAAAAAAACAAAGACATGTGCAAGTGTGGGTGTAGTTTTAAGATGTGAAGATGAGAAAATGGAGGGACGGGGTGCACGCAGATGAATGGGAAAGTGAGAGAGGGAATAATTAAAGGTAGGGAAAGAGAAGGGGGTGGAGGCGAGAAAAGGAAAGAGATGGGGGGAGGTGGGAAAAGAAAAGGATAAGGGGGTAGGGCGGGATGGGTTTTGATTGGTGGGGAAGGGATAGGAAATTCCAATTTTTTTTATTTAAAAAAAGGGTCAGGTGTGGCGCCTGACCAGGCAGGCGCCACACCTGACCAAATTTTTTTTTTATTTAAAAATTGGTCATGTGTGGCGCCTGGCCAGGCAGGCGCCACACCTGACCATAAAAATTTTTTTTTAAAAAAAAAAGGGTCAGGTGTGGCGCTTGGCCAGACAGGCGCCACACCTGACCATAAAATTTTTTTTTTAAAATGGTCAAGTGTGGCGCCTGGCCAGACAGGCGCCACTCCTAACCATAAGCTAGTGTGGCGCCTGGCGTGCCAGGGGCCACAGCTGGTAAAAAAAACATAAAATATAAAAAAAATAAATAAGCAACTGTGGCACTTCATTAAGGAAGGGCCACAATATGTGCACCACCTTTCAACCTTTTTGTAGTAGTGTTCTTTTCTTTTCTTTTCCTTTCCTGAGCCATGTCTTTGTTGTAACCCCCTGTCATGATTAGCGTAATTATGATTCGATAACACATAATTAAAATAGATTAAAGACCGTCAGATAATTTAAACTCATTTCAACTTCCTACCTTATAGTAGGGTTTTCACAAAATCTTTCAAAACTTTTCCTTATCCAGGCCTCAATTTCAAATTTTCGAATATAATTACCTGTGTAGTTAATTCACATTCCTACATATCAGAGTGTATAACCAAATCCCCGACAACCCCCGAGTTTTATACATATATAAACTAAGGGATTATAAGTCTCTACTAGGAGATTACATGACTACAATTAAATGTCATAACTACATCTCAAAATATACAGTAATCTCAAATTCAAAAATAGATAACCAACATCCCAAAATCAAATATACCCCAAAGGGTCCTAATCGTTCCAGGTTGCTCGCTTCTCTTTAGAGCCATTTGCCCTGTCTGAAATGTTAGTCATTGGAAAGAATGAGATTCAAGAGAATCCAATAGTAACAAATCACTTACTCAATGCATAAACACATAGCATATATGATCATGTTAAGCAGCATCACAATGTATCATGGCTCATGCCACAAACGACAGCACTCATGGTTGTAAACACTATACGTCATCTTTCACTCCGATCTCTATGTATCATAAAGTATCACTATGCGTCAGCTTTCGCTGCGAGCTCAAAGCATCACAATGTATCACAGAGTATTCTCAATGCATGACAAACATACATACAATGCCTCATACACAGTATAAGAGAAAGAGTCACTACCTTGTTCTTTCCTGCCGCTCTTCGGCACCGTGGGCTCTCGAGGGCGGCAAATGTCAAATCCTATAAACCAAGTTAGGGACAACCCATCAATCTCTTTTTCTAGTTCTTAATTTCAAAGTACTTTAAGTTGGTTATCATTTAAACTATTTAGGTGACCATTATAGGCCTAAACATATGCCTAAAGGGTTGGTAAACACTACCTCGAAGATCCCTTTTTCAAAAGAAGAACACTAATTTTAGGCTAACTCACTTGAGTGGAGAAGGCCTCAGTCGAGTGTTTCCCCCAATCGCACTTGAGTCCCAACGAGTGAGACACAGAAAGTGTGTACTTGAGAGCACCAACACCTCCCAGATGGCCAGTGTACTTGAGCACTCACCCGGCCACTCGAGTGATGACACCTAGTCACCCAAGTCCCATCGAGTGGGGTGCAGGAAGTGACAACCCAAGACGCACACCCATAGTGCTACATGCACATGCACTAGAGTGATACCATATGCACTCGAGTGATAATGTATGTCACTCGAAGATGAAGAAGTTCACTCACAATCTCCGCTTGAGGACTTAACCAAAACACCGAGAATTTCATACTGCACTCGAGTGAGACCTTACCTCACTCGAGTGAGGCTTATTAGAAGCCAGATCGCAACAACTGATATGGTTTTCCAGATTTACCAAAACTGGCTCCAATGGTTCCAGAACTTATACCAAAACTCATTTCCATCTAGGATTCCTTAAGGAACCAGTTGGTAGCCTCAAAACACCTAAATTCCTTCCCAATCAACACATACCCTGTTTTTACCCAAAATGCAACCTAAAACCACCAATAACCAATCTCACTCCCACAATTTCCCAATCACTTCTAGTGGTTCAAGGTCATAGTTTGGTACCAATTCTACCACCAAACACTAACCAATTCATATCTTTCAAAATCTCAAGAAATCAGGGCAAAAATGTAAGCTTCTCAAAACTCATTCATTGGCTACATAATTTAAATCAAAATGCTACTAATAACTCTTACCTCTTCGTTTTCCCAAAGTTGATTCTTTGGTTTCTCAACCTTCAAATTTCTTTAAACACTAATACACCACCTTTCAAAAACTAAAACCATAGCCATGAAGCCCTTTCTATCATGAACAACTTTAGAGAATACTATTTGGGCCAAAGAGATCATTTTCAAGGTCAAACACTCACCTTTTCTTTTCTCTTTCTTGCCTAGTTTCAGCTAAAATGGAGAATGATGAGAGAGAGAGAGAGATATTGATGAAGTTATAGATTTTCATGCCCTCCCATGCAACTTAGCAGACTTGGAGGGAGAGAGGAGAGAGGAGATTGTTTTTGAAACTTTGACCAATCCTATGGCCATCATAATGACACTTGGCAAGATCTCATTCCACCCTTTCATGAACTCTCATACTCACATACACACTTGATTCCTCCCTATTGATCATTCAAGAGTCAATCCTAGCCATTAACCTCGAGGTACCTATGAGTTTCCTCTTCAATAACTGACCAATCAGTCGGTAATTTACCACTTTACCCCTGATTATCACAGTGCTTACTAAACCATCACCAAACACATTTTACGTCACAATTCACGTCATATACTTTAAAAGTGCTTAATTAAGATTAATTACATCACTTTGAAGTTATTAGCCCTTAATTACAATTTAGGATATTACATTTTTCTTCTTCTCCCAGCAGTACTAAGTGGGAGAGAGTATGTGTGTGTGTGTGAGAGTAAGGAGAAGAGGAGAGTATTCTTGGTTTCTCTGGATTATTTTGTTAAGTTATCTACCTCATCCTTCTAAGCTCGTCTTTTATTTTCAGTTTTTGATGGAGTATAAATTTAGGGTTTGTTAGATTTTAAAATCCTGAGCCTTCTAGTTATTTTTCTTTTAATAGAGATAATGAGGGTTGAATAAGACTTCTATGGTTCATAATTTTACTTCAGTGTTTGATTTAAGAAAACTAAAGTTAGGGTTTGGTTAAGAATTATGATTTATGATATGGGTTATCTAGAATTCAAATTTAATGATATATTTTAACTTATTAGGAGGTATATTGATTATTAAATGGATTGGATTGAAGGTTTATGATGAGATGTAAATATTAAGGATTTAAAGTGAGTAAATTCTTGGGGATTTAAGGATGGATGGATAAAATTACTATTGTCAATAATTTTAATGAGTGGAATAGAGTTATTAGATGATAAAAATATGATTAAAATAGAGAATAGAGAAATTGGATTATGGTAGTTGAGAATTTTGGGAATTTGAATTAAAGTGAACAATTTGAAGGTTATATGAAGTTTTGGGATAGAGTTTAATTTTTGAGTTAAGTTTTCAGTTGATATTGATAATGTGATTATTAGAAATGAGGTTTGGTAATTGCATTAGTTGAGTTATTGGAGCTATTATGACACCAATTTTGATATTGGCTTGTTTGACAATGGTCAAATATGAGAGTTGGGACTTCTAAAGGGACTTTAAGCCTATAAATTGATTTTGATAACTACTCAATTAGTTTATAATCTAATGTGTGATGATACTTTGATTGTACGTACTTGGTGACTAGAGCACGTGCTTATTAAGTGGTTGGTAAATTATCCGTGC
The DNA here is from genome assembly GCA_963210345.1 of Inga oerstediana. Taxonomy (NCBI): domain Eukaryota; kingdom Viridiplantae; phylum Streptophyta; class Magnoliopsida; order Fabales; family Fabaceae; genus Inga; species Inga oerstediana. The sequence goes on along the minus strand of OY723410.1, from coordinate 36,874,272 downwards.
ATAGCCAGAGGTAACCACTTTCTACTTATCATAGATGCTAATGTCTTGCTTTTGAGAGATTTTGATATTATGAGAAGATGAAATGAGATATGTACTTTATATAGGTATGGTATATATACTCTTCATTTTAGAAAATTATTGCTACAGAGGCATCGTCTCATCCTTATTCATGATGTGGTAGAGATGATCTCTCCTGTTCTTCCACCCAACCCCTTTCTTTATCTTTCCACTTCTTGTTGTCTCACACAGCAAACCTATCCTGTATCACAAATTTAAATAAATCAGTAACAATTAAATAAATTACAATTAAATGCAATTAATTAATTAATTAAAGGTTATATAAATTATAAGTATTTACATTTGATTCATTAAATTAAATTGGTAACCTTCACAGCCTCATCCCATGCTATATCCTTTGACGTTGAAGGAACCTTCTTCTAGTTCTAGAAGTAGATAGGGAACTAGATCCAATTCGTACCCAGCTCATTTAGATAGTGGTGAAATAAATGACCGCTATTCTCAACTGATTGGTCCGTGGCCTCATTCAACAGAACTACTACACATAGCCCTAGGCCCAACTTATTTAGAGCGTGATATCCAGTCTCCTAAAGGTGATGTTCCCCTGCTCATCTACACAATTCAACACAAATTTTAATTAAACTTAATTTCACATTTCAACCACTGTAATTAAAACATTAACTTTATTAAAACAATGTTTTACCTTGAACTTGCACCTTAAACCCAGTCAACTACGAAGATGATCATCGTGAGTTAATTTGGTCCCTAGCCTCCTCACTATCAAGGAACAGCTCCACCTCACTCAGTGGAATATCAAAATCAAATTCCTCAAACTCGTCATAGTTGCTAACACTAATATCAGCCCCTATGGTTGAATACGCACCTCTAGTGGGGTCGGTTGATGTAGGATCCCCTACTGTGGGGTATCTTACTGTGGCGGGGTCACCTGCTGCAGTTACATGGGGACATGTGCACCTGTGGAGTGCCCTCTACCCCAACCACTGCCCTCCTACCTGACTGCTGTTCCTCCACAAAATAGGTCCTTTGGGGGATGCGCATCCTCCTTCCCTTCCTCCTTTTTTCTTTCGAATGTAACACCCTTCCTTGAAAGACGGGAATATAGTTCGAAAATGTGTCATAAAGATAATTTGGAGACCAACGGATACTTTAAAATTCATTAAAGGTCCCAACTTCAAGACAGAATTTGGTCATGTGATAAAGTAGGTTTTCAAAAACTTTTCATAGCCTATTTAATACAGTTTTACTTCCAATTTTGAATCTATTTGGCCTGCTATTTACTTCTATTCCATTTATAAATATCAAAGTGTTCAACAAAATTTCCAGATAGATTTTCGAGTTATATTAATAAACTAGTAGGGTTTGCAAGGCATAATTACCCGTTTAAGTTCCCATATGAGGGATTACAAACCAACACACAAGTCTATGATAGATACGTCTACCTCTACTACATTGATCTTACATTTACATCATATGCAACTTATACATTCATCCAAATATTGATAACCAACACAAAACTCTAATCTCCTAGCCGTGAATACCAGTCGTCACACGGCAGCATTCACATTCATCACAATAGATGATATACACATACATATAAAATATTATATATGATATAAGAGAAAGAGTCACTACCTTGTTCTTTCCATTCTTGCTCGGGCACGGGTTTCTTATGCTCAGAGCATATGTCAAATCCTATAAATCAGAATTAAGGATGATGAGTTATTCCCTATTCCAATTCTTAAATAACTCCAAAACACTTGAGGTTGGTTATCATTTGAGTCCCTTATGTGGCTATGAGAAGCTCAAACAAAAGCCTAAAAGAGTTGGGAAGAGCTAGATCAGAAACCACCTTTCAAAAGTTCAAAATGCTAAAATTGGGGGTTGGTCGCGGCCAAGGAATTCTTTGGGTACGGCCAAAAACATATCAGAAGCTTTTTGGTTGTGGCCAAGAATCTTTTGGGTCCAGTAAAACACAGGTCAGAAGCTTTGTGGCTACAGACAAGAATCTTCTGAATTCGGCCAAGAACAGGTTCGACACTTTTTGGCTGTGGCCAAGAAAATTCTTGTTGCCTGGCTGAACTTTCAAAAATCATAACTAAATCTACAATAATCAAAATGTGGTGATTCTAAGTCCTACTTGAAGCTTTTAAAGTCCTCTATACAGAAAAAATATGAATCTCTACTATCTACAACCACAAAAATATAGAATTCAACGAATTTCCATACTGTTCCAGAATTGATTCCAGTTTCAACCTCAAATTTTGGAAATATATAACTTCCAGCACACAACTCTAAATGACACCTATTATATATCGATTTAAATCTTGACATATTTACTACTAGACTGGAAAGTTTTAGAATTTGTAGATACCATTTACTCATTCAAAACTGTCATGATATCTATCTGACTTGCATAGAGTTTTCATTGACAAAACTTCCAATTTTTCAATATATGTTTCCAATTGTCAAAATTCATAACCAAGGCTACTTCCCACACAATTTTTTGAATAGAATCTAATGGAAACATCAAAACAATTAAATTCCCATTCCTTTCATAAAGTTCTATTTTGGGTAGAATTTAAACACAAATTTTCACAATTTCCAAACTTTCCATTCAAGCCTCAAACTAGTTCCATTTGTCCAACACACACAACAAAACACTATTACTACCATCAAAACACCATGACTCTCTCAAAACCCTAATATACATGAAAATAGGTCAAAAATCCACAACCCAAAGTTGTCAACCAATGACCACAATATATATATATCAAAAGATTGCTTTTGCTCAACTCTACCACTTTCTCTAGTTTGTTCTTTGATCTTCAACCTCTAGTTTTTCTCGAGCACACAAAACACCACCTCTTGAAAATCTAAAACCATAAAAATGGAGCTTTCATCAAGAGGAATAAGATTAAGGAAGAGGTTTTTAGCAACAGAGGTCATCTACAAGGTCAAAACCCAAAAAGAGATCTCACCTTCACCTTGAACTTCTTTCTCTTTCCTCGTTCCTTGCCTTGGACGATTAGAGAACTTGAAGAGAGAGCAGAATGTGTTAAAATAAAATATCTTCATATCTTCTATGCTCTTAGCTGACTTAAGAGAAGATAGGGAAGAGAAAATGAATTAATTGTTTGACTTTTCCAATTTCTCTTGCTTAAATCATGTGGTGCCAAGTGTCATGATCCTAAGGCTTCTTCAAAAGTATGTAACCATGTAGTTACTTTAACTAATTCCATTAGCCATTTAGTCACACCTCTTACTTTTTTAGTTGATAGTCAATTTCTTCTTTGGTAACTAACTAATTGGTCGATAAATTTCTTTCTTCTCATTTTGCCCCTGACAATGGAAACTCTAGTTAGATTGCCACTTGGTGCATTATATAATTCCACTTCCTCATGCCATGTGCCCATCCCTTCTCTTTTAATTCAATTTAGGCTTTGTCACACTACTCAAGTTTGAATATTGAATTTGGGCACTTTCTATGACCATTTCAGATTATAATTCACGTTTTATTCCCTGAAGGATTCATCTAACATTCATTATATTCACTTTTGAAGTCATTGAGCCTTTACACATATTTTGGGGCATTACACCAGACGCCATTATAACTACAATTATTAACCAATAAAAAATAAATCACAATGACGACCATCCAAGATTTATTTAAAAAAATTATAAAAACAATAACTAGCATTATAAATAATGTAAAATCACAATATTATAATTAAAAAACTTCAATATCTTCTAAAACCTAATTAAAAAGGCATGTACGAAAGAGGTTTAAGAAATAGGCTCAAGAACTCATAAATATTACCAAAACTTACTATAAACAAATCTAGTATGCTCAAAAATGAAATTAAATAGATAACTCTACTAACCTCGAGTGCCTAACTCTTTAGATATTTGAGCAGAACCTCAAATCTTAAGAACACTTCTCAGAGCACGTGGGGAATGATTTTGCCAAAAATTGTAAAATGAGGGGTGGCAACATTTATATAACCTTATGATTTGTAGAGGTTATCCCCAAAATCACTAACTCAACTGCTACAAATAATGAAACTCTACCTCAACCAATGTGACACTTTGTTGTAGTTGTCCTGAACCACTACAAAGATGCAACCCTTTGCATTATATAGCGGTTATTGCCTCAATAACTGCTACAAATTACAAAATAGTTTGTAGCGATTTCGAGGAACTGCTACAAATCTCCAACCTTTTGTTCTCTGTAGCGGTTTTTCCTTCTTAACTACTAAAAACAAACCGCTATACCTTAATTGCTACTAAGTAACCGCTACAACTGTGGCACTAGCTAGGTGCAGTTTCTTTAACGTAACCGCTACAAATTACCATCACTTACAAGTGTGCCATTTGGTGCGAGTCATACCATTACAAATTTATAGCATTTTCCTTTATAACCACTACAAATCCTCATATTTGTAGTGGTTTTTTGGAATTGCTATAATTTAACTACTATGAAATCACAATTTTTTGTAGTGTACTTGCTAGACTCACACAAGGACATTTCCACATTAGAAATTAAAACTTAGTAATCATTAATTTGCTAGTTTAGGTAGCAATGCCTATGCCCTTGTCTAGTATTACATGCAATCAAGTCAACACTTGAATTAAAACAAGTAGTAAAGCAACCAATTACAAAGGAGTCACCAACAATGTTTAACACAAAATATCTCATGAAAGGAAAAACTGAATTACAACCATCTAATTTTAGTACAAAATCATAAAAGTTTAAACTATTCAAACCCATAATCAAAATGGCATGAGATAACAACTTAATCTCATTTAAACTAGTACATGAAGCACACCACAGAGAATTAAGGTCGTCTCACCACATAAAGTGAATTTATAGGAACTAATGCTTATCACCTCAATCCTCATATAGCCTCCAACCTTAATTCTTTTTCTTTGATTTGACAATAGAGAACATTCTATAAAGGACCATCAATCCTTATTGTAATGATTTATAGAGCTTGACTTCTTTTGCACTCATTTGTCATGGAACAATGCATAAAAAATAGTTAATTCTCTAGTAGGAAAAGTTTTGACCTCACTTAGGTTGGTCTTCTTCTTTCCCTTTTCTGGAACCTCTGGCCCTTTTATGGCTTAGAGTTTGAAGGACTTGCTTCTTCTATGAGGTAAGCATGTCGAGGGGATTTGCATACCTCTATGTGTTCAATTCAAGCTCCAAATACTTTAATACATTGCTAAAAGTAAGTGTAACATCCTGAAATTTGGGCCTAAAAGCTTGAGAATAAGTCTAAATCAAGCATACTACTAAGCCTAGTTTAGCAAAAGTCCTAAGAACGCTTAGGAAATAGAATGCTTTTTAGGGACTTAATGATTCAGCATCCAGGTAGAGAATAATTATACAAACTGTATGCTGGCTAAGTGTGTGAAATTAGTCAGATAAATATACCAGTGCAATTGTACACTGGCACACTTAGGTGCCATTTTGAAGTCATACTAAGGGTATATATGGCACCATATGGGGCCTATAAGCCTACATCTGACGTTATCCAAGATACGCCGGTATACGCTTGGTAATTCCCTAAGTTATGGGCCATATGGTGACATCTGAGGGCTTACACGGACACTTGGCGCGATCTTGAATTCATATGGACACATGGCACCAAACTAGGTGGACTCTGCATAAAGTTACTTTAATAAAGTAACATCATGACTTAGCTTTTGTGATGGCACCACAAGAAGGTGCCACATGTCCCACCATCATTGTATTCACTTTATGACTTTTATGTTGGCATACATAGGGGATGCCACCTAGCCCCAATGGTTAGGGGAATTCATTAGACTCTTCCCTGCCCTTGGTAAAGTGGATGGCCAAGTCATAAAGAATAGGAAAGAAGAAGAGTTTGGGTCCCACACAAAGGACACATGGTGTAACAAAAGCCAAGAATCCATAAAGTGACTTTTTGATTTCTGTGTTAGCACTCTTATAAGGAGGCACCTAGTCTTGACCTAGACAACTCACCGGTCTTCGGTCTGACCACATGATTGACTTTCCTAAACACCAAACACGAGAGTCGAAGGAAATCATCAGGCCTCCCTTCCCCTGTCAATAAAGTCGACCATGAGGAGAGAGAAGAGAAGGATTATACCTAGACACAGTCCTTTTCCTTGACACCCTCAGGCGAGCCAGAGTAATTCCCAGGTGAGTTAGTGGGACAAATTTTTAAAAAGGTGCTCTAGGTACCCCTGAGATTTTTAACACTTGGATACGTGTAATAACAAGATTATCCAACACTCCTAAGGCTCTTTAAATTCATCCAAGGCAAGGGAAAAGAAAGTAAAATAGAGAAATCATTAAAAAAAATAAAGAGGAGAGAAGAGGAGTGTTTTAGAGGAAAGAGAAAGTGATCTTGCTCGATTCGAGTCCAAATCGACGTTTCTAACCGATCTAGCCTTCACGAATCTTCTTCTATTCATCGGGGGCTACGATTCTACAATTTTAGATTTTTATCAGAGAATTTTTGTCCTGCCTCTAAAGTTGAGGTGCTGCCAAAATCAAGAACAGACTATAGCATCAGATAGAGGTAAGCGTAGGCACTGATTTGAGCATAATATCATAAGATTTCATTTTTGTTATGTTTTCTTGAGATTGTTATGATGCTAATATTTTGGCCAGACCTAGAACCCTAAGATGAAGTATGATTTTGATGCTTCCATTAGGTTTGAAAAAAAACTATATGGGATAAAGGTGAGGAGCCGATTCTGGGAACATCAAAATAGAAAACATAATTTTGGCCCGAAGACCCTTAAGTTTTGGCCAGATCTGGAAAATAGGGAAGGAAGATTATTTTGACATTTTTGAGGTTCCCAATTGATTCTATTGGCAAAATTATGTGGAGATAGCTTGTAGACATGATTTTAGATGGATTGGGTAGAAAACCCTAACTTTGGAACTTAAGGATAGTTGCTACCATATTGCATTTTATGGGAGACAGATTGCTTGTGGCATGATTTTGACTGATCAAACCTTGTCCAATGATCATGATATGTTTTATATTGATAGTATACATCTTAACCTTTAAATTTATATATAGAATATGCCATTTGGGTTAGTAGATTGTAAGTTATGATTTGTTAAAGCTTAGACACTGAATCTGGAACAAATCCTGAAACAAATTGGTTGATTGAGGATTTTTAGACTCTTGAGCATATAAATGGTAATAGAAGATATTTTTCCTGTAAATAGGACTTAAAGAGCTTTACATAGGAACTGGAACCATCCCATTTGGAATTTTCTAGGTCAAGTTATAAATTTTCAAAGTTGACCAATGAAATCTAACATATTAGGGTTGACCTACGAATTTGTGGATTGTGATAAGTATGGGTCCAAAGAGTAGAGACATGTTTTAGAACCCAATGTGACCACAATAGATACCCAAATCACAAGGGTAAAGAGACACATAATGTGTCTTAGATTAGACACTCATTTGGCATAACACAAGAGTTTTGAAAGATTATGTAAGAGAAACAAGTCATAAGTAATGACTTGCTTTCATGGCTCTAACAAGTCATGTGGTTATGTATCTAGGGCCATGAAACGTTAAGGAAGAGGCAATGGAAGATTCTTCAAGCTTCTTCAATGGTTGGAAGAAGAGGGAGCAAAAAGGACATAAAGGCAAAGGTAGTAAACTTACCCAACTTGCGTGTATTTGATATGTATGCTTGTGCATTAGTGTATATGATTGCTTTGATTAATTATATGATGATATATGAATGATTAAAGCTCTATTTCTATTTATGATATGGCCATAAGTATGTTGTGTGAGACATTGAGCATGCATATCTATCATTATGTTAGCATGAATTTATGTAATGCAAGTATGTTATGCACTAAGCATTTATCTTGCATACATTTTGGTATTTCTTGCTACTAATATTCTCCCGAATCTCACCCTTCCTCACCCAACTATATAGGTATGTTGAGCACACAGGTGGAATGCTTAAAAATGATCAAGAGGAAAATATGACGAAGATTTGAGGATTTATACATGATAATCTATTATGTAAAAAGTATCATGTGATGTGTTTATTTGTATAAACATGCCAAAGTTGAATGATGACATTAGGCATGCATCCATATTTGGTTATGAACCTTTGAAGCTAAGATAAATTGATAATTGAAATTGAACAATGCCCCAAGAATAATGTGCAACTTTTTTGCTGGAATTTTTAATTAACGTTTTTCCAATGCCATAACGAGAACCTTAGAGCTTTTCTATATGTACTAAAGGGTAAAATTTAAGGTGTTAAATAAGAATGTTTTAGTTATGGGTTATGCTAACTTTTATGAGCTCCTAGCTAGAAAGGAGCATCCTGATGAACAAGCTACACTTGTTGTTCATTAGACAATACATGTTCAGCATCTTTCAGTTTCCTTGTCATGTTGGTTATCTCACATAGGTGCTATCTCATACGAGGAGTTAGAAGTACCCCAAAGTTTATCTTTCAATGTAATACACTTGGTGTCACTGTTAAATTTCTTTTATATTTGCACATACACTTATCAATTATAGCAATGTGTATGATAATTTGTGCTATGATGCTTACCTTTTCAGGCTGTGTAGGTCTTTTAATCTCTTCTATGTGAGTAAACCTCTCAACTTCAGGCAATACCATGGCTCTAGTCAATGGCTTAACAATGTCTCATTTTTTTATTTAAATATGACCTTTCAATGCCATATATCAAAATTGTGCCCATTAAAATTATTAATTGCATTCTTATTCTTAGCATCCTTTTTGACTTTTTCACTAAAATTATCCCACATGTAGGGACACAATTAATTTTAACTATGAACATTTCTTTATATAGCACATTGAAGTATACAATATCATGTATTTATATTATTCTTGAAAAACATTAACAATATTTGGATCCACAGTCCAAAGAATATGTTTGTACCTCCCATCACATATTCCAGCAATGTCATTATCATCTATCAAGAATTTCATAGAAATACTTAATATAATATGCTCAATTATGATTCTCAAAAGGCTCATTTTTTGAAAGCTCCCACTTAGATAGAACATGTGAAACTAGCTCCCACTTAGATAGAGCATATGACACTCTTATAAGACTTAATTTCTAAGAACTCCCACTCAAGAAAAGTATTTGACATTTACTTGTTATGTCTCTAATTGCATTGTTATGTTCATAACATCTTGTTATCTGGGAATTTGGGACAACTTGATAGTTTCTTTTGTTCTATATTTATCTTTTTTTTTTATGTTTAATTTCCAGCCAAACAAATCTTTAAAGGGGAGATGCTTCTTTGCTTCTCAAACCCAATTTGATAAGTTCTCAATAACTAATGTTTTCCAAAGGCTACAAGAATTTTATGTCCCACGTTGATTTAATTACCTCCCAGACATTCTCTATCTTCTTGAAAAGATAGTTCAAATGTCTTATACAGTTTGCATTTGTTTCTTTATAGAAAAATTAAGTATTTTCTCTTAAGTATTTTATAGTTTCAAGCATGGATTGGTAGTTGGACAGAGCTTAGGATTCTATTTCCCTCATGAAGTGGGCTCTTTCTTTCGAGGTGTGTCAATATCTTGAATCTCACCATGATCTAAAGTTTTGGTGTTGGAAAGTTTCTCCCTTTGAGATTCCCTTTCACTTTCATTTGATATTGCCTCTTCAGTATCTAATCCCTCACTTTCACCTCCTTGAAGTTTCTCCAAATTTGAATCTTGACATTCACCTTCTTAAGATTCAAGATATTTACTTTCTTCTAAAGATCCATCTTCAAGATTTCTTTCCAGTTACACCTCTCATTCAATTTCAAGTTCAAATGAACCTTACTTTGAATCATTTTCCTCTTGACCCTCCTCAAGATCTTCTCTTTCTGATTATCTTTCAAGATTCAAACTTAAATGAGCAAATCCCTCTTTTATCCATTACTCAAAGGCTCACATTCCTTTAAGTAATTTAGGCTTAGATCAATATTTAGAGGGAACAACAAATAACTTGCTCCTTTTTTTATCTACTACAAAATAGTTCATACTCTGGAATGTTTTTTTCAACATGGTCATCATCCAAAATAATAAAATTTTTGGTTCAGTTCTTTTAGAACTCTTTAAGCTCATATTCATATCAAATAAAATTATTATAAATAATTACAAATATTTTATGATTTTTTTAAATGCATAAAAACCACTAAAAATAATAGTGAAAGCATCTAAAATAGGTCTAAACATGCCTTAAAATATATATATATATATATATATATATATATAATATGTCTAAGTATAGATACTGAATTTTAGGGTTTTACAAATAAACTACACCTCATTTGAGTTAAAACGCATTGTCATATGGCCCAACAAGGAGAAGGAAAAAATTATGGTAAAATTGAAAAAAAAATAGTTTTTCCCACTCTCAACACATGCGATTGATACCCATTCACCACCTTCCCATCCATCAACATTTACATGCTAGCCGTCTATTCTCCATGTGCCGTCTTGAGTTGGAATGTGCATGCACATGGCTTCAATATATTGCTTTGGATCCCCCACGCCACTGCATCATTTGTTAATTTATTTATTTCAAATATTTTTTTTGTCTATTGGGCTGTTTATTCTTTTTCAATGTTTCAATCAACCAACCCAAGTTCATAAATATTTTAATCGGGTCTGGGTCATAAACCCAACTCGTCTGCCCATCCACTGCCAGCAACATTTTTTCACTATTAAGTGAAACGAAGCCATTTCATCACAGGAGTTTATCTTCAATCTCTAGCTGGGCAAATAGACCCTTTTGGGTTCTTTGGTCGGGTCTAACAGACTTGAAACTTCATTCTCCATATCTTCGCCATCTAATGTCGATTTTGGGCACTCTTTGTGTCATTTTCTTCATTTTCTCCTTCTTCACGCAATGGAAACAATCTTGTGTCTAAGAAATGCGGTTTTCGAATGACCTAGTTTTGAATATCAAATTTCTTTGACTCCATTTATGCTCACAATGTGTTTCATGTCTCTTTTGTTTTGGTTTCTCATGTTTTCACATTGGTGTGGGATTCATAGCCTAGAAACTTATGTTTTGTTCAAACCCGATCTTAAGAATCAATTATATCAATCTTTTTCATACAATGTACATGCTATACTGGTTTTCCTTTCATTATAGGGTATGGAAACTAAATTTCATGTTTTTAAATATCATTTATAGAGTAACAAGGCATTTCTATAATGCATAAAATGAAAAGTACATATGAAAAAATGAAGGGCCATTGAGTGCCAAACTGACTAAATCATGAACCTTTACACAATTCCAATGATTTGCATATATTTTTCAGAAGTAAATCATGCTATCTCATATTAGCACATATGGGATAGAATCAAGATATATGAGCACAATACCATGTTCCATAAGTTATTAGACCAAAATCAAAAACTCATGCTAGAAATATGAAGTTGTGAGGCACAACGAAAGGAGAACATTAAAATGCTAGCCTAGGAACAGCCATTGCTCTGATACCACTATAGGATTTCGGACATACCTATAATCCAATTGATTCTCTAAAGTACCCACGTGAGATTGGAGTACTGATATGGACTCCGGTCACGTTATATGGTAGATTCACTATCGAAAGGGATGAGAACCAGAGAGAAGTTTTATGGAAGCTTTTCAATTGTTATTTTCAACTAACTCCCACAAACAAATATCATACCATATGTCATATATGGGAAGTTATCATGATTTGAATTTCAATTATAAAGATAAAATTCCTTTTTCGGACCAATATCTCTCAATGTTTACATAAATGCTCCATGTGTTCATAAGCATGAAAAGAACATAGTAGATGGTAAATTTCTATAGAAATGGTTATATTGAATTTGATAAAATAAAATTAATAATAATGATAATCCATGTTATTTTAAATTTAATAAAGAAAAGAAAACTTATATGATTTATAATAAATTAAACAATCAATAATTGGCATTTAGAAAAGAGACAAACACTACAAAAAAAACATGGAATTTCCGACAGAATTTAGAGTTTCTGAAGGGATTTCTGACAGAATGGATTTCGTCGGTAATAATAGCGTGACAAACAAATTTCCAACATAATTCAAATTCCGTCGAAAATTCTCTTGTAGTTTTCGACGGAATATTCCGTCGGAAATTCCGTCGCAAACTTATTTTTTTATTTTTTAGATTTAAAAAGCCATATGGCAACTCCGGCGACCGCCCACTTATCACCAACGGCGGCGGGTGTCGCAACCTCACGCCGCCACGTGTCGCAACCTCACGCCGCCACACGTCGCAACCTCTTTATTCCTGGAAATACAACTCAATTTGCCTCTCCTTTGATTCGAACCCGGCCACGACCTCATCCGTATGTGCGTGATGCCTTATCGGATGAGCTCAACTGCTTTGGCGTTCTATTATTACACAGTTATATATATAATCTTATTATACATAGTTAATTTTTTATTAACATTAATTAATAACTAATAAATAATTTTTAACAAATATTTTTTTACTAATATTAATTAATAAAAAATAAATTTTATTTTTTATAAATAAATTTTTATATGACCATTTTGCCCCTACAGAGACCAAAAACTATGATTAGAAATTAAAAATATTTTAGAAATTAGAAAATAATAATTAAAAATTAAAATTAAAATTAAACTAAAAATATTAATTAATAAATAATAAATTTTATAAAAAAAATTTTAAAATTTTCAATTTAATTAAAAAATAATAATTTTTAAATTTTCCGACGGAATTCAAATTGCGAGAGAATTTGCGACGGAAATGAATTCCGTCGGAAATTGTGAGGGAATTTCCGATAGAATTCAATTCCATCAAGCAAATTTCTGTTGGAAATTTGAGACGAAATTTTTCCATCAGAATTTTCGTGGCAAAAGACGGAAAATATTCCATGGCAAAATAAATTCTAATGGAATTTCCAATGGATTTCTGTCGGAATTTGTGAAGGAAAATTTTTCCGTGGCAAATTCCGTAAAAAATTTCATGTTTTTTTCGTAGTGTATGGGAACAATGCGATGCATTCATTATATTTCATATAATACACATGAAAATATGTCTAGTAAACTATAACGTTTTATGCTATTCATAAATTATAAATGGAATTACTTTTTTATATATTTTTTAAGAAAATTTTGAATAGTTTAATCTTAAAAAAAAGGACAAAATAACATCAAATCAACGTACAGCTTAATTTTCTTTCTTGGAATATCATTAATTGTCTTTTGCTTGAGCCTGTTATTAAGACTGTGTGAAGCAGACAAAGGCCTGAATGTAAATGACTTTAACAAAGGGGAAAAAAGCAAACAAGTTAGGCATTTAATTTGATTTAACATAAATTCAAATGTTGAGTTTCAAAGGTTTCAAATTTCAATGGAGTTAGGTATTTAGACGGCTCCTATAACTAGAAAACAAGCCATTTCTTTTTCACTACTAGTACTCATAATTTCAAACCACCCATTGTTGACTCTCAAACACTTCAAAGATTCATCATAAAAACCAACCTAAAAAGTTTCTCTACTTTAATTATTAAAAAATATTGACCCCAATCTTTTATTGATCACAATTTTGAACTTTGAAATCTTGTTAGGTTTATTGGGTACAGTTCTCGAAATAGGTTCAACCTATCAGATAGATTTTGAGTCGTTCGTTTAGGGAGTTGAGTCGATTGAATTTGTTTTTTTTTTTTTAAAAAAAAACAGTACTATTCTACTCCATTATCAAATATTTCCTTTGATCCATATATAAGTGTCATTGATCCTTAATAATTTTAAGAAGTAATAATTATTTTTCTTTAATATATACTCATATTTATTAAAGGTAATGATGGGATAATAACATAAAAGTTAGCATAAAAGTTCAATAATAAAAGTCCAATAATATTATATTGCACACACAAAGTATGTCAAGATTGATTATTGTTTTATTTAGTAACCCAAAAAACCTTTTTTATTAACGCCACAAAGAAACTAAAGAGATGAAATGCTATCCAATTGGAATTAGATTGTCCTTTATTTTAGTTCTAGTGTTTCTTTCAAATTTTGTGTTTGGAGGATCTCATTCTCTCTTCTTGAGACTTTCCGAGCAAAGGTAGTCCTTGTTTGTTGTTTCTACGCAACTGGTTCTGAATTTAATTGGGTTGATTAGTTATCAAGAAAGACAAAAATGTCCTTCACTTTGACCTAAAGAATAGAAATGCAACAGAATCTAGGGAAATATCATGCCATTGCCAATTTGACTTGTTATAAAATAAAAATGACTTCTGATTTTTTGTGCTAATTTGATTCAATATACCATCCTCTTCAATTCGACAGGCATAAAGCGGTTAAATAATGAAACAATGTTAAACTACATGACCACCATCATTCTCAAATACCCAAGATTGTCTCAAGTTCTAGGCAACAGATCAATCAAACACAAGGGATTTAAAGGCAATTAACGCGAACCAGTAGTTTAAATACCATAAAACTTCAATATTTATCATAATCAACTAGCTAGACTTGTCTCCCAAAAAAATAGTCAAATAATATAAATTTTGAAACGAAATGAAGAACGGACATAAAATAAAGAAATCAACTACCCATAATCCAATTTAATTTGGCCAATTATTGGATCGATCAACAAAACCCTCACCAAGAAATGATGAATAATAACTTCCCCCGTGATCAAGGAGTGACCAAGATGATCAAGTGGCAATGACCATTGTTCATGGGCGACAACTAGAGTGGCGTCACTACAAAAAAGGCGCTATTTTGTAGCAGTTAAATTAGGGGATTATAGCAGTTTTGACCACTACAAATGTGCGTAATAACGATACGCGAAACCGTTATAAAAAACACCATGGCAAACGGTTTTGTAGCAGTTACCAGAAAATGTTAATGTAGGGGAAACCAACCGCTGTGACATTTATAGTGGGTCTAGGCAACCACTACAATATGCGGTTGTTGATTAGCCTTTGTAGCAGCATATCGCAATTCAAAAATTGCTACAAATGTCAGATAAAATTTATGTAACTAAATTTTTTTTAAAAAAATTGTTGTTTACAATGGTTAAGTAACAGCTACACAAAAGGAGCGAAAATATGTTGCCAAACTTTAGTTATGGCGGGAAATGAAATTTGAATGTTTGGTTGTAACATTTGTTGTAGTTGTAGAACCACTACAAAGGTAAAATGAAATTTGAATGTTTGGCACCATTTGCCGTGGTTGTAGAACGACTACAAAAGTGAAATGAAATTTGAAATTATTGCTCCAGAAATATAAATTTGAACTTTAAATGTTCGTAGCGGTAGCGGTTGCAATAACCACTACAAAATATTGTACAAATATTAAATAAAATTATGAATAATTTTTTCTTTAAATTTATCTATTATTAGTTTAAAATGTGGTACAATAAATGGCATTTTAAATTATACTCCCTCTGGTCCTAATTATATGACATATTTACCTAACTTTGGAGAAATTAATAATAGTAGTTAGATTAGTTAATCTTATTTATTTTCCTAAAATACCCTTATTTAATAATGCTCAATGCACCCATAATGAACAAAAATATAAATTTGGCAATGCGCAAAACTAGCGTTGTGGAATAGAATTCCCAGTCACATATAGATTTGAGGATCAGCAATGAAGCATAATAAAAGCTGTAATAAAATATTCGCAAAAAAAAAAAAGAAAAAGAAATTGCAATAAAATGTAAAGCGACATACTAATGTGCAAAATGTCATAAAAAATATTATCATGAAGCAATCTGTCCCTGATGTTGAATTTTTTAATCTTTATTTTTTTTAAAATATGGATTGATCATTTTGTTTTAATTTTTTTAAAAAAATATTATTATTGTGTTTCATTATTATTGAGAAAGTATCAATGGGGGTATTTTGGGAAGAAATTGACAAAAATTAAAACTTTGTCCTATAATTAAGACCAAAATCAACTCTCAAATGTTGTCCTATAATTAGGACCAGAGGGAGTAATAACTATTATTTGATTAGTTAAGTATGAACATGATGATTATGATTGAGAAATATAATGTAGAGGTAATCATGATTTAAGATCATGACTTTATGAAAGTGGACTTGAAGATGAACGAAAGATGAAGAGACATCTTTATTTATGGAAGGGATGTTGAAAATGTGGAGGAAGAAACACATCTTTGAATATATGAAGAAAAGAAATAATTAGTATATGAAGAAACAAAATAAAATAATAATCATAAAAAAAATTAATATACCTTGCAAGGAAAAACATTTCATTTGAAAAAAGAGAATGAAAAATGAGAGAGAAAAGAGGTTGGAAGAATAGGAAGAAGTAGGAAATGGGGTGTGGTGGGGGGTATTTATAGGGATCCAGTGAGATGTTTGTAGTGATTAAGGTTGCAGTTTTTGTAGCAGTTATGTTTTGTAACAGTTTAGAACTACTACAAATGTTAATCAAAATTTTTAAACAAAACATATAAATTGATTGCTTTATAAGAATGAAAGTGATTATTTTTTAATCATTTGTCAATGCCATCCATGAAGAAAAAATGTGGTGAAAATGTTAATGTTCAATGTAAGATTTTGAACAAAAATTATATTTAAGTGCTAATAAAGTATAACTTATAAAAGCACACCTAACTAGAGGTAAATTCTCATCATCATCTAGGAAGAAGTTTTCAAAACTGGCGGGCTGGAAGGGCTCACTCTCATAGTTGATGTTATCACTATCACCCAAGTGATAAAGGTCTCAAGGCTTTGAGTGAACTTCCATTTTCCAATCTCTATGTCTCTCGTCCTCTACAAAATAAACCTAGTGAGCCTCTAAGGTAAGAATATATGGCTCATCATCTTCAAATTGCCTGGTGTGAATTAGCCTGGGGAAATTTACTGATGTGATGCCTAATTCTTCAGTAGTGAGACCCTTGACGCTGTCATATTTGCCCATGAACACTTGAAGAGTGTTAGGACAAAATGGCCTTGGTAATTTAGTTTGATGGTGTCAACAAGCTTTCCATAATAAGGGATGCCTCCAAACTGCATATTGCCATCATTACTACATGCATAACTACTTGTCCTGAAAGTGCCATAAAGTCCCAAGTTTTGGGTTAGCAAACCTTGATCTCATGAAACCATGCAAAACTTGAAACCATTGACATTGTATATAGTAAGCCTTCTTCTGTGGTCAAGCGGGATGATTTTGAGAGCTTTGAAATCTGGTAAGTGTCGGTCTTGGTCATTTATTATTCGACATGCAAACCAACTTGGGAATTCTCTGTGGACCTTTTCATCAATGTCGTAGGATGTGTGAATATGGATACTGAGTTGACACTTTATATAAATTCTGAATTCCCTTCAGGTGCTCATGAAGTGACGGAGATCCATAGGGTAAATATCAGTATGATTAGATCTGGTCATGCAAGATTACAATCACACAGAATAGTTTCACACTGTAAAGTATTCCAAAAGAAAATTTAGAGAATTCAGCTAATATCCCAGAAATTTATTCAAGCACTGGCTAACCAAAACCAGGGAGACTAGGCTACCCGATAATGATGCCAAAATTTGATCACCTTGTCATTCAAAGCTCCAATTAGTTCAAGAGTAATTAGCTAGTAGCACCAACTTGTTAAATTCCAAGTTTTGATGATAACAAAAGATTATTTTGTGTTGAGGTAAGAAACTCATGTTTTGAAAGTTTAGAAAATGGTTGAAAATGTTACCAAATGCATCTCATAAAGTTCAGAGGTTATTGCTGTGATTTTAACTGATTCACTCGAGTGATGGAAGCTAGCACTGAAGTGATAAGCAGTTTTGCACTTGAGCACAGTGAGTGTTGAACTGAAAGTATTTGACAGAAGCAGTCTTTAGCTGAAAATACCAGAACAACTTGAGTGATAGACATAGCACTCGAGTGATGATGTGATTTGCACTCAAGCATGAAGGCACACTTGTGCAAGTGTTTGATAGACAACAATATCAGAGATAGGAAATGATTGTTGCACACGAGCATAGACTCAATACTCGAGTGATAGCCTCAAAATCACTCGAGTCGTACAAAGTGTGGTACAAGAAGTGTTTACCCTAGAGCAAGGAAAACTTAAAGTGAGAAGTGCACTCGAGCAATGGCTTTGGTACTCGAGTGATGGAGCAACACCCGTGAGTACTAAAACACACTCTTGTGAAAAATGGTGCAAGTGCAGTCCAGAAGCAAAGCCTAAAGCTAAAATGCAGTGGAGCACTCGAGTGAGACTTTGTCACCCGAGTGAAGACCCACATCACCTGCAAGTGCAAAATCACACTCATGAAAAATAGACTACATGTTATCCAAAGACGGTTGTTCAAAGTGCAAAATACACGTGCACTCGAGTGAGACAAGATGCACTCAAGTGAGAACCCACATCACTCGCAAGTGAGAAAATGCACTTTTGCTTTTTGCTTGGAAGTACAACTGAAAAGCTGAAGGAGAAGAGAAAATATGATGTTGTACTTGGTGATGCTTTGTCAAAAGCCAACACACAACAGACTTACAGTGATCAATCCGAACATGGTTTAATGTTATTTATTCATTCTATTTCACTTCTTATTATTATTTAACATCATTTAACATATATTTCAAGTGAGAAATAGGAGTTTGATTGTTTGAATTAGAAATACACAAAGAAAGTCAAACAACGGTGGACAGAATCATTACAACTAACTAACCACGTACCTACCACGATATCTTGTTCAAAGATTTTAAACATACGCATGATGTTCTACAATGAAACGCTCCGCTCCACAATGACTATTATTCAACAGAAAAAATCAACTTACTATAAATACAGCGTTTCAGAGACCATCAAAGACAAGAACTTAGAACGAGAATACACACAAGCAAATTCACGAGTCTCTGTTATTCATATTTTCTCTCTTTTCATATTTTACTTCAGTGTTTATTATATTTGCTCTGTGAGAGAGTTTGAATACATTTTCAAATCATATTCTCATTTGATCTCATGGTAAAGGGACCTTGAGAGGGTAGATATCCTTATGAGAGAAGCAGTTGAGAGAATTCCTAGCAGGACTGTCTGCTCATAAGACTTACAAGGTACAAGTCGTAAAGAACGTTGCTGGTCATAAGGCTTACAGGGGTGTAAGTAGGAGAGAACATTGCTACTCATAAGTCTTGTATATGTAAGCAAGAGAGAAAGGTCATAGATTTGTTTCTGCACCTAAGACTTATCGTAAGGGGGAGAGAAATTTCTAGGTATTAGAATATTTCAGCTCATAGTCTATTCAAGGATGATTGTTGTCTTGCGGCGTTCCGAGAGCCCACTAAATTTTGGAAGAATAGTGAAAATCTTAGTAGGTCTTGATCTCTGAGGATTGGACGTAAGCCTGAATTTTGGGCCGAACTAGTATAACTCTCTGTGTGCTAATCTTCTCAACTCTACTCTATCTATAGTTAGTTTCATATCACCATATCAACCAAAAAATTTATCACATCACCCAATTCACACCCCTCTTAGCTAAAGCTTGTCTCTTTCATTTGGTATCAGAGCAAAGTCTTCTCCAAAGAGCCTAACAAGTTGAGAAGGATCCGGTAAATGGCAACAATAAGTGAGAACATCCTTCCAAATGGAGCTTCTATCACTAGACCTCCTGGTTTTCCTAGAGAACATTTTTTGTTCTGGAAAGCTAAGTTCAAAGTGTTCGTGATGGCTAATGAATACAGTCTACGAAATGTAATTCAAGATAGTGACTATGTTCCAAGAAAATCAAAGATAGAGTCATGAAAAAGAGCCTAGAAGAGTTTGACAAAAACGACAAGAGGTTAGTAATGTTAAACAGTAAAGCAATTTTAATGATATAAAATGCCCTCAGTCAAAAAGGATATTTCTGAATTTGCACACTACCAACAGCCAAAGATATATAGGATGCTCTTGAGATTGCTCACAAAGGTACATCTGGAATCAAAGAAAATAGAGTCAATACTCTTATTACAGAGTATGATATGTTTCGGATGAAACCTGGAGAAAGAATCTTAGAATTCAAACTTAGATATACTCATCTTATTAATCAACTATCGACACTTGGGAAAAGATTTGATCAAAATTCCCAGGTAAGAAAAATTCTTAACATTCTTACTAAAGAATGGGAAGCAAAGGTAACAACTATCGAAGAAGCTAAAGAAGAGTCAATGAGATCCGTAGCTGCACTCTTTGGTAGCCCTTCTGAGTATGAAGGAAAGTTAATGTTCAAGAAGGAACTAGAAGAGTTCGATAATAAAAAGAAAAGAGGAGTTGCTCTTAAAGTCATCTAGGAAGATGAGTCTTCAGAAAATGAAGACGTCCTTGATGATGATGATATGGGAATGATCATGAGGAAATTCAAGAAGTTCTATAGAAGAGGCCAAAAGAATTTCAAGAATTACTAAGCTGGACCAAGCAAGAAAGAAAACAAGGAGTAACAGATAGTATGCTACAAATGTGGAAAGCCTGGACACATCAAATATGAATTCTTCAAAAACAAAGACAAGAAGAAGTAGAAAAAGAAAGCATACATATCATCTATATGGGGTAATAGCTCATCAGATGAAGAAAGCGACAATGACTAAGCTGCAAATCTATGCTTAGTGGCCAAGGAAGAAGAATCGGATTTCAAGGTAAGTGACTCTGAACCTACTTATGATGAGATATTATTTGAATATAATGTATTGCATATTGAATTCATCAAGGTAGCTAAAGAAATGGTGAGTCATAAGAAGAAAGTAAAAGAGTTAGAAAGTACTATCATATTATCATGTGCAGTGTGTGAAGAAAAAGACAAGAAAATAAATGATTTAAAAAATTGTGGAAAGATTTACTAAAGGAAGTGAAACTCTTAAAGTTATTCTAAAATCTCAAATAGCTTCCCTTGATAAATCTGGAATTGGATATAAGTTTGATCAAGATAAAAATAAAGGAAAGAAGAGAAAGGGCAGTAAGACTTATCTCAGATATTTTAAGAACTATGTGCATACATCAAATCCATTTGCATCATGTAGTTACTGTAATAGGAAAGAACATTATACTTCATCATGTTATTTTAGAAAAGGACATGTCATTGGTACGTATAAATGGGTTCTGAAGGGGACACATGTACCAAGAGTAATGCATACTAACCACGAAGGACCCAAGAAAGTGTGGGTACCTTGAAGAAATAAGGCTTTGTCGGCTTTTTGCCTTGGTAACCTCTTCAAAAATAACCAAGGATCGCAATATAGGGTGCAATCCCGGATCGTCTCTCGAAGAGCCTTTTATTAATTAACTAGAAACTAAGTGCAATAATTGACATGAAATGAGTTAAAAATGGTTTTTAACTTTTTATCTAACAACTAAGTTGCAATTAAACTAAAATGCTTTCAAAACTAATATTTTTGGATTTTTGGAATAAAATTGATATGGAATGGAAATGGGTTAAGAATGCAAATGATGAAGATGCTCTTGAAAATGATTTTCAATGACTATCCTTGCTAAATTAAAATATTTTGGAAATTAATACACTAAGCTTCTAATATAACAAACCTCATTAACCAATGAGTCTAGCATCACAAGAGAGGAACCCCTACTCTTGAAATGCTATTAAGCCCTCTTAGTGTAATGAGTTTCTCTAAGTTTTCTAATATATCAAACCCCAATTACCATTGAGTCTAATACTTAAACTCATGAACTCATTTATTTAAGCATTATTAAAATCCCTTAGAGAATGACTATGGAATAAGCAATGCATTTAGGTTCAACTACAATTCCAATTTAATCAAACTATCTAACAATACCATGTAAAATAGAAAGAAACAATAGAATCATAGATAAACATATATATAACCATATATATTGATGAGCACAAATCCTCATTACAAATTCCAAATCACAACAACTCAATTCATAAAAATTGTAACTAAAATCATAGTCTCATTACATAAATGAATTCTTAAACCTAAGAAATCACAAATATAATGAGCTATAGATAAAATAAACTCCCCTTTGAAGCATATGTGAGCTCAAGTCATCCCCAAGAGCTAAGGAAATCAACCACTCACAGCCATGGATTCAAGAAATATAATCATTCTCAGATTCAAACATTCAGCCATATATACCACTGATTCAATTACCCACTTAACACGAAACCAATTAAGCTCAGGGTTGAAATTGCAACACAAAATAAAGCAGAGAGTGCCACGGTCTGGACTGAATTGATGGCCAAATATGAACCCAGAAAATCCAGATGAGCCTCGGCTTGTGGTAATATCTGAATAGAGGAAGATGCTACGGTCTGTGAATAATGGAAGGTGTGAGAGGATAGGGAGACCGATGGAACAGGATTAGGGAGCTTTAGCGATGGTAATTTAATGAGGTAGAGTCAACTGTTGTAGCTCTGGAAGGAGAAGGACTTGAAGGACCGAGATGATGGCGACGATGGTGGTGTTGTTGATGGTTTAAGCTTCCTCCGGTGACTCCAACTCTCACCTTTTACCTCTAGTTTAGTTACCCCAATCCTCTCCAGCTCTCTTTACCGTGACACTGAACCTCCACGGTGTTAGGAGAAGTGGTCACCGGCGGCTATGGTGAAGAAGATGAAGGTCGCCGCCGGTGACCAAAGAAGAGGGAGGAAGGAAGCAAATGAAGATGACTCGATGATGATGATCTGTGATCCAGGTCCCCGCTGGTCATGCCATGCTTGTGCGGCGCTCAGCTCTAAATATCACTCCCAGCTCTATCTGTATCGGGTTGCTGCATATCCATCAGCCATATCCACCGAGTCCTCTTGTTTCTGTTCTCAAATCACTCTCGGGTCTATTTCAATATTGGGCCTTCGTTTTCAGCTTCAGATGCAACAAGCCCAACACACAGTGGCCCTAGTCTGCTACGCAATGATCTCAACACAGAGCTTCGGATCTCCATTCTCGCCTTTGTCTCGGACCTGGGCTCAGTTCTTCTGATGCAGAAATGGGAATAGTAACCCTAGTCAAAACGCAAGTTTTAATCAGGGACTTCAATGAAAAGATGAAAACTTCTCTAGAGGGACTTAGATGAAACTTTTTGAAACATTGATGGGCTGAACTGAAATTTCTGAAATTCTGGGGTACTTTTATGTATTTTTTTTGGCCTCTTTCCTTCATTCTTTGTAATT
Organism: Inga oerstediana; assembly: GCA_963210345.1. Classification (NCBI taxonomy): domain Eukaryota; kingdom Viridiplantae; phylum Streptophyta; class Magnoliopsida; order Fabales; family Fabaceae; genus Inga; species Inga oerstediana. The sequence continues at coordinate 36,851,063 of OY723410.1, read as the reverse complement.
TTTACAATATTATTGGGCCATTTTCTGTGATTTTACCCAAGGTTCAAAATATTAATTCTGGCCCTCCAGATCTCAAAATTTCTTCCTTCACACCTATAATGCAAGTTTAAGCTCAAGTAGCATCAAAAGTTCAAGGGACAATTGTATAAAAACATAATTAATAAATTTTGACCATTTTTGCTCCTAATTCCCATTAATTCAAAATAATCGTCCCTAACCAAAACTAATGCTTAATAATGCAATAATGTCCTAGAAAATACATTAAAATCCCAAATTAAACATGAAAAATTCATATAAAAATATGGTTCAATCATACCTAAAGCTTGATCATATCAATCTAGGTATGTCTCAAAGCATCCCGAGCAAACAAGTGGTACATTGATAGTGGATGTTCGAGACATATGACTGGTGAAAGAAATAAGTTCACCATGCTGGAAGCCAGAGAAGGAAGAAAGGTAACTTTTGGAGGTAACCAATATGGACGAATTGCTGGAATTAGTGAAGTGAGAAAATTCAATGGTGTTCAAATCAATGATGTATAGTATGTTGAAGGATTATGCTACAATCTTCTAAGTGTGAGTCAAAGCACTGACAAAGATAACTGGGTAATCTTTGATTCAGAGGAATACTTGATAGTAAACAAGAAGGATGTGCCACTTAACAAAGAATCCATCAAAGCAAAGATTCAAGCTCAAAGGGATGGTAACTGTAATACTATTGATTTAAATTCAAATTCTTTTGAAAATTGTTTTCTTATCAAATCAGAGGAGAGTTGGTTATGGCATAAGCGTCTAGCTCATGTTAACATGAACCAACTTTACAAACTGATTAGAAAATATTTAGTTGTTGGTCTTCTTAAACTTAATTCAAAGATGACATGATTTGTGATGCATGTCAAAAAGGCAAACAAACTAAATCTTCTTTCAAAACAAAGTATGAGATTTCTACTTCCAAGCCTTTACAATTACTTCATATGGATTTGGTAGGTCTAGCGAGAGTAAAAGGTTTTAGAGGAAATCTATATACCTTAGTAATTGTCGATGATTTTACAAGATTTACATGGACTATATTTATTACTTCAAAAGATAAAATATTTGTTGAATTTATTATATTTGCTAAAAAGGTTCAAAATGAGAAAGGTATTTCTATTGTCTCTATCAGGACAGACCATGGAGGAGACTTTGACAATCAACTCTTTAAGGATTTCTACAACAACAAGGGAATAGATTATAACTTCTCTGCACCTAGAACTCCTTAGCATAATGGAGTAGTAGAAAGGAAGAGCAAAGTTCTCACAGAAATGGCAAGAGCAATACTCAATGAAAAAGAAATGTCACAAGTATTCTGGGCAGGTGCAACGAGTATTGCATGCTATATTTCAAATCGCGTATATATTCGCAAGTCACTTGGAAAGACACCATATGAATCTACAAAGGAAGAAAGTCAAACCTTGCTCATCTACACATCTTCGAATGCAAGTGCTTCATTTACAACAACGGTAAAGAAAACTTGGATAAATTTGATTCAAAGTCTGATGAAGGTTTATGTATAGTATATTCTAATAGAAGTAAAGCATATAGAGTTTTTAATAAAAGAACATGTACTATTGAAGAATCCATTCATGTTGTGTTTGATGAACTTTATTCTCAGATAAAGTCTTTTGAAGAAGAAGAAATGGATTTGATAAAGAAAAACAAAACTATTTCAAATCACAATGATTTTGAAACAAATAATTTTCAAAATGAAGAAGGTGTCAATGATCATACTCAACCAAAAGCATAGAGACATATTAAAGATTATCCAATTGATCAAGTAATTGGAGATATTCATGAAGGTGTCAAAATCAGAAATAGAATTCTTAATGTAGTAACTTTTTCTACTTTTATTTCTGAGATTGAACCTTTTAATATTGAAGAAGCACTATCTAAAAAGGATTGGATGATTGCTATGCAAGAAGAATTAAATCAATTTCAAAGGAATCAAGTTTGGGATTTGGTACCTCAACCTAAATATCACTCAGTTATAGGAACCAAATAGGTTTTCAAAAACAAACTTGATGAATCAATAATCATTGTGAGAAACAAGGCAAGGTTGGTTATCAAAGGCTATAATCAAGAAAATGGTATTGACTATGAGGAAATATATGCTCCACTAGCAAGATTGGAAGCAATACGAGTACTCTTAGCCTTTGCTTACATTAAAGGTTTTAAACTTTATGAAATGAATGTAAACAAGTGCTTTTCTAAATAGTTATGTTATGGAGAAAGTATATGTAGAACAAACTCCTGGATTTGAAGATGAAACAAAGCCTGATCATGTTTTCAAACTTAAGAAAGCTTTGTATGGTTTGAAATAAGCACCCAGAGCTTGGTATGAAAGGCTAAGAAAATTTCATCTTAGTCAAAACTTTGTTAAAGGAAAAGTAGCTACAACACTCTTCATGAAACATAACAAAAATGATCTTCTAATTGTTCAAATTTATATTGATGATATTATCTTCGGTGCTAATAATAAATCTCTTTGTCAAGAATTCCCCAAGCTTATGTAGGGAGAGTTTGAAATGTCAATGATGGAAGAATTAAACTTATTTCTTGGACTTAAAATCAGCAAAGGAAGAATGGGATATTTGTATCTCAAACTAAATATTTGAAAGAGGTGTTGAAGAAGTACAGAATGAACAATTCTAATGGAGTTGATACTCCAATAAGCTCTACAACACTGTTGGATGCTGATGTAAAAGGCCCTGACTTCAACATCACTAAATATAAAGGAATAATTGGTTCATTACTCTATCTAATAGCAAGCAAGCCAGATATACAATTTAGTGTTGGAATGTGTGCAAGGTATCAATTCGCTCCTAAGGTGTCACATGCAGAAACTATAAAAAGAATCTTTAAATACCTAGGAGACACTACAGAACTTGGCATATGGTATTTAAAAAAATGAAACGAATATTTGATGGCCTATTCAGATTCAGATCATAGAGGATATAAAACTTACAGGAAAAGTACTACTGGACAATGTCAATTCCTTGGAGGTTCTCTGGTATCATGCTTTAGCAAGAAGCAGAACACAGTGTCAATATCTTCTGCTGAAGCTGAATATATAGTTGCAACAAGCTATTGTTCTCAAGTACTATATTTGAAGTAACAACTCCGGGATTTAGGGATATACTTGAAGGAGATACCAATTTACTGTCATAATACTAGTACTATTAGTTTGGCCAAGAATCATGTACAACATTCAAGTACAAGCACATAGATATCTGACATCACTTTTGTTAGAGTAAGCGTTTCACCCAAAAGGGGGTGAATTGGGTGACACTAAATTTCTTTGCAAATATAAAAACTTGACGGTGAATATAAAGCAATAATGAGTAAGGAGAAATATCACCGAATTGTACACTGAGAGTTATACTGGTTCGGCCATAACCACGTTGACCTACGTCCAGTCCTCAGAGCTTCTTTGAGAATTTCACTATAACTTCCAAGATTCAGTGGGTTCTTGGCACCTCAGTACAAGCAAGTTCCTCCCCCTGGACACTCGCTCCCCCTTACAAGTTGTAATCCAATCCCAACTCAAGGTTCCACGACCTTAAGTTATCTCAATAACAAATATTGAGCTTGAATGAAATATCTCTCTCACAGAGTGAATAAGAATCACTGAAGCATAGAATTACAAATATGAGTAAAACAGAGTAATGAACTTGATGATATGTTCGTGTGTGTGTTCTTGTTTTTTTTTCTCTGTTTGGATGTTCCCATATATATAGAAGTGTTGGTAGTAACTGTTAGAACATTTTCTTCTCATCCGTTGGAGAGTGCGCAGCCACTGTTGACTTTTCCCATATTTGAAAAATATCCATTTGTGGTAGGTGACATTTAAACGTTACATTTGACTTTCCTTATTTGGTAAGATCTCTTCATTGTTTATCTGTAAATATGCTAAGAATACTAATACAATGAAAGGTTAATCATATAGGAAACAAATCAATGAACGTTGGAATGATTTCTAAATTTCTGGACTTGCATACTCAAGTAGTTACTCGAGTATTCATTAAAGTTTACTCGAGTACATACTCGAGTATCATCGGGAAAACTTTCATATACTGCAAGTCAATAAGCAAACATAACATTACTCGGGTAGTGCATGGAGTAAACAAAAATTCAAACCTTTGGAAATACCTGTTTACTCAGGTACTTACTTGGGTAAAGTACACTTTTCTTCATTAGTTACTTGAGTAGCAACTCGAGTAAACTCTCAAACAAACTTTAAGTTACTCGATGCTTCACTCTAGTAATGTTGGCAGGATTTCAAGGCCGAGAGCACTTCAAGTTTGATTACCTTGTTACTCGAGTACATACTCGAGTAACCATCATTTTTCTGCATGGCTTACTCGGGTAATGACTTGAAGTTTTTCTTCTAAATAACTCTGCATACTCGATTGCTTACTCGAGTAATCCACTTTAAATGAGTCATTGAATACCTGCATACTTGAGTAGTGCCTTGAGTAAAATGTGATAAAATCAGATCAAGTTATTCGAGTACTACCTTCAGGTTTTTGCTTACCACAATGAGTTACTCGAGTAGCACCTCGAGTAACATTGGCAGTGTTGAAAATGCCGAGAGCAACACATTTCTTGAAATAGAGTAACTCGAGTATAGACTCGAGTATCATTGGCAGGCGGAGAGCAACTTGAAAACTTTTACCTGGTTACTCGAGTAACTACTCGAGTAACGTTGGCAGGCCGAGAGCAACTGCCAGTGAGTTACCTAGTTACTCGAGTAGCTACTCGAGTAACATTGGTGGGCTGAGAGCAACTTGGAGTCATTTACCTTATTACTCGAGTACTTACTCAAGTATCGTTGGCAGGTTACTTGAAGGTCGACTCTGGTTACTTCCAGTTTAAGTCTATTACTCGAGTACATACTCGAGTAACCCTTTAAAAAACTTGTCACTGATCAAGTTTCTCGTCTTTTTCTCTTGGCCTTTCTTCATTACTCCAATGCTTGCTTCAAGAGATGATTTTTCCTGTTATTACATTGTTCAAACTTATTTGTTTATCAATTCTTTTTCATGCCATTCTTTGTTATCATCAAAACATGAGATCTAACATTCTCCCCCTTTTTGATGATGACAAAACTTGGTGATTTTGAACAAGATTTCTGAAACTAAGTTCTCAAATAAATACTTCTTGAATTTAATGATAATTTTGAAAACCTTGTTAAGTTTAGATTTAAAGTGTTCTTGAAATCATAACATACGCCTTGCATACACAACAAGCTCATTAGTCCCACAATGTATTATAATTTAAAAGCTAAAATGGACTTGAAATAAATTCATAACTCAAATAAACTTGTATTAAACTTAAACATTTCATTACAAGATAAAAAGTTATAAATTAAAAAGCTCCCTAAATCCCATATACACCCAAAATATCCAAAATGACTCAGAAACTTCCACAAAATCACTCTCAAGTTCTTCTCCCCCTTTTTGTCTTCATCATTCAAGAGGAGAATTGGAAGGCTTGACCATGGAGATAGGCTTCACTGGAAGAACCAAAGAACCATCTGAACTAGAAGAGTCAAAGGAACTAGAAGATTCTGGTTCAGGAAGATTCAGTGGAGGGATATGGAAGTCATGTCTGGGAGGAATGGGAGAAGGCTAGTAGAGGATCATAGTAGTGGTCTCAACCTCTTCAGTACCACCGAGAGTATGATGATCAGAGGATGAAGGAGATATTTCCTCAGTATGTGTAGGAGATAGAATGGGTTTAGGAGAGGGTTCTGGCTGAGGTTTAGGTGGTGAATCATCAATGATGATATGGATGGTCTCATTTGTTTCGGGGTTAACCACTGAGCATAGGATATCTTCGGGTTTTGGCTCAGGTGGACTAGAAACTGGAGGGATAGGTGGCTTAACCTCAAAGTAATGAATATCAGAAGGAATGTTCTCTGGAGGTGGTGGTATATGTTCTGGGGATGGTATGTGCTCTGGAGATGAAGAAGTGTCATGTGCAGAAGATGATGGACCGGTAGAAGGTCCGGGACCCAAGGAATCCAGTCCTGCCCGAATCAATCTCAATGTCTCACCCTGGGCACGTTGCTCAGCTAGCAACTCTTCATGCCTCTTATCCATCTTCTCAACCAGCTCAGTCATCTTGTGATTCATGTGAGTTATCAATTCAGCATTGGTATTGGCAATATCCACATGGAATCCTCTGAGCATATTCTCCATGAAATGTTGAAGTGTGGTATTGAGGAAAGATGATGATGATGTAGTGGCAGCTGGAGCCAACGACTGAGTGTCATCCATCTTGCTAGTTTCAGTCTCAGTTTTCTTCTTCTTCCTCGACCCAGACTCCAGAGGACCCTTAAGAGGAATGTCAATGTTGAGCTTGCCAATTTGGTTTCTCCCAATCGGAGTAATCCTCTCAATATGTTCCTTGTTCTCCAGATACCATATCTTATTCTCCTTCAAAATGAGTAACATAATCTGAGGATATGGCATCGGTATGGTAGCCTTCCCATCAACTCTATATCTCTTCATCTTAGAGAATATGTACTCCCCCAAGTCTTTCTGTTCCTTCAGGAGTAAGGAAGCAAACCATCTAAAGTCCCTATCAGAGAAGTGGGTATAGTTGTTGGCTTTATTCACAAGGGATCTAGAGTATATATACCATAGAACCCTGTAATGATCACACATATCACTAGGTTTGAAATTTAAAGGGACAACAAGCTCTCCAGGTTTAAGGACAGAGAAGATTTGGTTTGAGTCAAGTTTGGAGTAAATATCATCTGGGGGGTTCTCTATCCCTAACCACAAATTTATCCTAGAAGGTGAGATGAGAATCTTTTGGCCTCTCACAGTGGTAGTCATTTCTTCCTCAGCTGAAGATCTATTTGGTTCATCTAAAATCTCAAGATTGCAGTAAAAATGGGTGACTACTTTTATGCCAAAAGGAAGTCTAATGGAAAGCCAAGGCATAAATGGTTCTAAAAAGGGACTAAGATCATGCTTCAATACCTCCTGAAGTACTTTAGATCCACATAGTATGTCTTACACACTTTTCTCCTGGAGAATTGAGTGAGGTACTTTGGGGACTCTTCCAGTTTGTTGACATTGAAACCCTTTGGAGGTTTGGTGATCTCTTCTTCTGGCAGTGCTGATTTCTTTGACGACTGCCCCTTCTCAAGCTGATCCAGAATGCCAGCCATTGCCTTAGCCACATTCACATCATATTTGGGCTTTTTAGGAGGTTTTGGTGTGAATGAGAGGGTTGAGGAATCAAAAGGTGGAGGAGAAGGGGATTTGGCACTTTTGCCTCTCGCAGTAGAGGTGTTCTTCCTGGATTGAGCCCTTGTAACAACTGGCTCTTTGATAACAACCCCTTTTGGTTTCGGTTGAGATTGAGGTTTGAGTGGGACTTTGGCTTTTGACCTTGGTGTGAGTTTCCATCTCTTTTTTGGAGGAGAAGAAAGAGGGTCAGTGAGTTATGGGGATCCAGAAGAATTTGTGGGAGTGAGGTTTTTGGTTCTAACCATTCTGAATCAAATAAAGCTTGAGATTTCAGAAAAATAGAGGAATAAGTCACGAGTTAAGGCTGGAGGATTCTGAACAAACTAGGAAGTTTTTGGAGCTGAAATCTAATGGGTTTTGTCGGAAATCAAGTAAGAAAGAGATTGTGAAAAGTTTTTGTGAGAGGAACTAGTGATTTACTCGAGGAGATTTTGTGGAAATGACCGAGTTTGCGATAGATAAAGACCTAAAACCCGATGTTACTCGAGGCCTTACTCGAGTAAATTGCATGTTTACTCGAGTCCCTACTCGAGTGATCATACAGAAAATTTCTAAAATAATTCATTTAAGTTGTGTACCTGGCATGAATAATATTGTAATTATCCATGTATGTTCCCTCGATCATTTTGTAGCCAATCTAGAGCAGATTTGAGTCAATTCTCATCAAATTAATGATCTGGACTTGCAGTTACTCGAGTCCTTACTCGAGTAAACTTCAAGTTTACTCGAGGCTCGCCTCGGGTAACCTTTCATTTTCAGATTGGACTGTTCAATTCTCACCAATAAACCATTTGATTCAAATTCCAAGAAACTTGATGCGTTACTTTCAGTTTTGGAAGACCATTACTCGAGTAAAGTGCTTCTTTACTTCAAGTTGTTCCTCGGGTAATGCTTCACTGTCAGTTATTACTTCAAGTTGGTACTCCAGTAACGGTGTCCTCTGATGACCTCTGTTTTTATTTCTCAAAACAGAGTTTCAATCTTCCTGCAAAACAAGTTTCTACATACTCCGATGCTTAAATTAGTAATCATCAAAACATTATTAAATGACTTCATCTAATATTATGAGAAGCTGAAATAGCTTACAACTCATTGGGATTTACCATTCCCAATTCTCTTCTAATGTATAGAAATTGATCTTTTGCAAGGGGTTTAGTGAAGATATCAGCTAGTTGAAGATGAGTAGGAATGAATATTACTTTCACATCTTTCTTTTGGACATGATCTCTGATGAAGTGATGTCTAACATCGATATGCTTGGTTCTAGAATGTTGAACTGGATTTTTCGCCAAGCTTATCGTATTGGTATTATCACAATAGATTAGTATTTCTTTGAGATAAATACCAAGATCTTGTAGTTGTTGTTTCAACCATATGACTTGTGCACAACAACTTGAGACTGCAACATATTCAACTTCCGTTGATGAAAGAGACACTGTATTTTGTTTCTTGCTGAACCATGAGACAAGAGATCCTTCAAGAAATTGTCCTTGTCCACTGGTGCTCTTTCTGTCTGTTTTGTATCCTCCATGATCAGAATCTGAATATGCAATTAGATATTCACTTCTTCCTTTGGGATACCACAGACCCAATTCTGGGGTGTCAGTAAGATATCTAAAGATTCGTTTGACAGTTTTGGCATGTGATTCCTTTAGCATTGATTGATATCTTGCACATATGCCAACACTAAATTAGATGTCCGGTCTACTTGCCGTGAGATAGAGTAATGATCCAATCATTCCTCTGTATTTTGTGATGTTGTAGTATTTCCCTTTGACATCAGCATCAAGCAACGTAGTTGAGCTCATAAGCGTGTCCGTGCCATTTGCTTCATCCATTCCATACTTCTTCAACAACTCTTTCAAATACTTTGTTTGAGATACAAAGATTCCATTCTTTCTTTGTTTGATTTGCAAACTAAGAAAGAAATTCAATTCTCCCATCATTGACATCTCAAATTCTCCCTGCATCATCTTAGAAAATTCCTTGCACAGGGATTCATTAGTAGCACCAAAAACAATGTCATCAACATATATTTAAACAATTAAAATATCATCACGTTTTCGTTTTATAAAAAGTGTTGTATCAACTTTTCCCCGTACAAAACCTTGATCAATAAGAAATTTACTGAGCCTTTCGTACCATGCTCTAAGAGCTTGTTTTAAACCATATAAAGCCTTTTTGAGTTTGAAAACATGGTCAGGTTTAGTTACATCCTCAAAACCTAGAGGTTGTTCTACGTATACTTTTTCCATGATCTAACCATTTAGAAATACACTCTTTACATTCATTTGATAGAGTTTGAATCCTTTGATACATGCAAAGGCTAAGAGTACGCGTATAGCTTCCAATCTAGCCACTGGAGCAGACGTTTCCTCATAATCAATCCCTTCTTCCTGATTATAGCCTTTGGCCACCAATCTTGCCTTGTTTCTGACAATAATTGCGGATTCATCGAGTTTGTTCTTGAATACCCATTTGGTTCCAATGATCGGATGATCTTTGGGTCGGCGTACCAAATCCCAAACTTGATTTCTTTCAAATTGATTTAGCTCTTCTTGCATTGCTATAACCCAATCATTGTCTGATAGGGCTTCATCAATGTTAGAAGGTTCAATCTCAAAAATGAATGCAAAAAAACTTACTTTTTTGAAAATTCTATTTCTAGTTTTGATCCCTTCATTCACATCTCCTATGACTTGATCTAAGGGATGACTCTTATTGTATTTCCAGGCTCTAGGTTGTCCTAGTGATTGCTCTTCTTCCTTAGTTTCATCAACCTCTGGAATAAGAGATTTAGAAATAGATTGACCATTTTCTTGATTTAAAACAACTTCTTGTTCTTCATTAATGGTTTTGTCAGAGGATTCAGATTCATCAAATACAATATGAATTGATTCTTCAACAACACAGGTTCTTTTGCTAAAAACTCTATATGCTTTACTTCGATTACAATATCCTTGGAAAATTCCTTCATCAATTTTAGAATCAAATTTTCCTACGTTATCTTTACCATTATTATGAATGAAACACTTATAGCCGAAGATGTGTAAATGAGCAATGTTTGGCTTTCTTCCTTTGTACAACTCGTATGGTGTCTTTCCAAGTTTTGTTCTAATATAGACTCTATTTGAAATATAGCATGCTGTACTCATAGCATCAGCCCAAAAAACTTGAGACACGTTCTTTTCATTCAACATTGCTCTAGCCATTTCAGTGAGCACTCTATTCTTGTGTTCCACAACTTCATTTTGTTGAGGCGTCCTTTGAGCAAAGAAATTGTGATCAATGCCATTAGTATCACAATATTCTTCAAAGGCTTGATTTTCAAATTCTCCACCATGATCAGTCCTAATACTTGCAATGGACATACCTTTCTCATTTTGCACTTTCTTGGCAAAAATAATAAATTCTTCAAAGGTTTCATCTTTTGATGATAGAAAAATAACCCATGTAAATCTGGAGAAATCATCAACAATGACCAATGAATTTAAGTTGCCACCAAGACTCTTTACTCTTGCAAGGCCAACTAAATCCATATGCAACAATTGTAGGGGTCTATTTGTTGAGATCTCATTTTTTAATTTGAAAGATGATTTAGTTTGTTTACCCTTTTGACATGCATCACAAATCAAGTCATTTTTGAAAGTTACTTTGGGTAATCCAAGAACTAAATCCTTTTTGAGTAGTTTGCCTAATTGATGCATATTGACATGAGCCAATCTCTTATGCCATAGCCAACTTTCATCAGCATTACTCAGAAAACAATTTTCAGATTCATTTCTACTAATATCTAGAGTATAGCAGTTACCTTCCCTTTTTGCTCTGAGCTTAGCCTTGATATTTTTCTTATCAAGTGGTAAGTCATTCTTGTTGATAATTAAACATTCCTCTGAGTCAAATATTACCCAGTTGTTTTTGTCTGCACTTTGACTTATACTCAGCAAATTATGACACAAGCCTTCAACATAATATACATCTTTGACTTGTATTCCTTTGTCATTTTTGATTTCACCAATTCCTGCTATCCTTCCAGTTTGATTTCCTCCAAATTTTACCTTTCCGCCTTCTTTAGGTTGCAATTTGGTAAAGCTTTCGAAATCACCGGTCATATGTCTAGAGCATCCACTGTCTATGTACCATTTGTTGTTTTTGGATGCTTTAAGACACATCTGCAAACAAATGACTAAGTCTTAGGTACCCATATCTTTTTGGGTCCTTTTGGGTTAATACAAATAATTTTCTGAATATATGAGCCTTTAGGTACCCATTTGTAGGTTCCTATGTTTCCTTTCTTCTTATGAATGCATGAAGATGTATAATGACCTTTTCTATTATAGTAATTACAAAATGCAAAAGGATTCGATGTATGCACAGAATGCTGGAAATAATTCAAATATGACTTACCTCCTGCTTTCTTTCTACCTTTCCTCTTATTTAATTTTGGATCATATCCAATTCCATATCGGTCATTTACAAATCGTTGAGCTTTTAAAATAACATTTAGCATCTCACTTCCTTGAGTGAATTTTTCAAGAGTTTTTGTATGAACAGTTTTTTCTTTTTCAAAGAAGAACAATTTTCATAATTCTTTTCTAAACTTTCTTTAAGTTCAATTTCAAGAGCTTTGTTTTTCTTTTTGAAAATAATTAATTCTTTAACTACTTTGATGAATTCAGAATGTAAAGCATTATATTCAGAGAGTAATTCATCATAGGTAGGATCAGAATCATTTACCTCTTCTTCTGTTTCTTCTTGAGCTACAAGACATATATTGGCTACTTCTTCTACATCACTTTCTTCGTCAGATGAACTATCTCCCCATATAGCAGATACAAAGGCCTTCTTTTTGTTAAAGAATTTGCCTCTTCTCTTTTCTTTGCTCTTTTGATTCAGTTCTGGACATTCTGATTTGATATGTCCTGGTTTTCCACATTCGTAGCAAATGATATGATCTTTCCTGGTAGTTCCTCCTTTTTGAAAGTGTTTGAAGCCTTGACCTTTCTTGTAGAACTTTCTGAATCATTTTATGATTAGGCCCATTTCGTCATCGTCAAACTCCTTATCCTCATCTTGATTCTCTTCTTTTTCTTTTAGTGCTAGACCTTTCTTTTTCTTGTCACCAATGTCATCTAGTTCCCGTTTGAACTTTAGTTTGCTTTCATATTTAGAAAGACTTCCAAATAGAGAAGCAACTGATCTCATTGATTCTCCTTTTGCTTCTTCTATTGCAGTGACTTTGGTCTCCCACTCTATAGAAAGAATATTCAAAATCTTTCGTACTTGGGTATGCTGATCATAAACTTTCCCAAGTGCTGCAAGTTGATTAACAAGATGAATATATCTAAGTTCAAATTCAGATATTGATTCACCTAATTTCATTCAAAGATCGAATTCAGTGACCAAGGTGTTGATCCGATTCTCCTTTATTCCCAAAGTTCCTTCATGAGCTATTTCCAGAGCTTCCCACATTTCCTTTGCTGTTGAAAGTTTGTAAATTCTGAAGTACTCACTTTGACTTAAAGCACTTTGCAACATCAGAATTGCCTTGCTATTGAGAGTGATAAGTTTCTTGTCATTCTCATCGTATTCCGCTGGCGTCTTGGGAATTTTCTGAGAATCTACAATCTTTGTAGGTTGATAGTTTCCACTCTCAATCACATCCCATAGCCCATATTCAGTAGCCATCACGAATATTCTAAACTTTTCTTTCCAGAAAGAAAAGTGTTCACCACTGAAACCTAGAGGTCTAGTAATGGATGCCCCGTCGAGAAGAATTCCTTCACCCATGCTTGCCATTGGCTCCTTCTTAGGTTGTTATACCTTAACAAGAAGACCTACGCTCTGATACCAAATGTTAGAGCAAGCGTTTCACCCAAGAGGGGGGGTGAATTGGGTTATACTAAATTTTGTTGCAAATATAAAAACTTGACGATGAATATAAAGCAATAATGAGTAAGGAGAAATATCACCGAAGTGTACACCGAGAGTTATACTGGTTCGGCCACAACCACTTTGACCTACGTCCAATCCTCAGAGCTTCTCTTAGAATTTCACTATAACTTCCAAGATTCAGTGGGTTCTTGGCACCTCAGTACAAGCAAGTTCCTTCGCCTGGACACTCGCTCCCCCTTACAAGTTGTAATCCAATCCCAACTCAAGGTTCCACGACCTTAAGTTATCTCAATAACAAATATTGAGTTTGAATGAAATATCTCTCTCACAAAGTGAATAAGAATCACTGAAGCATAGAATTACAAATATGAGTAAAACAGAGTAATGAACTTAATGATATGTTCGTGTGTGTGTTCTTGTTTTTTTTCTCTGTTTGGATGTTCCCATATATATAGAAGTGTTGGTAGTAACTGTTGGAACATTTTCTTCTCGTCCGTTGGAGAGTTCGCAGCCACTGTTGACTTTTCCCATATTTGAAAAATATCCATTTGCGGTAGGTGACATTTAAACGTTACATTTGACTTTCCTTATTTGGTAAGATCTCTTCATTGTTTTTCTGTAAATATGCTAAGAATACTAATACAATGAAAGGTTAATCATATAGGAAACAAATCAATGAACGTTGGAATGATTTCTAAATTTCTGGACTTACATACTCGAGTAGTTACTCGAGTATTCATTAAAGTTTACTCGATACATACTCGAGTATCATCGGGAAAACTTTTATATACTGCAAGTCAATAAGCAAACATAACATTTCTCGGGTAGTGCATGGAGTAAACAAAAATTCAAACCTTTGGAAATACCTGTTTACTCGGGTACTTACTTGGGTAAAGTACACTTTTCTTCATTAGTTACTCGAGTAAACTCTCAAACAAACTTTAAGTTACTCGATGCTTCACTCTAGTAATGTTGGCAGGATTTCAAGGCCGAGAGCACTTCAAGTTTGATTACCTTGTTACTCGAGTACATACTCGAGTAACCATCATTTTTCTGCATGGCTTACTCGGGTAATGACTTGAAGTTTTTCTTCTAAATAACTCTGCATACTCGATTGCTTACTCGAGTAATCCACTTTAAATGAGTCATTGAATACCTGCATACTTGAGTAGTGCCTCGAGTAAAATGTGATAAAATCAGATCAAGTTATTCGAGTACTACCTTCAGGTTTTGCTTACCACAATGAGTTACTCGAGTAGCGCCTTGAGTAACATTGGCAGGGTTGAAAATGCCGAGAGCAACACATTTCTTGAAATAGAGTAACTCGAGTATAGACTCGAGTATCATTGGCAGGCGGAGAGCAACTTGAAAACTTTTACCTGGTTACTCGAATAACTACTCGAGTAACGTTGGCAGGTCGAGAGCAACTGCCAGTGAGTTACCTGGTTACTCGAGTAGCTACTCGAGTAATATTGGCAGGCCGAGAGCAACTTGGAGTCATTTACCTTATTACTCGAGTACTTACTCGAGTATCGTTGGCAGGTTACTTGAAGGTCGACTCTGGTTACTTCAAGTTTAAGTTCATTACTCGAGTACGTACTCGAGTAACCCTTTAGAAAACTTGTCAATGATCAAGTTTCTCGTCTTTTTCTCTTGGCCTTTCTTCATTACTCCAATGCTTGCTTCAAGAGATGATTTTTCCTGTTATTACATTGTTCAAACTTATTTGTTTATCAATTCTTTTTCATGCCATTCTTTGTTATCATCAAAACATGAGATCTAACAACTTTATTCGAGATCACGTTCAAAAGAAGGATGTCAAAGTTGAATTTATTCCGTCACATCTTCAACTCGCTAACATATTCACAAAGCCGATAGCTAAAGATCAATTCTTATATATATGAAGAGAATTGGAAATGGTTAATCCCAATGACTTGTAATTTCTTCTTAATTATTATGTTTAATGTGAGTTTTGATGATAACCATACTAACTTAGGCATTGGAGTATGTAGAAATTGGTTTTGCAGGGCTGTCACTTGAGTGCTGAATGCATCACTCAAGTGCAAAGTACCTTAGCACTCAAGTCAGAGAAGAACTCTTGAGTGTGGAACTATATCATATACTCTATTTTTTAGCTTGCAAAATAGGAGTTAACAGAGGAGATAAAAGTACCAAGAGATTACTCAAATCCAACGGGTAAGATGGCTCTCTCTCGAGTGAAGGTTTTAGTTACTCGAGTGGATAATGAACACATCGAGAGTGAGGGAAGAACTCTCGAGTGTAAGAAGAACAAATTCATAAATCAGCTTCAAAGCATGGTTTACTCAAGTGATCTTGGAAGACTTGAGTACAAAGATAAAGATTACAACAAAATACAATGAGACAAGGTATGCTTTATGAATTTTTTTTTGGAACACTCGCATTCAAAATTAGTCTACTCAAGTGCATTATGAATAACGCTCGAGTACTTAGGGTTTTTACTTTAGTATTGGTGCTTATATCATACATGTGATAGCTCAAACCGTCTCACTTCCTCTTCTCACTCTAAAGTGTCTCCTTACTCGACAACCAAACCTCTTCACCTTTGACCGTTACCTACAGATTAAATGTCTCAAATCTCTTCAAATTTTGATTGCAACTCTTTAATCATCTTAACAAGGTCAGATTTATCATTATGAATTTCCTTTTCTTGCCCTAACCAAAAAACATTTCCAAAATTCATTCTTCAAGCTCTTCTATGTACTGTTAATCTCAATCCATTTCTAAATCATTCAAGATGGTTAAAACAAAGGTTCCTCAAGTTTCCCAAAACTCTCCAATGCCTTCACCTCCTCATTCCAAAGCCAGTAAGTCAGAAACTCCAACAGCAACACCTACACCTACTTATCTCGGACACCCACACCATCTTCTACACCACCACCCTCTCCAAAACCCAAAATGAGTAAGGAAAGATCAAAACAGCTAAGAAGAATCATTCTAAGCCTGAGATGGCTAACAAGGTTCAACCTCCACTAAAGAAACCAAAGGGAGTTGTCTTCAAAAAGCCTATTGTCACTAGTTCTCAATCGAAGAAAGTAAAGGGAAGAGGAAAGACGACCACCACAGAAGAACCTCAAGAGTCTTCCTCTGATGATTCCTTTAATATGCACCTCCAAGAAGCAATAGAAAAATCCAAGATCGATGCCTTGGTTGGCAAGATTACATCTCAAGCCAGTGCCTCGAGCCTCATCATGTTGGCCAAACCAGTCAAACTACTTCACAATCAGGAGTACCTTCTACTTCATAGGCTCCAGAGGAAGAACAAGACACAATTCCTCCAAAAGGCTTCAATATTCAGGAACTAAGCCATTTGATTAGAAGGTATATGATTCTGAGTTTTCTCATAGAAGTTTCTATCCTATAGTTTATGTGGATTTAGATTATCTGAAGAAAGTTGTAATCTGGATTTTCAACCTTTCCTTGGATACTATGATCCCTGGTTGAATGTGCATATTCCATATCCCCTTACTGATGTTAGAACTTTTTAATGTAACTTGAAAGTCTAAAACAAAACATTTAGAGCTGGAGAGTTGATAAAGGAAGGAATTTCCACCACTGTTAGAGGCCAACACATTATGATATCTCTTTCTGTCATAAACCATATACTTGGCTATGTTACACCACCATCTGATCCACCCATACTCTCTGCTAATGAAGCCTTCTAGCAATTAAGGCTAGAAGACGACCTCTTAACTTTAAGCCCATCGATATGCCTAACTCAATTCGTGCTCTTCATTATATTTATATCTAAAGCATAATCAAAAAATCCAAAAATTATACCCATTTTGCTCAGAGAGATGACTACCTGTTGGCTTCCTTCCTAGCTGGCCAACGAAGGAATGTTCGTGAACTTATCTTTGGTGAGATGAGAAGATTTTGATTTTCTTCATAACAAACCACCACAATACCATATCCACAAGTTGTATCTCTCATACTTTGGCATAATAAGGTTTGGTATTTGGAAGGAACTGAGAGGGTAAACATCCTAAGGTTTGGCAAGACACAATTGACACATATGGGGATCACTCTTCCAGTCAGTCAAACTAAGGCCATATCTCAGCGAGAAGCCAAACCATTGAGAGGTGATGAGGCTCAGTCTTCTGCACAAGGTCCATCTCCACCTCCATCTTTCTTAAGTGCATCAATACCAAGCTATCTAGCCGACGTGATCAATCAAGCGGTGGTAGCCCTGAAAAAGGAATTGGTAAGTGAGTACGAGAAATTGGTAGACAAGATGGAAACATAAGTCTCAAAGTTAGTGGACAAGGTAATTACAAACTTTGATTTGATGTTCAATGCACAAGAAGAACAGTCGTGAAGAATCACTGAAATGGAGATATTTTTGCATATTCATCTTGTGACTACTTAGACTGAGGTGCCTCCAGAGTCCACTCCTACCACGGCTTCACCTTCTCAGCCACAGACACATGTTCTCTTCACTGACCCTCATTACTAGATTGATGTGATTTATGATCATCCATCATCATCAGCACAACCTGCTACCTCTGCTCCTCAGCCATCATCTCCACCCTTTATGCTTGAGCCAATTGATCCATCCATCACCATGGTGTTATATGTTCCAACACAACCATCTGATCTTACTTTTCCTCAGCCTCCTTCTAATGATGCTAACAAAATAGGGGAGAAGGACATGTGATGGTTTTTGAGCTATTCTGGTATGATATGGGAGTTTTTGGTTTAAGGGGGAGAAATAGTATTGGGTAGTTTTGATGTATTTAGGGTAGACTTGATGTTTTACAGTTTTTGTTATGATTTGGGTGCATTTGGGTTTCATGGGTAGATGTTGATTAAAGTTTGCTATTGTACTTTACAAGTTGATTAATCTATATATGGTCATTTTCATGTTTTTTCTAAGTTTTCTGTTCAAATATTATGGTACTATGACTTATCTTGGCTTTAAGTGTCCATTGGAAGTATTGCAGGAAGCTTATGAGGCTAAGTGCAAAAATATGAAAAATGAGTCAAAACTTTAGTGAATATGCATTTGGAAATCTTAAAAGTGTTTTCAAAAATTTTTACTTCAATCAAGTTTTTAAAATCCATTACAAAGGTTTTGTCATCATCAAAAAGGGGGGAAACGTTATATTCCAAGTTTTGATCATAATAAAAGATTATTGTGTGTTGTGGTAAAAAAACTCATATTTTGCAAGTTTAGACAATGATTGAAAATGTTACCAAATGCATCTTACAAAGTTTAGAGGTCACTGCTGCCATTTTAACTGATGCACTCGAGTGATGGAAGCTAGCACTCGAGTAATAAGCAGTTTTGCACTTTAGCACAGTGAGTGTTGAACTGAAAGTGTTTGACAAAAACAGTCTTTAGCTAAAAATACTAGGACAACTCGAGTGATGATGTGATTTGCACTTGAGCATGAATGCACACTCGTGCAAGTATTTGGCAAAGAGTAATGTCAAAGATAGGAAATGATCATTACACTCGAGCATGGACTCAATACTTGAGTGATAGCCTCAAACTCACTTGAGTCCTACAAAGTATGGTACAAGAAGGGATTACCCGAGAGCAAGGAAAACTTAAAGTGAGAAGTGCACTCGAGCAACCGCTTTGGTACTCGAGGATGGAGCAACACCTGCGAGTGCTAAAACACACTCTTATGAAAAATGGTGCAAGTGCAGTCCAGAAGCAAAGCCTAAAGCTGAAATACAGTGAAGCACTTAAGTGAGACTTTGTCACCCGATTGAGGGCCCACATTACCTACAAGTGCAAAATCACACTCTTGAAAAATAGGTTGCGACTATTATCCAGAGATGTAAGTTCATAGTACAAAATACATGTGCTCTCGAGTGAGACAAGATGCACTCGAGTGAGGACCCACATCACTAGCAAGTGAGAAAATGCACTTTTGCTTTTTGCATGGAAGTGCAACTAAAAAGCTAAAGGAGAAGAGAAAATATGATGTTTCACTTGAGCGAGGCCTCAATGCACTCGAGTGATGCTCTTTCAGAAGCCAACACGCAACAGACTTATAGCGATCAATCCAAGCATGGTTTAATGTTATTTATATATTCTATTTTCACTTGTTATTATTATTTAACATATATTTCAAGTGTGAAATAAGAGTTTGATTGTTTGAATTAGAAATACACAGAGAAAGTCAACTAACGACGGACAGAATCATTACGACCAATTAAGCACGTACTTACCATGATATCTTGTTCAAAGATTTTAAACGTATACATGTTGTTGCACAATAAAACACTCCGCTCCACAATGACTATTGTTCAACGGACAAAATCAACTTACTATAAATACAAAGTTTTAGAGACCATCAAAGACAAGAACTTAGAACGAGAATACACACAAGCAAATTCACGAGTCTCTGTTATTCATATTTTCTCTGTATTCATATTGTACTTTAGTGTTTATTATATTTGCTCTGTGAGAGAGTTTGTATACATTTTCAAATCATATTCTCATTTAATCTCAAGGAAAAGGAACCTTAAGAAGGTAGATATCCTTACGAGAGAAGCAGTTGAGAGAATTTCTAGTAGGACTTTTTGCTCATAAGACTTACAAGGTACAAGCCATAAAGAACGTTGCTACTCGAAAGACTTACAGGGGTATAAGCAGGAGAGAACGTTGCTGATCATAAGACTTGTATACGTAAGTAAGAGAGAAAGGTCATAGGTTTGTTTCTGTACGTAAGACTTGTCGTAAGGGGGAGAGAAATTTCTAGGTATTAGAATATTTCTGCTCATAGTCCATTCAAGGACGATTGTTGTCTTGCGGCGTTCCGAGAGCCCACTGATTCTTAGAAGAATAGTGAAAATCTCAATAGGTCTTGATCTCTAAGGACTGGACGTAGGTCTAGATTTTGGGCCAAACCAGTATAACTCTTTATGTGCTAATCTTCTCAACTCTACTCTATCTACAGTTAGTTTCATATCACCACATCAACCAAAAAATTTATCACATCACCCAATTCACCCCCCTCTTGGGTGAAACTTGCCTCTTTCACAACTAAGGATCAATCTCAAGTAGCCTCAACTTTTGATTTTAATTAGCTAGTATAACAAGTTACTAAAATTAGCATCAATTTTCAATAAGTTAATGTGCATTTATCTAGTTACAGAAAATTAGAGGCAATGTTAGACATGATTTAGGATCCAATTATCACAATTTAATGCTGGTACTTCCTATATATGAATTAGTATTCCTTAGAGAAAGATCATGGACTCTATTACTATAACATTCGTTCCTTATGCCCCTTCATTATTATTATTATTATTATTACAACTCAGGAGAATCAATAAATAAAGCTCCCAGTCAAAAACCTTCACAATTATTCTTGGGGCACTGTTCATTTGGTAAAACCATATTTACCATATTAATTAACTTTATTCATGGGGTTACTATTCACTTTAACCTTTCAATTTTACCATTCATTATTATCAAGGTTTCTCTCAGCTTATCAATTCCTCGAATTACTGAACTAATGGGCTTGTACTGTCCGATTACTCATTCCTAGTTCAATTTCACGCTTTTGAAACAATTCATCCATCATGCAGATTTTACAGTTAATCACTTCTAATGTTATTTTATACATGATGATTAGCACGTAATAATCTTCAATTCTTCTTTGTAACTTCTTCACCTGCCACATCATCATATACTCCTCTTTTGTGCTTATGTACCCATATGGTTGGTTGAGGAAGGGTGAGATTCGGGGGAATCTCAGTAGCACACAATACCAAACAATGCATGTAAGATAAATACTAGTACATGATATACTTGTCTTATGTAGGCTCATGTTAACATGATGACATACCTGCATGCTCAATACTTCACATTTCTTACATATGACCATAGCATCAATAGAAAACAGAGATTCAATCATTCAACTATATTACACATAGACAAGTAAAGCAATCATTCACATCAACACACAAGCATATATATCAATACATGCAAGTAGGGTAAGTTCACTACCTTTCGTATTCGAATCCCCTTTTGTACCTTTTCTTCCAAGCACTAAAGTTGCTTCCATTGTCTCTTCTTTGTCATCTCATAGCCAATTAATGGTTTTATTATTAGAGCCACAACAAATAAATGTCCAATGGGCTATATAGGCCTTCAACAACTTTAAGAGCCTAATCCTAACCCTTGGAGTTCCTAATTATTACATTTGTGTCATTAAGTCTTAAATTTGCATAAGACATAAAGCTGGCAGATTTTTCACTATACTTTGAAAAATTATAACTAATTCTACAAAACTCCAAGTGGGTTGTTTCAAAGCTCAATGTGACTCTTATTAAGTCCACTTTAAGGGAAAAATAGTTATCACTATCAGTTAGATGCACACATTTTCAGAATTCATAATTATTCACTTCTGTCACAAAATTCTACCCATAATTAATGCCCAAATTCTAATAATCATAACTTTTTTGTGTACTTATCCAATTGTACAAATTACCCATCAAATTAAAGCTTATTAGGTATACTTTATCTTTGAAAAATTTCATGGATATTGGAATTCATTGACTAAACAAAAACTTGTCACTATCAGTCTGCTGCAGAACAACTTCCAAGTTCAATGCCCAATTTTGAAAAATCATAATTAATTATAGAAAACTCCAAATTGACTGATTCTAAGTACCTTGTAAACTTATTTAATTGTACTTCCAAAGAAAAAGATCATTTACTGGAAAATGTGGCCACAAAATTTCTAGAAATTCGTCAAACCTTAACTGTTCTAGAATTGGTGTCAAAAACAAGGTCCAACTTTGAAAAGTCATAACTTTAAATCCACTAGTCCAAAAATTACATTCTCCCAATCAAAATGAAGCTTAAGATGTCTACTTTCATTCTAGAAAGTTTCATAGCATTTGGACCAGGTTTGACCGATCAAAAACATGCCACAACATCATTGCCTTCCAGGAAATGAAATTTGGCAGTACTACTCTTAAGTTCCAAATTTGTGATTTCTCATTTCTAAATCTTATTTAACACCATTTACAAGACCAAAACACCATAAACTCTAAGAATAACCATATAACTAAAAATTAGGACAAAAATACCACTTCCACAAAAGCTCCACCAAAACCACACAATATATGATTCAAAAGGAAGCCCTTACTCACCTCTTGCTTCTTCTAGGCTTTGTTCCTTAATTCAATCCTTGATAAATACTTTAAACATCTCCTCTTGAAAAACTAAAACCATAGAAATGAAATTTAGACCAAGATAAATAATGTTTATGAAGATATGTTTTGCTAGAAAGGTGAGTAGGAAGGTGAAAATCAAGAGAGAAGTGCTTACCTTACTCTTGAACTTTCAAGATTTTGTTTCTCTCTCTTCTTCCTTCTCTTGGTCATCCAAAATGCTGAATAAGGGAGGTGATTATGTGTTTTGAGTGACTTATTTCCCTTCATTATGGGCTGACCAAAATCCCAAAGAAAATAGAAGGCCAAGATCACATCTCACTTTAGTTTGATTTGCTACCAAGGTGACATGTGTCTTGATTAACTCCATAAGTGACAACTGGCTTGATAAAAATCTCTTCTTGCTTTTGTTCTTCACTTAACCGAAAATGAGAGAGAGTGGAGTGAAAATGGAGCATTCAATTGTCCAATGGTCTTGTAAGAAAAGAACCAAAGTTATTAACAAATGGTTAATTGGGTTTACTTGGTTATCTTGAAAATTGGTCTTGTTAGGCCAACTAATTGAGGTTTAGTTCAATTGAAACCATTTCCTCTTCCATTTGGTTGGCTTGGGCTGAAATTAGAGAGAGGGAAAAGAGGGAAATGCTTTTACCCAATGGATCATGGCTTCTTGTACACTAGGTAGTTAATTATCCAGTGATTTTCTTGATGAATTTTCTTGTCTTCTTTTTTCTTTTCTCATAATTGCTCTTACTTTTTCAAGAACAAATCTTAGCCCTTAACTTTGGGTTCCAATTTTAACTTTAAAATCAAATGGCAAATGTCTCTTTTGTCCTTGATCATGGCAACGTTAACCAAGTTGTCATTAATTCTTTTATTCATTTTATTTCCTCTTCTTTCTTTCTTCCAAGACACCATTCTTCTTCTCTTTGGATCCAAATTAGGCTTTATTTCATTTTTTTCCTTTAGATAAAGGAATTGAATATTTTCCTTTAATTATTTGGAACCAAATTCCATACTTTATTTTCCCAAATTAGTTTCTAAATGTCATTCTGTCTCCTAGACATTCTTGGGGCTCTTACTAAATAGGGCTTAGCAGTCTATTGGAGTTAGGCTTAATCACAAGCTTCTGGTCCCGAAATTTGGGATATTACAATCATCGCACAAACCTGATGATGAATATTATTATCTAGCTAGCTTTGATTCCAGAACTAGCACTACTGAATTTAGTTCGCTAGCAGATTTCTTAATGAGAAAAGCAATCGCATCCTCAGATTTAATCGCAGAGAGATCAATCCAAATATCAACCGAATTGGATCAACTCTTAGTTACTCTGGATCTAGAAATCGAACCTCTAGGCAAAACCAATCATTAGATAATCTAGAAACCACAAACTCTGCACAATAACATATTCACATATTATCATTTATCAGAACTAAGTCAATAGATTCAGCAATACAAACTCGACTAATCCAACAAACTTAGACTCGACAGGCTTTCCCTGCACTATGTGCTGAAGTTCCATGCTCCTCTCCAAAGAATCAAGCTCTTTAGTTGATAATAATGCTCGACACAGTAATAGCTTCTTGATTATCAATCATTGCCTTCATTGAGCTCAAATTCTACCGAGAGCTATGAACTGTTATCTTCCAGAGCTTAACACAACTCGCTTTCTACCATGTCTCGTCAATTTGCTCCAAAAATCTTGTCTGAATCTATCTCTAGCTCGCTTTGGCCTTTAAATCCTTCCTCAGCTGATTCGGGTCAGGTTATCTCGCCAAATTCAAATTGGCGCCAAAAGACTTTAATGTACACTTGCTCTGAAACTTTTTCGCGCTTTTCACTTAGGTTCGTGCCCGATACTTTTAAAAATTTCATGCATCAAGAGGACTTTTAATAAGGTTGTAATGTTGGTAAGGCTAAAATGAAGGAAATGGAATAGTGCACTGTCCCATACTGAACAAGTGTACATACGGGAATCTATGCAGTTCTGCTGTAGTTTCTCTTATACGCCTTTTCATGAGTTCATGCTTCTCACTATTTATTCATGCTGCCTCTTTCGTTCTTTTTACTTGCTGGCTTCTTTTTTTTCTCTCTTCTCTGTTTTTTTTTTTTTTTTTTTTCACCTGGCTCTTCCTTTTTTTAGATCATTCTTTCTTTGTATTCTATTTATGTTTCGTTTTTTTTTCTTTTTCTTGCAACCAGCAAAGCAAAATTTCACATAAAGTGTGCATACGGGAATCTATGCAGTTCTGCTACAGTTTCTCTTATACACCTTTTAATGAGTTCATGCTTCTCACTATTTATTCATGCTGCCTCTTTCATTCTTTTTACTTGATGGCTTCTTTTTTTCTCTCTTCTCTGTTTTTTTTCTTTTGCTCCCCTTTAATTTGGCTCTTCTTTTTTTTTAGATCATTCTTTCTTTTTATTCTATCTATGTTTCATTTTCTTTCTTTTTCTTGAAACCAGCAAAGCAAAATTTCACATCAATCAGCCATGCACCATTCATATAGAAGAAAATATATCAGCGCAATATCTTGTACACTTATTCAAAATTGCACAGAAATGAATTGAAGGGAAAGTACTGGGCTCAAAGGGGTTTTACAATGGATAAAATGTACTAGTGGTTTGTGGTTGGGATTCAAGGATATGAAATGAAAGCCTCAATTATATGCATGTCCTTTCATGTGAAAATTAGCCTCAATTGAGAACAAAGTCAAGTTCTAGATAAATGTAGAAAATAGAGGGTATGCGCACAGTATTTCATGAAGGATGAGGCTCAAATTTTCCTTCCATGTGGGCTAATTCCTGAATTTCACTTGCAATGGCTAAGCCTTGTCCCTTACTTCACCTAATAATGTCAGTTTCCCAAGCTCACTAGATTTGCTTCCCCTAACACACATCAGATTCATGCTTCTCCGGAACAAATACTCACTCATACTTTTCAGCAACAAATAATGTTCATAATAAGTACATAAC
This sequence comes from Inga oerstediana, assembly GCA_963210345.1. Classification (NCBI taxonomy): domain Eukaryota; kingdom Viridiplantae; phylum Streptophyta; class Magnoliopsida; order Fabales; family Fabaceae; genus Inga; species Inga oerstediana. The sequence goes on along the minus strand of OY723410.1, from coordinate 36,825,709 downwards.
AAATTAGAATAAGTACAGATTCAGCCCAAGTTCCAAAATACATATGTGCAGAAAATTTGAGTTATCACAGATCTCCATAATAACCTTTAGGAATTTGAAGTAGCCTAGTATTCTAATAAGTGATGAGTTTTTCTTAATAACTATTATTTATTTGACATATTTTTTTAATTTTACAAGAAAATTAAAAAAGGTTAATTTGATTAGAGATTTAGGAAAATGTACTTTAAATAAGAGTAGTTGGAAAAGACAGATCATTTGAAAGTATTACCTAACGGTTGTTTCTTAAGAAATATAATATTTCTCGTTCATACTTTATAGTCAATTGTAATGATCATTATGGTTTTGTTTACACTGAAACTAGGTTGGAAGACGAATCATTTGTAAGTGTTATATGATGGTTTTTATGTAAAAAATGTCATATTAGTCACTAAATAAATAATGATTATTAAATAAAACTATTATTTTTGTACTTTAACGAATTCCACCTCACATTACATGACAGTACTCATATTCAACCTTTAATTTTTAGCGTTATATATTCTTGTGCAACCTCTGCCTCAACATACATGACATTTATTCACTATAACAGTTATTTATTAAGCATTACATATGTGTGAATCTGTAGAGGTGCTTCTTGTCCCTTGGTCTTGATTTAATTTGATTTGCCTAGGAGTACAAATGGCAAGTGTAGGGGAGTTGATAAATCATAATTTTTATATATTTTATCACACCTTATTCATTTATTTTGGAGGTGATATTAGGCTATTTTGAATTTATTAAGAAATATTTATATTATTAGCCAATCTTAGGGAAATAAAATATAATTCTAACCTAATTATGAGATTATTGGGTATAAATTGTTCATATTTTAATTTCCTATTTTGTGATGGATTAATATTTCTAAATATATGATAAATCACAATCTCATTTACTTCTTGCAAGTCAAGAAAAAGCATATTAGGAAATTCTATGATGCAAAATAATATGAGAAGTTTGAAGAGAATCGAATAGCTGAATTCTAATGAGCTCAAATTTTATACCCAAAACTCTTCCCCCTTACCAATTAACCTAGTAGCCACATGATTATAAAAAGGACACTCACGCTCTTCAACACATCCTTCTTCCCTCCATCCTTTCATTTCATTGATAGCTGTTTGAGCTTGCTTGGGAGAAAACTTGGGAGGAACATGGATGAGGCTAGAGGCTAGAGCCTAGAGCCCAGAGCTTGCATTTGAAGGCAACAAGAGAGTGAGTTTCCATATATTATTTTGATTCAAGATTAGAGATTATTTATTTTTAAATAATTTTGAGTATATTGCTTGAGAAAAATCTAGTTTTAGATTGTAGGCATGGTTAGTTTAGATTAGATTGATATTTGGACTGTATTTGTGCTTGAGACATTTGCTAGAATTTTTGTTTGCAAATCTTTGGATTGTCACTTGAATTATTAATTGAATTTTCATTATAATTTAATTATTAATTTATTTTATCCTCTTGATTGTTTAATTAAGTTGGTTAATTATCTAGTTGTTTAATTAAACAATTGTAGATATGATTTCCAAAATTATTTAGAAATTAATTGTCATTGGTTTAATTAGCCAATGCTTATTTTGTTGAGTTCTCTAGTGGATTAAGCATTATTAAACTTGAGGGTTTCTATGTTTCTATTAGGTGATTAAATGTATCAATTCCAATATTTTATCAATCTCCCTTTGATCTAATTAATCAATTTGGGCTAAGAAAGCTAACGCTATGTGGATCCTAAGTTGTTCCCTCCATCACAACTGAATCAAATCCCTATTTGTCTTGTTTTCTTGACTATTAGTTATTGTCTTTTGCTTAGGATTTTAATTCTCTTTTATAAAGAAAACCCCCCAAAAATTGCATTTGCATTCATTTAATTTAGTTTCATTCTCATATGAGTTTTAGAGTCATTTGTATCTTGCGTTTAGGTAATTATGTCTTTCATTTTAGTTTAGGTCTATTCCGCTGAATTTTTCATCACCTAAATTCAATTTAAAGAAAAACCCACATAGTGCTCTTTGGGAAAATGACTTAAGTTGCCACTATATTTCATTTGTACTTGATTCTAATTTGATTGATTTCTTTGACAACAAAAACAACATCAGTGATCTTCTTGCCCTAGCCTTAGTTCTGCTCCATGACAATTGGAATAATCTATCCTTAACTTCATTGCCAAGCTTTCAGTCTTTAGTTTATTTTTGACTGTGTCCTTATAGTTTAATCTAATTTTAGTCATGTCCTTATAATTTTATGTGACAAATAAAAAGAAAAAACTATATGGACCTTATTAAAAGTCAAAGTTTTAATCATGTCCTTATAGTTTTATGTGATAGTTTTATGTGACTAATGCAAAGGGGGAAAACTATATGGACCTTATTAAAAATCAGGTGAAATTATACAAGAACTATAATCACTTAATAAAAAGGAAAAAAACTATAAAAATCTAATTAAATATTAGGTAAATTTATATGAATATGGAGATTAGTTTTTCTATATTTGAGCTTGGACCACTAAATTTCAACTATCAAGGTTTCAACAAGGATGTGACATGTGCGAGATCTTCTAAAGCTTATTAGCATATACTACTCCAGTCCTTATTATAAATTATTTGTTGGAGAAATATTTGGTCATAAATATAAGTCACTTCTAGGTTATTAATTATCATTTTCCAATTTTACCTCGATTTAATTTTTGTTAGAAAGTGAAAGAAAAGAGAAAGCTGATAATAATTTGTAAATATAGAGAAAGATAAAAATTAAATAAAAAAATTTCAAAATTTTAATTTAATGCATTCCTAATTCACCGTTAATAACATGAGAGTGATATGACTTTTTCCTTGGAAATTTTTATATAAAGACTATTGTACAAATTTAATCCCCCATTAGTGTAACACCCCAAATTTTATTCCTCAATATATCTTGTAAACATTTGTAGCATTTAATAAAATGAAAGGATGAATTTTGAAGGATATGATTTTGTGGCCAGTGAAAATTCCCTTTGAGGCAATGAGTTTGTCAGGTGATTTTGGAAGATCAAACGATGTTCAAAAAGTATGAAATGTTACAGGATGAAATTAGATATTCTAAGATTTAATTTCATATGTAATGGGTAATTTTTGGAACTGTATACAAAGAGTTGTGAATTTTTTAAGTTAGCCCAGAAAAACTGCGTATTTACTGGAACGGCATCCAAATAATTTAATTCTGAGAATTTTGCACTTCTAATTAGCAAAAAGCTATATTTTTACTTGAAACTAGACTTAATAATGGTTCTATAACCTTTAGAATCACTCTGATACAATATCTACAAATTTAGTTATGATTTTTCAAAGTTTAGGCAGAAAATCTGCCAAAAATCCGAAAATGAATAGAGATATAATGGCAAACTTGTAATTTTGCCAAATAAGCATCAAATTAATTATTTTTCAATTAATTGAAGTTAATTTCAATTAATTAGGGAAAATAAAGGAGAAATTTATATTTAGAATATTTTGGTCAAATAAATATTAATTTATAGAAAATTTGAGTAAAAGTGCAATTTTGACCGAAATTGTGACTTAAAGTGTACATGTAACTTGAACAAGTTTTGAAGCCAATTGAGAACAAAGGAAAGGACCCCTAGGCGTCTCCTACATGTAACATGAAGGAGGAAATATTAGTTACATGTTAATTGAGCCTATGACTCAATTGGATGAAGATAGAAATTATTACATGAAATTCAAAGTTTGGAATTTTTGGAAATTAAATAAAAGATTAAAATACAATATAAGATATGATAAAAGCATTTTTGCTCTTCCTTCTTTGGCCAAAACCGACGCCTTGTGCAGCAAAAATAGAGAGAGAGGGAGAGTTGAGAGAATTTTAGAGAGAGAAGGAGGAAAATCTCACAAGTGAGGTCGATTTCTTTGATGAATTCGTACCTAACGTGTATAATCTTTATCCTAAGCTTCTCTTCTATCTTATTGAAGGTGTTTGAAGCAGAAATTTTAGTGTTTCCAGGGTTAGGGTTTCGGCCATAGGAAGGAAAAGCAAGAGGGAGCTTAAGGTAACCTTCGAAACTTTGAATATCTATTGTTCTGGCTGCTATGAGTAGTTTAATTGGTGAAATTTTGTCAAATTAGCTTTGATTCTAAATTTGGGAAATATGATGTCATAAACGTTATGCTACCCAAATTGGGCATAAATAGTGGTTTTAACGTAATTAAATAGTTAATAAAGTGGTGATTTAGCTCAATATTTATATATTTTTATTAATTAATCTTAGGCTTTTGTGGGACTTAATTAAATATTTTGGGCATAATCAAGTGTTAAAGTGAGATTTTAGTGAAAAGATAATTTGGGAATTATATTAGTTAAATTGTTATATTTTTAATTAATATTTGTTATTCCCATTATTCTTTAATTGTGAGCAAAAGATATTACCTTTGTGGATATAATTTTGTAGGTGATGATGTAGCACAATTTTTTTTAAGTGTTTAAGGTCAAAGATGTTATTTTAGAGCTTAATAAAGGACAAGGGTAGAATATCACAAGTGCAGAATTTATTTTCACATATTTTCTAAGAGGAGATTAAATGAGTAAGGACCTCGTTTGGTTGTTGCAATCTTATGCCTAATGCTAAAACATATTTTCACCTCCTCATCCAAACATGACACAACTTATTTAACCTAGTGAATTGAAGAAAGAAAAGGAAGAGGGACCATTGATTATGAAGGGTGGCGGCTGAATTGAAATGAATTAGGGAGTTGAACCGAATTGAAGACATGGAAGGGCTAGACCGATTTGAGTAATTAAAGAAAGGAAAATGAGCTGAACCGAATTGGGATAATTGAAGAAAGAGGAGGTAGCTGCTGGACCAAGAGGAGACCGAATAAAAGAATGGAAGGAAAAAGAGATTGGACTGAAATGGTTGAATGATGAAGAGAAGACTTGACCGAATGTGAGTCTTTACTGAACTGAATTGGATAGAACAACATTGAATAATTGAAAAAAGAGGGGGTTGACGTAAGCATGGGATTGATTGAAGAAAGAAAGGAATTGAAGCTGTGAAGACTTGGCGAAGGAGCCGACATTGTGGACCAAAATGGGAATATGAAGACAAAGGAAGCAGCTGGACCAAATGATTAAAAGGAGGGGTTGACCGAAAATTAAGGGTGTGTTTGGAACAGCGATTGTCAATTGGGCTTGTTTCAATTGGGCTTGTTGTGATATCACTTTTGATAAAAGCTAAATTATGTAATGTGATTTGTGTTTGGATTGGCGATTGTCAATTGGGCTTTTGCAAAAATGAAAAAAAAAAGTGGTGTGTTTGGAACAGCGATTGTCAATTGGGCTTTTGTGATAATGATAAAAGAGAAATGTAATTAAAAATTATAAGAAATTTATAATAGTTTAAGTTGGGAAATTAGACAATTAAAAAATGCACAATCTAATTAGAAAAATATTACATAACCAATTGTATCACATGTGCCGTACAATTTGATTTCTAATTGAGTCACGAATTTGAATCATTTCAGAGGAAGATCGCCTGCCATAATTTGTCGTGGAAGATTGTTCAGCTACACTATTATTTTCCACATCAACAAGATTCCCAGCTTCACCTTGGCGAAACACTACGTCTCCAATATCATTTCGCCTAATGAAATTATGAAGGACCATTGTTGCACAAACAATGCGGACTTGTGTCTGATAGCTATACTTGCGCATGTTTTGCAACAATTGAAATCGATTCTTCCACACTCCAAAAGTCCTTTCAATTGTAGACCTTAAACTAGAATGATAATAATTAAAGGTCTCATTAGCGTTTCTAAATCCGGGTTGGCGGCTAAATTCTGGAAGATGGTAACGCTCACGTCTATAAGGACCAAGGTACCCAAGTTGTGTCGGATAACCAGCGTCAACCAAATAATATTTTCCTAATAAAAGTTTAAATCAATCCAAACTATTAGATTCATTAAAGTGTAAAATGAAAGTAATTGAATAGAAGGTGACGGAGCAATACCTGCAGGTGGATGAGGGAAGTTATAAGATGGATTAGAAACAGCAGATTCGAAGACACGAGTATCATGTGCAGTACCTTCCCAGCCCGCCATAACAAACGTAAAGCACATGTCCCAATCACATACGGCCATTACATTCTGTGTTGGATATCCCTTCCTTCCGATATATCTCTCACGGTTCGCACCAGTGATCACACACTTAATGTGGGTTCCATCTATTGCTCCAATAGCATCTTGGAAGAATGGATAATAACGGCGATCTTCTTTTATTTTGGGGTGGCATACACTGAATTCGGGATCGGACGGTCTGATATTTTCCCCCGCTAGACTAAAGCAAGCATCTAATACATTGTGCAAATGCCTACTGACCGTTTCCCCTGAATGTTGAAAGAGCTCTTGAACCACCCTATTGCCTACTCCATGGCCAACGGTGAACAAGAACATGGCAACCATTTCCTCGATCCCAATGTTCGTTGAAATCTGTAAGCCATGTTCGACCAATTTATGACACAAGCTATAAAAGACATGTTTTTCCACTCTAAACATGTCATGACAGCGTGAACCATGTGTTGCCAATACCTCTTGCACCCAGTCATGACCGGTGCGTGTACTTGTTTTTCGCGGTTCTTTACATATAAAAGGCAAAACATATGCACAGATCAACGCAGCCAATTGCTCATACTCATCTACTTCATTATTTATAATATCTATAAGTCGAGACTGGTCATCTTCCTCCACCATGTCAGGTAAGTCTTGATTACTCGAACTTGCCATTGATTATGTACCCTGATTGTGATTAAAAATTCAAGTATGAGTAATTGAATGAAAAAACTCCTAATAAGACAGAGTGACACAAAGCATAATGTCATAAACTCCTAATAGCATATAATAACTGGCATAACGTAGTTTACACAAAGCATAATGTCATGAAGTCAAATTAAAACATAGTTTAGGTACATCTACGATTCATAAATCATAAACTCCAACCACGGAACAACGAACTCCATGTTTCGTTTACAAAGTGACATGAAAGTCTCCCGATGAGTCTTATTCTCGATTAGCTTGATACAGCGATGACGAAAGCTCTTATCACGTATGACTTCCTCAATGCCAAGCAGTTCACTCATAGTAGAATCAACACTAACATCGTTCATAGCATCTAATGTTGCCGTTCTGCCCTTGGATGCATTTGCCATCACACTAATTGCATCAGCGATTTGTCTTGAAGCTGGCATTTTCTGCTTCTTTCTCTGCCCAGACCCTTCACCCATCTTCCGCTTACCCTGACTTCCTGAGTCAGTACCACCATTTGTTGGCGTGCTTGTTGTTAAGCCAATGCTTGCTAGCTCATCCGTCACTCTGGTACTAGGCACGGGGTTAGCACCAAACATGTCATCTTCACTATCCCCCGAGCCTTCCTCTTCATCCATAGTGGGTCGATACACATCCTCCTCCTCATCCTCCTGCTGTGTCTGAGGCTGTGTGACAGAGGGTACAACTACATCTTCGCCGCTTGCCATCGCATCCTTGAAGATTATTCTTAATTCATTCTCGAACTTAAGGCCTGTGTGCCTAAACTTTCTATATGCTAGCTTCTCCTGCATGCACACAAGAAACCCGTTTGTGACAATTACTTTACTAAAACTAATCACTTACAAGGGGAAAAATTGAAAGGTATAAGTTACAACAGTATTGTTTTACCTGTAGTTTTCGTTGCCACCACTCATTTGTTGCCATGACTTTTTTCGTCACATAGTCTATCCCCACCCCAGTCTCTTTGATTAAAGAATCCCAAGTCTTGAAATCCTTTTTCAGGATATCTAACCTATTCTTCAATTTCTTTCTGTCATAATCTTTCCCAGTCTTCGCATTAAACGTAGAGACAATAATTCCCCACGCTTTCTTTGAAAATGCCTGCCCTCGGCGTTCTTTTTTGTACACTTGCTCAACGCAGGCATTGACGAAAATCTCCGTTGTTTCATCATCCCAAACAGCTTTGTCCATATTTCTATACCACTATTTCAACACTATTTCCACCCCAAACAAATAAAAATTAAAACAACTATTGGAGCAAATGACAGTGAGCATCACAAATGTTTGATTCTTAATATGAATTAATATGAAGGCTAAAACACAACGTCATTAATAGGAATTAATATGAAGGCTAAACCACCCAATTTTGCAATCAATCTCATGCTTTTGTTCGTAGCGACACTCATCGCTGCCCTAACTAATTCTCAGAGCTTCACATTATTGATTCTTAGTACTCTCTATTTTTGTTACCACATTACACCGTAGCATAACAAAACAGAACAGAAATATTCTAAGATTTAAAGCAGAACAGAATTATTCTATCTTGCTTGGAAACAAAACAGAACCTTAATATTCTAAGATTTAAATCTTATCATACACACACATAATACTTTATAATATGTTGTAATTTTAAACTGTGATGATACGGCACTTTTCATTTGTCAAATTTCACATAATAAAGGGCTAATGCCTAATTGTGGCATCAATATCAATACATCATACATGCATCAAGTTATACTCCTTTTGCTTGATAACAACATATTCTCTTGTGTTTTATAATTTTTTTACTTAATTTAACTTTAGAATGTCGATAAAACATGAGATGATTGGTACTGAGCTTCGAGAACAACATGAGATGATTGTTGAAACATGAGATGTTTGGGTGAATAAGCCATTGCCAATCGCGGCACATTTCACTCTCAAGGGGGACTTTGAACTGACAAAATTGGCTCTTTTGGGAAGAAAAGAATGGAGAAAGAAATGCTTTCGGGCAAGAGAGGAAAGCTGGTCAGCTTTAGAGCTGGGCAAAGTAGAAGGGGATGATACCAGAGAAGCCATTGGTGATCGGCTCTGTACAATGACACAGAGGAGTGCTATGTATCCAAGTTAAAGAGTGTATAAAAGGCAGAGGAATTGGAAAGAATGGGGAATCAGAGTAGAGGAATGAATTTGCACGCTTACTTTCTTTGTTCTCTCTAAAGTTTTATGCTTGGAACTCAGTTCCAGTACATCTTCTTCCTTCCTCTGATCTCTTTCCGAAAGATTGAAGGTTATGGTTTTTACAAAGAACTCATACTAAACCATTTGAAGGGAAGACCAAGAAGTGGAAAACCAAAATCATGGAAGCCAGATGAAAATGCTGTATAGAAAACATAGGATATCCAGAAACATTGACAGACACAATATACTCTGTTTCCATCTGTCGCACCTCATCTATTTCCATCTGTCGCACCTCATCTAATATACTCTGTTCCTATTCTTGTCTTTCCCTCTGTCGCTGGGCTTCTACCTAATTCCCTCTGTTCCTAATCTTCTCTATTTCCCTCTTCTGAAACAATGTACATACTCTTCCACACAAAGAATGAAGTTGGCGTATGCGGCATGCTCTATTTATTTCTAGTTAACACAACAAGCTAATCAAGGCAAGCACCAGATCACGTCGACGGAGCAGATCGACGACAGGGACAGTTAAACAGAAATGAAACAAGATTAAGGTTAAAGGAAGTTAAATACCTCAGCAGCCGAACAGATCCACGCCGACGGCAAGATCTACAACCAGAGCACCTTCAACCGGAGATGGCGACTTCAACGCCAGGTCTTGCAGAAGAAGATCGCCGCCACCAGATCGGCCACACCCACAGTCAGGCCCGACGAAAACCACCGAGCAACAAAGTCGCCCACTGCAATGGAAGCTATTCGGAGCTTCTGGTGCTGCAACTGAAGACCACCGAGAGGAAGACCCACACCCGAGAAACGGCAGAGCACCGATTTCACCACGCCGGAAAAAGGGACACCACTTTTCATACCTTCTCGAGCTGCATCAGGCGCCGCCGTGAGATGGAGTCCTTCGTGCAAATGGAGAATGGGAGAGTGATTCGCAGGAGCTAAGAGACAAGAGTGAACGTGGCTGGGTTGGTAAAAAAATTTAAAACGCATTAAATGCGTTTAACGGTAATTTCCATGCATTCACTGGGAATAAAAACGGTAATATATCAGTTGGGCTTTTAACTAAAGCTGCACGGATGAGCTTTTGTTAAACGTGGGTGTATAGTGCCAATCCACTCAAAAGCCCAATCCGAAATTTAAGCAACCAAACATCAAAAAAAAAAAAACGTTGCCACCAGTTGGGCTTTTGAAGCTTCAATTGGGCTTAAAGCAAACCAAACGTGGGTTCCAAACACTGCCTAAAACTACTAGACCGATTGGGCTTGAGGAATCTAATTGAGGAAATGAGAAAAGGGTTTGGTGGCTGTGTGAAGGGGGACCAATACCAATTGTGAAAAGAAAAAAAAGAGGGAGGTGTGTGGTAGCTAGAATGTGAAAAGAGGAGGAGGCACGCGACTTAGAGCGGGGAAGGAGGAGGCACTTGGCAAAAAGAATTAGAGGGGCTGTTTTGTGTTCTTCATTATTCTCTATGGCCAATCTCTTCATTATCCATCAAGCTTCATCTTCTTCTTCCATGAGTAGCTAAACTTTGGTGATTTCCTTGAGTTGGGCAATGGTTTGAGCTTCTAAACTTCAATGGAATTCCTTTAAATTCTCTTTCTAGTTCATAATTATAGGACTTGGTTAAGTGTGTGTTATGATCTAGATTGTTCTATGCCAAGTGACAAAAACTTGGGGGTTGAGCTAGGAGTTGATTAATTAAGCTTTGTATTATTCAAATTAAGAGTATGTTGAGTTGTTTATTCCAACTTGGTTAAGTGGATTGTAAATGACTAAACTGAATGCTTTGAACTTTTGTAATGGTAATTACAAGCTGGAATTGGAAGTTGATTATTCATCTTCTTGAGTCTGAATTATTTGGTGGTATTCATTTAATTGCTTTGGTAGAATGAATTAAATGATTATTGTAAGTATGGAGCTAGTGGTAGCTTAGTTTCATCCTTTTGACTCATTATGGAATTCATATTATTAGCAAGTAAAGAAGACTAAAACCTCAACTCAAGGGAATCTCGTCTCATCATTATACTAGTTAATTGAATTTATCTTATTGTTAGTATTAATTTCAATTCCATTTGCTTCTTTGTCTTGAAAACCAAAAAATACAAAACTATTGAATTAGATTAGATTACTTCATTAGTTTTAAAATCAATTTCTCCAAATGATTTCTCATAACTTTAAGGTATTTATTACTTTACTATTTAGAAACTTGGAAATTAATCTCCTCACAAGAACGACTTAGGTTGAGCTACTACGCTACAGTTTTAGTTTTATTTTGAGAACTCACACGACATAGGTTCATCAAATTGGCATCATTGCCGAGGAGGATGATTGCCAAGATTTTAAGTAGTTAAATATTCTTTTCAGTTGTCATAGTGTGTCTTAGTTGAATAGCAAATGTGTGGCACTCATTTGAATTTTGGCGAAAATCTGAGTTTCGAATAGCACTATCTTGTTGGAACTAAAATATTCTTACTCAAAAAATTATGAAATTTGATAGGTCAAAGTTTTTCAGCATTATAAATAAGACTAATAGCTAAATTAAGCTTTTAAAAACCCCAATTTTCCCCGGAGACTTTCATATTTTGGCTAGGACCAATTGGAGAGGTTAGGGCTGGATTTTTCATGTTCTAATGATTCCATTGCGTTTAAGAGGAAACATTAGGTGGATTTACAGTTGATCACTTTTTCAGAAAAGCCTAAAAAAGCATAATTACGAAAACGCCCTTAAGACACTGAAATAGGGGCCACCAAGGGCATTTTTGTCTTTTGACAGTGAATTTGTAAAACCAAGGCCAAAAATGGATTCCTTGGGCAAAAATATATCAGAATAGGCAGGTCAAAATTTTTTTAAAAAAAGTATAGTCAGACCACGTAGGGCCGGGCTATATCCCTGGGGGCATTTTGGTAAATTTTCACAGTAGGCTTATATAACCACTATAAACACTATGGAAGTGCCTAAAATGGTACATGAATGGATTTTAACCTAATTCTTGTACATTTGACATTTTAGAACCAAGTTAAGAGCCAGAGGGGTTGGCACGCTTATTGAGGAACAAAGTTCAAGAAGCCTATTTAAAAGGATAAAAAAGGGGTTAAGGTAGGGAACTTACCTCTCCTGCATGTATTTAATATGTGTGCTAGTGTATTGATGCATATTATTGTTTTACTTGATTATGTGAAACATATATGAATGATTGAAGCTCTGTTTCTATTTATACTATGGTCATAAGTATGTTGTTTGAAACATTGAGCACGCAGATGCGTCATTGTGTTAGCATGAGTTTATGTAATGCAAGCATGTCATGCATTAAGCACTTTTCCTACATGCATATTGGTACTGTTTCCTACTAAAATTCTCTCAAATCTCATCCTCCCCTACAACAATTTAGATAGGTGAATACAGAAAACATGCAGAGATTAAAGAAGAGAATTACACGAGATTGCAGTTGTAAAATGAAGATAGGAAAATGTCTTCGTTTCAATGGTACTAGTATAGACACCCTAGTAGCCTTGTGCGGCTACATTGTTTGTAATTATTACGTACAACCCCTTATGGGAAATTTCTATAATCCTGCACATATTATCAGTATATTTATTTTATTCCTATGTTGCCCACCGAACTGCATATTATTTTCCGCAAATACTCTGAAAAAGGTAAAAATAAGATAAAAGTCTTACAATTAGAACATAAAGAAATCTAAAATTTAATTGCAGTCCCGTGAGGCTACAGTGAAATTAATTTGTAAAGAGATAGAAATAAGCCATTCAAAAATTAAAGGAGAAACAACATGATTTGCAAGTAACGAACACATCATAAACAAATGAAATATCTCTATGAACAAGTAAAATTAATTTTTTAACAAGAATACATTAGAACATGCTCAAATCAAATTCTATTTACAAGTAGCAGACACATTATAAACAAGTGAAATATTCATGTGAACAAGTGGAGTAGTTTTATAAACAATTTCAAGATGGTACTTGATGAAAAAGTGAAACTCCACTTGGTCATTAATATCACTTGTTCATAGAATTGTTCCACTTATAGATCACTTGCAAATCAAGTTATTTCTCCCTTTATTTTTGCAGTGAAATTTTGTATTTTTTGGGAGCTAATGGAAATTAATTTGCTATGATTGGTTCTTATCTGAAAATTTCCCCTTTTTTTTGGGGATTTTACACCAAGTGCTAATCATAACCTTTCATGTTAGTGCCCAAATTTGATGCACGCAGTGTTTCCCACGCGATAATTTTAACTTTTTTTTTTGTCAGAACCCATACAATTATTTATACATAAAAATTAATTTGATTATATCTTAAGTTTAGATAAATTGACTCATTGCATTTGACTCCCAGAGACTCATATGCTGCCGAGGGTTTAGAATAATGCCCAGCACATGTCAACTAAGTAATGAGTGGATAAGCATTAAAGTTAAATTAAAATGCACATGAAAGGAGGTGATCGCCGCCCAAATGGTGAATAAAGTGGGACGAAGAATATGAGTGTAATCAAATTTTAATTTTTTTTTTATTATCAAAATGAGTGTAATCAATTCACACTCAATAATAATGAGAACGTATGGTCAAAAAAATAATAATAATGAGAACGTGTAATCAAAAAATAATAATAATAATAATGAGAACGAATGTCTGCTTTCTCTCAGTACGCCACGTGTTCCATGTTCACAAACTCCATGGATTCTCTTTGTTAAGGGCGAGGAGCAAAAAGAAAAAAGAACATATAAAAATCGTGAGCCTTAAAATAAATTAGTGGAAAAATCATTTTTAAGACCAGTTAAAAAATACATTTTAGACTGATTCTAGATCCGATTTTGATACAGCCGATCTTAAAAGTCTGCTACTTTTTAGACCGGTTATGAAACCGGTCTTAAAAAAATATTTTAAGACCGGTTATTATAAAACCGGTCTTAAAATAAATATTTTTAGATTGATTATCAGAGGAACCGGTCTAAAAGGTTCAAGTTTTAGATCGGTTTTCTTAAAAACCGGTCTAAAAGTTGAAACTTTAAGACTGATTTTCTACAAAACCGATCTTAAAGTAATACTTTTAAGACTGATTTTATAGTAAACCGGTCTTAAAGTAATATTTTTAAGACCGGTTCTCTCCAAAACTGGTCTTAAATATACATTTTAGACAGGTTGTGGAGAGAATCGATCTTAAAAGTAGTTTTTTTTTAATTTTCGTTAAAAAACATTTACCCAGCAAGTCATTTCCCCTGTTAAAACATTTCACTCAGCAAGTAGCAACCAGTTCAACGACATTCAAATAAATTCTTCTCTTACAGATTATAACTAATATATTAATGACATGTGAGAGACTCAAAACTCATTGGAACATATTAAAACTCAACTCCCTTGTGCTTAAACAATGTTGGCCGAAATAGAAGCAAGGAAAACAACCATGAATAATAAACTCACAATCATAAACAGAATTATAATGCAAGGAAATCATACAACCATGATAATGTTGTTTTGACCAAGTTCCTTATCTTTTTACTTACATACATACATCAAAGATTAAATTACATTAATGACAATGCTGTTATTCATTATGGCCAAAATACTTTATACACACTCTTCTCAAGCTAATAATCACTAGCTGGCCTGGCTTCGGAGAATCTACACTAAGATGTACACCTTATATCCTTCATTTTTCTGTGACGACAACAATTTAAGTAGTTTTATATATACACCAATAACAATATACATAATTCAAATATAGTTCATAATAATTATTTTAGCTAACTAACCTTCAATGTAGTTTTATAAAGGGATATCCTCTAATATCCCTTCATGATGATCGTTTCTTGTATCGTGTTCATTGTATGCTTTATCTTCTTCATTCAATTCTGGTAAACCCCTAGAAAAAGAATGAGTCTCAAGAAGATCATTTATTGAATGACTTTCCTGATTAATATCAACGACCCTTTTTCCTTGGAGAGCTACAAACCACATTTTAGTTGCCTGATCAGTAACATAGAACACTTATTTTGCTTGATATGCCATAATAAAAGGTTCATCTCTAAAACTTCTACTCTTCAAATCAACCAATGTAAATCCCAATTGATCAATCATCACATCATTGTTGACATCAACCCACTTGCATTTGAAAATGGGAAGTTTAACTTTAACATAATCAATCACCCAAATCTCTTCAATAACCCCATAATAAGGTATTGCTGCCAATTTAGGATTCATATCTTTTGAACTAGAGAATGCATAGATTCAGCCACTAACACAACCCCAATGTTCTGGATAGTGCTCCTATCATCAAGGAACTTCGTGTAAAATGTATAACCATTGATCACAAATGAAGTCCAACTTATAACATCATCCTCAGGACCACGTGCTAACTATTTAATTGTATCAAAACACATTCTTCGCCGTCAACCTTTTGTTTGGACCAATGTACAAAAGTTTTGTTATGCTCCCTAATTAACCTTTGTTCAGTCATTCAACTATTTCCTTTCCGTACAATTTCTTTATGAGCATTAATATAATCTTGAACTTCATCAACATTATTCAAGATGTACAAGTGGACTTGTTGCAATTCATCAGGATCCATACTCTTTACTGAAGCCCCGCGTCTACCGCCTTCTTCGTCATAATGTTCAGAAAGTCCAATGTGTCCTATATTTGACAAGTAATCTTGACAAAACTCTATGGCTTCTTCAGAAACATATTTTTGAACAATAGATGCTTCAGGCACATTAGGGTTCTTCATATACCCTTTTAGAATTTTCATAGTTCGTTCAATTGGGTACATCCATCGAAAATAGATAGGGCTACACAATTTGATCTCCCTCACTAGATGAACAATTAGATGTACCATGATGTCAAAAAAAAGAAGGAAGAAAAAGCTTCTCAAGCTGGCACAAGATCATATATCCTTCATTTTTCACTTCATCCAATTTTTCTGTCTCAATGACTTTACTACAAATAACATTGAAGAAGAAACGAAGTCTGATCAAAATATGTTTAAGATCATATTCGGCAATGCATCGAATAGCTACTGGGAGCAGTCGTTGCATTAAGACATGACAATCATAAGACTTTAGCCCCATTAACTTCAAGTCTTTCATCGACACAAGCTTCCTAACATTTGAAGAATACCCTGAATGAACTTTGATGCCATGTAAACACTTACAAAAGCTTCTTTTCTCATCCTTAGACAAAGTATGAGCAGCTGGAGGACAAAAAGTTCTCTTATCATATGGCTTTGGATGCAAGTCTTCTCGTATCCCCATTTCTTGCAAATCTAATCTTGTCTTCACGCCATCCTTAGAACTACCTTGTATGTTAAGCAGTGTCCCAACAATACTATCACAAATGGTTTTCTCCACATGCATGAAATCAATACAGTGTCTCACATCAAGCTTCGGCCAATATGGAAGATTAAAGAAGACATACATCTTTTTCCATTTACTTTTCTCATTACTTTTCTTTATAGTCTTACCAAAGATAACATTCATATTTTTCACCTTTTCATAAACTTGCCCCCTAGTCAATGCCTTCAAAGCATCTTCAAACTCTTGTCCACCCAAAAAAGCTTTTTTTAATCTACGATACGGGTGGCCTCGTCTAAGAAATCTCCTATGGCCAAAATAAATTGTCTTTCTTCCATGTTGAAGTTGATGGTAGCATGTTCCTTCTTCACAAATCGGACATGCTTTATGGCCTTTAACACTATATACTGACAAGTTTCCATATGCATGGAAGTCATTTATAGTATAAAAGATCATGGCTCCCATTTTAAAAACCTCCTTCTTATTCGCGTCAAAAACATCAACACCTTCCTCCCACAACTCTTTCAAGTCTTCGATCAAGGGTTCCAGGTAAACATCTATGTCATTTCTGGGTTGTTTTGGTCCCGAAATCAATATAGACAACATGATGTACTTTCGTTTCATGCATAACAGAGGAGATAAGTTGTAAATTACCAACAGAACAGGCCATGAACTATGTATACTACTCAGGCTACCAAAAGGATTCATGCCATCCGTGCTAAGCCCAAGCCTAAAGTTCCGAGGCTCTTCACCGAAGGCAGGAAATAATTGATTGATTTTCCTCCATTGAGAAGAATCAGTCGGATGTCTAAGCTTTCCATCAGATATCCTCTCATCCACATGTCATCTCAAATTTCTTGCATCGTTTTCATTAGCAAACAAGTGCTTGAACTTTAGTATGATTGGAAGGTACCACAATACTTTTGCAGGAGTGTTATTTGATTTGTACCTCAGGGTTTCACATATCGGACACAGTTGTTCTTCTTCATGCTCTTTTCTAAACAATATACAATCATTAGGACATGCATGGATCTTTTTATACTTCATCCTTAGTAGACACAATATTTTCTTAGCATCATAGTATCGTGAAGGCAACATATTATCATCTGGAAGCATGTCCTTAAAAGCCTCAAGCATTTCTGAAAAACTCCTGTCGCTCCATCCATGTCGTGCTTTCAAGCTTACCAATTTCAATACTGCTTTCAACAATTGGTATTTTTTACACCCCGGGTACAACGGCGTCTCAACATCACTGCACATATTACTATATGCCTGTGATTGCTCAAAAGTCTCTTCTCCTACATCATAAATAATATCCTCTATCCAATCATCTGTATCTGTGTCATTATCATCAAAGTTCACTCCCCCTGTTGAGATGAACTTGGCATTTCTAATTCTTCACCATGCCATACCCACACTGTATAACTCTTACAAAATCCTTCACAAGTTAAATGTGTATATATATATATATATATATGTAGTACTTAGTTGCTTCTCATTCAAACATACTACACAAGGGCAATAAAACTTCCCATTACCATGATCAGCATTTCTTCTAGTGAAGTCTAAAAAACCCCTCACCCTATTATCATATTCAACACTCGTTCGTTTAGTGTTTATCCAACTATGATCCATATATATTTCAACACTTCTAGCACCCTATATCCAACAACAAAAGGATAGACAAAAAAACAACAATAGAGTTTTAGAGATTTCAACGAAATTAACATGCACCATTTGAAACTAGTATTGTTTTAACAAACCAATAACACTGACAATAATCAAACAATCATACTAAATTAAAACAGAACATAGAATTGTATTACTCTAAGCCAAATATCATAGGGATGTAATTAAAAGTCAGAGCATATATCTAACAAGAATATGCAGATTTAAATTTTTCCAGATTAAAAGAGAAGAAAGGGTTCATAAAGCGCACGATCTAGGCGCGGGAGTAAAAATACGGGCAAAAAATCTTACCTTTTATACTGATTTTCAAAAA
This sequence comes from Inga oerstediana, assembly GCA_963210345.1. Taxonomy (NCBI): domain Eukaryota; kingdom Viridiplantae; phylum Streptophyta; class Magnoliopsida; order Fabales; family Fabaceae; genus Inga; species Inga oerstediana. The sequence continues at coordinate 36,807,399 of OY723410.1, read as the reverse complement.
CAACCAATTTTAAAAGAGTGAAATTTCAAATTTAAGACTGGTTTTTATAAAACTTGGTCTTAAATTTAACCCATTTAAGACCGGTTGATATTAAAACCGGTCTTAAATCTTTTACATTTAAGACCAGCTTTTATATAACCCGGTCTTAAATGTTAAAATATTTTAAATTCTTAAAAATTTTAATATTTTAAGACTGGTTCTATTTATAACTGGTCTGAATAAATTTTTTAAGACCGGTTTTTTTTAGAACCGGTCTTAGAAATTCAATATAATTACAGAACTACCACTGCGCAAATTTTTAAGACCTTATCCTCCAAAACTGGTCTAAATGTGGCGGTTTAAAATGAGATTTTTCCACTAGTGATACTTCCTCAAAATGCTTTAGGGCCTGTTTGGTTCGATCATATTACACTCTACAGTGCATTACAATGCAATATAACAGTAATGCAATGCAATATTAATTACAAAGTTAGAAATTGGTTTTATTTTTAAGCAAGGTGCAATAAGTTATTTTTTTAATAATTATTTAAAATTAATATATCACTTAAAGTCTATTTTACCCTTAATATAAACTTTGTAGAAAAAATGGTTAAGAGCCATTATGTCGCCTCATAATAACCGTTATGCTCTCTTGCCGAGGATCGTCCAATATGGATAGTTGTGGTGGTGGAGGTGACAGTAGCAATAATGTGACGGTTGCGATGGTAGGTAGTGACAGCTAACACGATGGAGGAGTAAGTGGTGGTAGTGGCGGCAGCAGGGGGTGGCGGCGATGACAATGGAGGAGGAGGAGGTAGTGGTGGTGACGATAGCAACAGTGGGGGTGGTGGAGACAGCGGTGGAGGAGGAGGAGGTAATGGCAACGGCAGCAATGGTGGGGTGACAATGGAGGAGGAGGGGGTAGATGTTGGGATTGGCAGGCACAGCAGAAGAATTTTAAAAATTTTACCGATCCTAATCGAGGATCTATCAACTACGTTGAAATCAGGTTAGAAAGAACTCAACTTAGGGTTTTCACGATCTCTAGGAGCCAACACATTAGGTCCACTCCCTCTACCGGTATCCACACGAATGCTCTCCAACCGAGATTGCGTACTAGCGCCTCCAATGTTTTTAGGGTTTCCCTTACAGCTCTGAATTCTCATGCGCGCATGAGTATATCCGCTCTATCAATTTTATAACCTATGATAGCTATATTCAAATCTCAAAATTAATCATCATTAATTTCAAAATTAATCAACAATTAATTATCTTGATGAGTTAATTAAATCTATCCAACAATTTTAATTTAACCTATTAATTTAATCTAACTAAAGAGTCATTAGATTTAATTTATCTTCACAAATTAAATCTAAGATACTACTCCCTCCGGTCCTAATTATAAGATAAAGTTGACTTTTTTGGAGAAATTAAGGAAGCCAATTAAATTACTTTAGAATATTTTTATTTTTATTTTTTTCTCCAAACTAATTAATTTGACTAATAAACTAATATATAATCTAAGGATACTAAAAATATAAACACTCTAAAGTAATTTAATTGCCTTCCTTAATTTCTCCAAAAGAGTCAACTTTGTCTTATAATTAGGACCGGAGGGAGTATATCTCTATCATGTTAGTTATTAAATTTAATATATCTTAATAAACTAAATTTAAAACTAACACAATATAATAATATCATATAATATATATATATACATATACATATATATATATATATAATATAAGATATGTATTTCAAAAATACATATCTATTTAATATTATTAACGAATTTTATATTATATATATATATATATATATATAATTCGTCCACCTTAAATTAAACATTATCTCATATTGGGCCATTCTTTTATAGTTGTGTGCGACCCTATAGGCTCATATGAAGTTGGCAGTGGGCCAATAACTATACTAACCCAAAAGTCGCAAGCGGTCTCTAGCAAGACATTATGACTACCCAAATCATATGAGGATCGTTATCACGATGCAACCTGTCATACAACCATGTCACATCCCTTTTGTCACACAATATATCGGTCAAAGATAAGGCATGGATAATGTCATCTTCTTATTCCTAACCATTACTTTCTCGATTCCTGAGTAGCCTGACAAAAGAAATAAAATCTCCTTTCCATTGTAGTATGGCCATACATTTCTCAGACTCACTCATTGAGGGGCCCAATAATATCTCTCTACTAATGTGAGGGACAAATTCCATCTTGATCATTTATATTCCTCTGCATGAAAAACCACCAAGCCCGATCATAGCCTTTATCATCACTCGGTCAAAAGTGACTTTTGACTAGTTTAAAGCTTAGCAACTCTCATGTAGAAATCCATGATGACCTCATGTCTAAGGGCATTGTGATGTGGTTATACATGAGAAAAACTTATGACCTGATCCATGTAGCTTTCTCATAGTGGGTCGGTCCAGCACCTTGTACTCTTACAAGTGCCTAAGACTTTGATTCGTATCTCCATATCTTATCAGAGTCATACTGGTCTTGTTTCATCTCTGCTCCCGCATAGATGACCGACCAAGGACATTTTAGGACAATCTTCATTAATTATCCAAGGATATAATTATCACAGTTAATATGCAAATAATATGATAACAGAGTGGAGAAATTTCATTAAAATAATAATGTTCAAAGTATAATGATTGGCCCTCAGGGCACAATTTCCAACAATAGAGATGGCAGTGGCAATGGTAGAGGTGGCGCTTGCAGGCATGGCGATGGTGGAGGTGGATGAGTAGGCAGTGGGGGCGGCCGTAATGGTAGAGGTGATGGCAGTAGTATGGAGTGGCAATGATGGCAGTAGAGGTGGAGGAGGAGGTAGTGGCCACGGCAGTGGTGGCGGTGGGTGGTGTCAGCAATGACGATGGAGGAGTAGGAGGTAGTAGTAGCGGAGGTTGTGGCATGGTGTGACATGTGAAATGAGACAAGTGAAACAAAGACAAATGAAACTAAAGGGTAAATTGGACTTTGTCAACCATGTAATGAGGTGGTAATAAGTATTCATAGGGGGTGAGATATGAATGAAGATTACCAATTTTTTGGTAATCATAATTACCATGGTAAACCTTATTACCATGCAAAAGAGCAACCAAACACTCTTATCTTAGTAATGCAATTATAATTACCATTACATGCATACAATGTGGTTGAACCAAACGAACTCTTAATTCTTGTAAAAAAACTCTAGAAATTATTCTGAAATTAAGTTTTTTTATAAATTAATTCTCACTCTTAATTACTTTTATCATTTGACAATAAAAAATTTTTAATTATTAAATTGCCATTGTCATTAATATTTTGTAAGAAATTTATGTGAAATTAGTTTACACCGACTTCCTTTGACAATGTTAATTAAATTTTTACATATCAAGCTGTTGTTGGTTCATTTTTTTAAGAGAAAAAGACAAATAAATACCACTTGAATGTCAAAATCTTAAATCAGTGATTTCCCAAAAACCTGAGTTATCAATTGTTATACTCTTTTTATCAATCTCATTACTCTTATTGTTGACAGAACCAATTTGGGATTTTAAAGCTCCATTGGTTTTTTTTGTCTTTGTCCCTTTTTTTTAAAAAAATTAAAGGTATTTAAATAATTTTGCAAAAAAAGTTAATAAGTCTTTTGAGACTACCTAGTAATTAGACATTTATGGGGCCGAATTTAGGATTCACATGATGTAAATAGATTCTTATCTCATACTACAAACAAAAAACGCTGAATTCTCTCTAATTTATTCGTTTTAAAAAAAAAAATTACTATAGATTTAAGATCTAAGTATTCGTTTTATGTGTAAAATATACTACTATATACCTCCTATTGTTAATAAAAGACCCAGTTGATTTTTTTTAAGAGATTAAAGAAGCTAAATAAATTACTTTCAAATAGTTATATTTATCTTTTTAATATCAAACTAATTTGTTTGACTTATAAACTGATATACAATTAAATGATATACAACATGTGTTATCACAAACTAACTTAATTGGTGTACTTAACCTCTCCAAAAAAAAAGTCAAATGGATCATATATTAAGGAACGGAGGGAGGAGTATTTAATAAAAATATACTCCCTCCAGTCCTTAATGTAAAAGTCAGTTGACTTTTGTAATACCCTTATCTTGTTTTCACGTTTTCCAGAATATTAGCAAGCAGTACAGTGGGTAAATAAGAATAGCATAAAAATGCTGATATTATTGATACAAGGTGCTTGATTATGTTACAGATCCTCATAGGAGTGTACATAATATTTACAGACCTTAAAATGAAACAAGCTTTCAAATAACCAACGTCTCCTCTTGTACTGGTTCAGAACCTTTCGTTGTCAGTAATTACGATTCTGCTGTCTGAGCCGTTGTCTGCTGCTGAAAATTTTTTACATTTATGGAAGGGTGAGATTCGAAGAATCTCGATAGTAACATATATTCAGACATATACGATGTGAAAATAAATATGCCATGCACCATGTTATATGAAATGATAGATGTTGTGTACACATTGTCCAAGATCAAATGATTATTCAACCCTGGCTTAACCATGTGCCAATCCTAGCTTAACCCTGTGCCTCCGTTGGGTCCTATAACCCAACCAGGCTAATATGCGTGTCAGAGACACTATGCTCGTATTACAAAAGATGACATACATAAACATATAATAATCACATAGTATATGCAAGAAAAAGTTACTATCTAGAATTGCTCCCTCACCCTGCTTGTCTATCAATCCAATATACTGTGTTCCAGCTCGGGCAAATGTCAAGTCCTATTATTCTAAATTCATAATAAATGAGTTATTACTCATTCATCACTTATTTCTAAACTCATATTGTTAGTTATTTTTACCCTTAAAGTTCAAGATAATTAAATTATGCCATTACCTTTTTAATTTCGTACTTTGACTAAAACTGTAAGAAATTTTCAGTCACTTTGAAAATTCATAACTAATTCTAAAAAAATCTAAATTGGTTGGTTCTAGTGGCTAATGAAAGATATTTAAGTTCTCTTTAAGGGAAAAATATCACAGAGCATCTATTACAGCTGCATATTTATCATAAATTCGTCAAACACAGAATGTTACATATTTATTCCAGAATTAAGGTCAAACTTTGAAAAAACATAACTTTTAATCTATTAGTTCACATGGTTCATATTACGTATCAAATTAAAGCCTAGGATACCTAATTTCATCCTGTAAAATTCAATAGTGTTTGGACTAATTTTGACTAATAAAAAACACATTGCAAGCTCTTTGCCTTTAGAAAACGAATTCAGGCATATTTGAACACAACTTCCAAAATCATCAAATATCATCATAAAACCTCTTTTAACATCACAATTATAACCTCCTCCGTAATTATATATGAAATACGCGATTAAAATGAATTAGAGACCAACAATTAGAAAAACTCATTTTCAAACCCATCTACATGATTAGGTTTTCACAAATACTTTTCGAAATCCAAGCAAATTGGTCTCATATTCACATTTCGAATATAATTACCTCACGGAAATAAATCACATTCATATATATATCAGAGTGCATAACATAATTCCCGGCAAATAATTCCCGGCAAACCCCAGGTTCATACCTTTATTATAAAGTTCATAGGGCACATTCGCCCTTTACAATTTTTCACAACGGGGATTACACAAAGTCATTTCCAAATACATATTTGAATACACATTCCAACCTATCCAACCATATATACATCCAAACATATATAGTTATCTCAATCCATAACTGATAACCAACTATGAAATCTACATCCCGAAGGAGTCTTCGCCGCCCCTGGTTGCTTGTCCCCTCCTCAAGCCTCTTGCCCTATCTTAATTATTGGTAAGGAAGGGTGAGATTCAAGAGAATCTCAGTAGGAAAACAATATCAATATGCATGCAAGATAAGTGTTTAATGTATGACATGCTTGTATTACATAACTCACGCTCAAACAATGACATATCTGCAAGCTCAATATTTCAAACAACATACTTATGGTCATAGCATAAACAGAAACAGAGCTTCAATTATTCATATATGTTTCACAAAATCAACCAAAACAATAACATGCATCAATACACCAACATAAATATCAAATACATGCAAAAAAGATAAGTTCCCTACTTTAACCCTTTTACGCCTCGAAACGTGTGCCTCGTAAAGCATGCCAATAGCTCGGGCTCCATATTCGATTCTATAATTCCAAATGTACTATTTAGACACTTCCATAGTGTTTTTTAGGGTTATATGAGTCTATATTGAAAAATTACTAAAATACCACCGGGGACCCGACCCAGTCCTACCGTACCTGGTCCGACTGTATTTTTGCCTAACATGGGCTATTCTAACATATTTTCACCCAAGGAATCCATTTCCGGACTCAAAATTATCAAATTCAATGTCAAATTACAAAATTACCCTTGACAGTCCCACTTTAAGGGTTTTGGGGGTGTTTTCGTAATTATGCTTTTTCAGCCTTTCTGGAAAAGTGACCAACTGTAACCCCACCTAATTTTCCCTCCTGAGCTCAATGAAATCATTAAATCATTAAAAGTCCAACTCTAAAGCCCATTTCTAGAGCTGGTTGAAACTTATAGGAACTCCAGGGAAAATTGGGGTTTTTCAAATTCGACTTCGCAGACGTGTTTCTTTCTACTCTTAACCACTTTATTAACTATTATATTAGGTTATAACTACCATTTGGACCCAATTTCAGAAGTATAAAACCTAGGCATACATATTTCCAAAATTTAAAACTAAGGACAATTCAGCAAAATTTCACCAATTAAATTGTCCATAGCAGCTAGAATAGTCAATATACAAAAGTTTGGAAATTACTTCAAGCTCCTTCTGGACTTTTCCTTTTATGGCTGAACCCTAACCCTTCTTACCACTGAAATTTCAAGCTTTCAACACCTTAAATAACATAGAAGAGGAGCTTAGGAGTAGAGTTATACGCATTAAGAGCTAAATCGCCGGAGAAATCAGCTTACCTCGCAAGTTTTCTTCCCTTTCTCTCTCTAGAATTTCTCAACTCTCTCTCTCTCTTTCTCCTTGTGCTGCCATGGCTGACGTGAAATGGGGGAAGAGGATGGTCAGAATTGCTTTTTTAATTTTCCCCATAATTATAAGATTGCCACCACTTTTTTTTTCCATTTTCAAATTTTTACAAAATTCTGGTAGATTTCTGCCCAAATTTTGAAAAATCATAACTAATTATAGAAAAATTGAATTGGAGTGATTCAAAAGCATATAGAACCCTTATTGAGTCTAGTTTCAAGGAAAAATATAGACTCTTACTAGTTGAAATCACAAAATTCTCAGATTTTCAATCTTTACATGTTTTTCCAGAAATTTTATAGTTTTTCTGTGCTGACTTAAAAAATTCATAACTTTTTGTATATAGCTCTAATTCAATCATATGACCTATCAAATTAAAGCTTAAGATGTCTACTTTCATCCTGTAAAATTTCATAGTTTTGTATCATCATTTGGTCATATAAAATCACATGACAAGCTCACTACCTCATAAGCGATTTCACCAAAAAACATAATTACTTTCTCCAAAATTCACCATTTTACTTTCTTTAATACCCCAAAGATAAAAGAATCATTAGGGAATAAATTTGGGCTCCTGCTAAACTTGGGCTTAGTAATCCACTTATTTCAGGCTTATTCTCTAGCCTCAAATCTCAAAATTCGGGGTATTACAATAATTATCATCATATGAACATCAAACCCTAAAAGACTCCCTCTGGTTGAAATTTAAGGTTTTTTTTTTTGTCGAAGTTGAAATTTAAGGTTTGGATATCTCAAAAAATACTCAACAAAATCACATAATATTTGGTCCAAATTAAATCATACGCTTACTGGAACTCGAATTTGTGATCTGTTCTTGATTCCGGCAGCACCTCCTCTGAGTAGACGGAACCCAACACCTTTGATTAAAAATTCAAAACCATAGACATGTTGTTCTCCATGAGAGAAACAATGTTAGAGAAGACACCAGAAGTTAAAAACGACAAATCGAAGGTGAAATCAGCTCTGAAGCTCATGAACTTTCACTATTCATCCTTTCTCTTTCCTCTTTCATTTTCTCATGATTTTTCTCATTTTTCTCTTCTTTTTGGGCAGCTGAATGAAATTAATAAGAGAGAGGAGATATAATTAGGCAATTTCCCAATTTGCCCTTAGTTTGTGTAAAAATCACCAAGTTGCCATTTGGTTGGATTTCAACCATCCAGTTTCTTTTTTTTTTGCTCTCTCTCTCTCTCTCTCTCTCTCATGGCTAAATGAAATTGAGCTCTTAAAATAAGATAAGAGCTTTAAAATATCATTTCTCCACCTCCTTAAAATAATAATATTTTATGGCCAATTAACATATATAATTTGACTTTAGTCTTCTTTTTTTTTTTCTACTTGACCAAGAAGCTTCCACATGGCATGACTTGTGTCCAAGTCTTATTCTTTTTGCTTCTTCCTTCCTCATTTGGACAAAAATAATGTCCTCTTGGAAGAGGATAATGATCTTCAAAAATATAACTTTACATATTAATATTTAATTGCTAAATTAGCACATGCAAATTTAACTTTTATGTCATCTTGTCATACTTGGACAAAAATGCCTTCACATGTCACAACTAATGTCCAAATAAATATTTCCCCTCTTGTGTCCCAACTTGAACAAAAATTGCATAAAGAAAAGGGAAAAATAAAAACTATCTTGCTTTATTGGTCAAATGACCATTTTGCCTATACATTTTTCCCATTTTTGCACTTGCTGGAAAATCTGGCAGAATTTCCATCAAACTTTGAAAATTCATATCTAATTGTATAGATGTCCAATTGGTATGGTTTTAAAGACTATGTGACTCTAATTAAGTCTATTTTCAAGAAAAAATATAGCCTTTAGCCAACTGAAAGCTCGTAATTCCTAGAATTTCTATATTTGGATGCTGTCACAGAAACTTGTCAGTTTCATTGGGCTAACTTAAAAAATTCTTAACTCTTTGTGTACAGTTCCAAATGACTTATTTGACCTATCAAATTAAAGCTTGACACAATAAGACTGCTACACAGGGGAACTCACTGGCAGCAAATTCAAATGTTTATAATTTGTGTTCCAAACATAATCATGTTTTGTGTGACCACTAATTTTCTTGTTTTGTTATTCCATATGCTCTTTACTTCACTATTTTATTCCATTTAATATAAGGAATTTTGGGTGAATAAAATTCGGGATGTTACAACTTCTATTAGAGAAATTAAGGAAGTTAAATAAGTTATATTAAAGTATTTATATTTATCGATTTTCTTCAAAATAATATATAAAACTTATAAACTGATATATGATCTAATAATACACGACATATGCTATGATTAAGTAATTTGTTTTGCTTCTTTAATCTCTCTAAGTTAACTAAATCTTATGTTAAAAACTAGAGGTATTATTATTATATTATTATATTTTAAAATCAAATATTATTTAACTTTTATTCGTGATGGCTTATGTAATTAGTCAACTGTTATTAGAGATGGGAAAACGGGCTGACCCTTCACAGGCTCAAGCCTAAACAGGCCAGCCGGTTTAGGCCCGGCTCCCTTAAAAGGCCCCTATTTTGAAGCCCAATCCGTTTAACAAAAAAAAAATATATATATATATATATCTATATATATATATATTTTTTCATTTTTTAAATAAATAAAATTATTAATTTAAAACAAATTTTTTAAAGTATTGAACATTTTATCTATTTTGATAAATAAAATAAGTGACAATTTGCCTTAAAATAAAATTCTTCATGAGATAGAGACTCTACTTTTTCATTTTTCAATATGTGTTATTAGTTTCTCTTTTTGATATAATTTGTATAATATTCAGACCTCTTCAAATATAATTAAAAAAAATTTCTCTTTATTTACCTTAAATCAATAAAAAAATGATTCTTTCAATATTTAATAAGGAAAAATTCTTTTGGGGAAATATTAAGAACCAAATGAAATATTCTTAAAAATTGACTAATTTTTTTTTTTAAAAAAATCAATTAGAAGTCTGTAACAAACTATAATGTCATGAACATGCTTCTCTTAACGTTTTAATAAAAAGATAATCAATTTTTCCTTTAAAACTAGCAACACTATCTTATTTGAAAAATATTTCCAATTTTAAATAATTATTTTTTTCCAAAACAAAACTCAATTTGTAGTCATTTAATAAAATTTAAAAAAATTGACGAGCTTAAACGAGCTAGCATGTGGCTTTGTAAGGCTGACCATTTTAAACCCGCCACTCTATAAAACTGATCATTTTAAGTCCAACTCCTTCTATAAGTTCTAAATTATAAATCTTATCCTTTACATACTCAGATCTAAATGAGCCTACCTGATGGGCTCAACCCAATTCCCCAATTTTAACTGTTATTCCAATTCATACGTGCTCGTTTTACTTGTCAAACGTGGGGGAAGAGACGCCAGAGGACAAGGGCAAGAGAGGAATGTGATTTCTTCTCATTTTTATGGAGAGAAAATTTGGAGGGGTGTGTCAGCTTTTCTTTACCCCCACTTTTCCAATCTCTCGTCTAAATTAGGAAAAACTTATTTTTCTTTTTATTTTCCTTCCTAATTTTTCCCTACCACCTCAATTTTTTTTCATCCAAACAAGGATAGAAATATTGAGTTAGATATACATATTGATTTTATATTAATTTTTGACAATCCATATTAATATATCAATAAACTGATTTGTTGGCCAAAAGATAATAAATTGATTCCATGGGCATGAAGAACAGAAATAAAGGAAAAGTTTATATATTCTAATTATGAGCAAATTCTTTGTATTTATCAAAAAATAATTATCAAAGCCATTGGACTTAGTCTTATTATTGAACAAAATTGGTCAATGATGAGATCCATAATGGTTGATTTTTATATGGAAAATAAATTTGCCTTGGATTGACAAGCAGCAGCAACCATTTTTTATAATAATTTGCGGGCGCATAGACTCTGGATTCCTTGCAAAACCAATATTTTATAACCCTAAATGTGTGTGCTGATGTGCGCGCGCGTATATGCCCAAAGAGGGAAGCTACTAAGCCATCTAGATCCAGTGATGAGAATACGTGTGATGTGAACTACTCAATGTATCCAAAAAAAAAAAAAAAAAACCCTTTAGTTTGGGAGAACTACTCGAATATGATTTTATTTTATAACCATATAAAAAAATATTGCGGGATAGGGATAAAGATTAAGAATTTAAACCTTTTATATATAAAAAAAGGGAGAAAATGATTAAAAATAATAAAAGTAACATTAAATTTGCATCATCCAATTTTAATGTAGACAATCCAAATTGAATACTAATCATGAATATTTAAATGATAAGAACAAACCTGAAGTAAAAAGTTAAAAAGAAAAGTTGGGAAGCTGGAGATACAATATTTTTGGTCCAACATTTTTTCAGATCATGCCAACAGCCAACCGAACACGTAGAAATTTTTTTTTTAAAATATATATATATATATATATATATATATATATATATATATAATTTTAACATAATAACAACAGGATATATAAAGTTTTTAATGAAATAATACCATAGGGTTAAAACTTACCAATAATTTGAAAATATATTGAGCTTTATAGTTTCTTAGGGAGAACCATTTTTAGGCACATATAATTTCCTTTAATTTTTAATGTTGATGCATGTGTGCTTTTTCTTCTAATTAAATATTTTAATTTTACTCTTTTAGCCGTGTTAGCCCTGTTTGCATTGCTTTTTTATTTGATAAAGAGCTCGTTTAGTTAAATACATTACATACTTGTAATGATAATCATAATTGCATTATTAAGAGAAGAGTGTGGTGTGAATACCCTATTTTGTCTGGGCCCCACTCAAAAATTAAAAAATAATTGATAATGATTGGTGTTCAAATTGGCAATCATTATTGAAAGAAAAAATAAAAAACGAAAATAAGAAAAAATAAGAAAATTCTCCTATTGATGATGATCGGTGTCCAAATTGGTAATTATCATTAAAAAGGAAAATAATAATAAATAAATCCCCTCATTGATGATGATTAATGTCCAAATTGGCATTGTCATTTATTAAGGGAAAATAATAAAAAAAATTTAAAATTAAAAAAAAATCTCATTTATGTTGATAGATTTGAATTAGGAAACTATTTGTGGGGAGAAACAAAATTAAAAACGAAAAACAAATCTCCACTAATAGTGACTAGGTCAAGTTGAAGAGTTTTATTGATAGAAAATACAAAAAATAATAATAAAAAAGAAAATTAAAACAAAATCTTCATTGATGGTGATTAGGTCAAGTTAGGTAGTTTTTAACAAAAAATACAAAAAAAGTAAAAAATAAAATTCAAAAAGAATGAGCATTTATGAAGAAAACCCTACCTTAAAATTATAAACAGGAGTGTAAGGGTTGAAGCAAGATACACAAGAATTTTGGGAGAGCACGGAGATAAGGTAAAGAGCTAATTTATCTTTCCTCTTATTGCGTTACATGACTGCTTCAGCTTTATTCTGTTTTGGTGTTATTTTATCTCTTTTGCTTGGTTTACTTCGTCTTGTCTGCAGGATGACACTATATTTACTCCTCTATTGCTTATTGAATGGAGAAATGAATGCTTGACTTTGTTTGGCCCCATCTAAGCCCATCATCCACTTTGCTTCTCACGTCACTTTATCCCTTGGAATGCTAGATTCATCTCCATGTAATCTTTTGTTTTTTGTGTGCCAACATCTCAATGTGGTCATTGTTGATAATGCTCTTTCTACCTTTCTTGATGATTATCCCATATCTTATATGACCTCCCGAGAAGTTAATTAACAATGGAAATGTGGAGAAAATATGCAATATTGCATAAAAGAGTTATTCATGTGTACATTTATCTGTTGGCTTAGAACTTACCCATTTATATTTTGTAGCCAAGCACGTTGGAACACTAGGTATGAGTCTTCTTCTTTTCTATTGTGTTTCATTCAATATAATTTCATGATAAATTGATTTTGGATGTGTCTTTTTCCTCTTCTCGCCTTTGCTCTTTTCTTTTCTTTATTCCTTTCTTAGGTTCTCTTTCAAAAAAAGGAAAAAAAATATTTTAACACATTTTTATAAATGAAAATAAAATGGAAAAACTCTCTTTCATGAAAATATAAAGAAATTGCTTTCATAAATAAAAAAATACAAACCAAACAAAAATAGTTTTCTCAAATAAATTAAACAAACATTTTTCTAAAAAACACCAACCAAGTGACACGCTTTTCTACCCCTGAACTACGTGGGCTTTGATCCCTCTAAAGTACGTAGTGTTGGAAATTGTGCCCTAAGGGCCAATCATTATACTTTGAACATTATTATTTTAATGAAATTTTTCCATTCTATTATCATATTATTTACATGTTAACTGTGATAATTGTATCCTTGGATAATTCATAAAGATTGTCCTAAAATGTCCCTGGTCAGTCATCTATGTGGGAGCAGAGATGAAACAAGATCAGTATGACTTTGATAAGATATGGAGAAACGAATCAAAGTCTTAGGCACTTGTAAGAGTACAAGGTGTTGGAAAGACCCACTATGAGAAAGCTACATGGATCAAGTTATAAGCTTTTCTCATGTATAACCACGTCACAATACCCTTAGACCTGAGGTCATCATGGATTCCTACATGAGAGTTGCTAAGCGTTGAACTAGTCAAAAGTCACTTTTGACCGGGTGATGATAAAGGCTACGATCGGGCTTGGTGGTTTTTCATGCAGAGGAATATGGACGATTAAGATCGAATTTGTCCCTCACATTAGTAGAGAGATATTACTGGGCCCCTCGATGAGTGAGTCTGAGAAATGTATGGCCACACTATGATAAAAGGAGTTTCTGTCTCTATTATCAGGTTACTCAGGAATCGAGAAAGTAATGGTCAGGAACAAGAGAATAACATTATCCATGCCTTATCCTTGATAGATATATCGTGTGACAAAAGGGACGTAACGTGGTTGTATGACAGGTTGCATTGTGATAACGATCCTCACATGAATTGGGTAGTCGTAATGTCTTACTAGAGGCCGCTTGTGACTTTTGGGTTAGTATAGTTATTGGCCCACTGCCAACTTCATATGGGCCTACAGGGTCGCACACAAGAATGGCCAAACATGAGATAATGTTTAATTTAGGGTGGACGAATTTTATATTTATTTATATATATAATATAAAATTCATTAATAATATTATATAGATATATATTTTCAAAATATATATATCTTATATATATATATATGTATATATATATATATTATGATATTATTATATTGTGTTAGTTTTATATTTAATTTATTAAGATATATTAAATTTAATAACTAACATGATAGAGATATAGTATCTCAGATTTAATTTATGAAGATAAATTAAATCTAATGGCTCTTTATTTGGATTAAATAAATAAGTTAAATTAAAACTGTTGGACAGATTTAATTTAAACTGAATTTATTTAATTAGCTCATCAAGATAATTAATAGTTAATGAATTTCGAAATTAATGATGATTAATTTTGAAATTTGAAAATAGCCCTCATAGGTTATAAACTTGATATAGCAGATATATTGATATACACATGAGAATTGAGAGCCGCAAGGAAACCCTAGGAGACATTAGAGGCGCTAGCACGCAGTCTCGGTTGGAGAGCATTCATGTGGATACCGGTAGAGGGAGCGGACCTGACGTGTTGGCTCCTAGAGATCGTGAAAACCCTGAATCATAAAAAGGTATGAATCATACTAACTTGGTTTAAACGCCGTTGATAGATCCTCGATTAGGATTGGTAAAATTTTAAAATTCTTCCACTGTGCCTGTCGATCTTAACACGTAGGCCTTAGGTTTTCATTCTAGGTCAAATCCAACTTTATAAATAAATATATTTCCTCCTTATTTTTATTTATTTATTTTTATTATTCTTACTTTATTTCTTTTTGTAAATATGATTTTTTTAATCTCTTTTTGGGTAATTATAATAAAATTAAAGGCCATATTCATTTTTAAATAATTAGCTTAGGGTAATCATTCTTATGAACGGGTGTTGTGAGGTGCTTAACACTTTTCCCATGCATAATCGACTCCCAAACCCTAAATGATTTTTTATAGACTAGTTTCCGTTTTTAAAAAAGGTTTCCAAAATTTTCTTTTTTCAAAATTTTGGTGGCGGTTCCTTGTTTTCCAAATTCTGGGTGCTATAGCTTAGTGACTCCACTGGGGACAGTTTGAGAGTCAAGTTCATTTAAGTTAAGTGTTTAAAAATAATATGGCCTTTATCTTATTTTAATTACCCCTTTTTTATTATTTTTTTTGTGAATAATTTTTTTTATGGGTTAATATAACTTTTGGTCCCTGAAGTTTGATCCAATTTTGGTTTTGGTCCCTTAAGTTTGAAATCGGTGGTTTAGGTCCCTGAAGTTTCACCCAATTTTGGTTTTAGTCCCTCAAGTTTGAAATCGGTGGTTTTGGTCCCTGAAGTTTCACCCGATTTTGGTTTTAGTCCCTCAAGTTTTAAAAGGACTTGGCAACCCGTTTTTGAAACCCGACCCGACTCGGGAAAAAAACTAAGTCCTTTTCAAACTTGAGGGACCACAACCAAAATTGGGAGAAACTTCAGGGACCAAAACCACCGATTTCAAACTTGAGGGACCAAAACCAAAATTGGATCAAACTTCAAGGACCAAAAGTTATATTAACCCTTTTTTTATTTATTAAATTCCTTATTCATCTATTTATTTCTTTGTTTTTTATTTTCTATCTATCTTGTGATCTGCTTAGCAGATGAAGGTTGGGTAGAATATAGGCCTATAGGTTGGTATGCTCTCCACACACACTAAACACATACATTATTCTCCTCGCACACAATTTGGGCCCTATACCCGGGTCTGTGAGTTCCTTAGGCGAGTGAAAGGTTCTAGCAGTTTCCCTGTAGCGTTTTAAGAACCCCTGAGGTTATTGTAAAGACTTCATCCTAGCTGTTACTCATTTGGTGTGGTTGATCCCTGTCAGGTTTTCAGAACCCCCTGAACGTCAATTTCGTCATATGGGGTCTTCATCTTTATGATGGGGCTAGTAGGATACCTTTATCTGTGATAATTAGAACTACCTTGAAACTATTGCACCTATTAGTAGAAATTATCAACCTATCCAATTAATTAGTACCTACCTTTCTTAGGATAGATACCACCAACCTAGGGTCATTCCTAAAATAGGACACTGGAGGGCATATATTTATTTATTATTGATAATCATTATTGTCATCCATGTATAATCAATGAAAACCCTAGGATTAAGTGACTAACTATCGCTTCACCTGAGTATGTATCTAGCATCACTTCACATAAAGATACATCACAAGGACGGTGTATGCATTAGATAGTCAACCTTAGTCTAAGGGTCTATGACCCTAAAAGACCATCAATCATGTTAGAAAACATCTCAATGAGAGATAATCCTTTGGGACTCATAAGGTATCATTATATCATTCATTAGCATTTTAGCTTCATTTGATATGGTCCTTGGACATAATCATCATTTTTAAAACCTTTAGCCGTGTGATGGCTTAGGCCATTTGTAACCCCCTCCGTAATTATATCCGAAATACGCAATTAAAATGAATTAGAGACCAACGATTCGTAAAACTCATTTTCAAACCCATATACACGATAGGGTTTTCACAAATACTTTTCGAAATCCAAACAACCTGGTCTCATTCATATTTCGAATATAATTACACACAGTTTATATATCAGAGCACACAATATAATTCCCGGCCAACCCCGGGTTCATACCTTTACTAAGGATTTATAAATGCCCATTAAGGGGATTACACAATATCCTTTCAAATACACATCCAAATATACATCTCAAATACATATCCGAAATATATACAATAATCCCAACCAACATTGATAACCAACTACCAAATAAAATATCCATAGGGGGTCTTCACCGCCCCTGGTTGCTTGTCCCATCCTCAAGCCTCTTGCCTTGTCTAAATTGTTGGTAGGGGAGGGTGAGATTCGAGAGAATTTCAGTAGGAAAACAATACCAATATGCATACAAGATAAGTATTTAATGCATGACATGATTGCATTACATAACTTATGCTCACACAATCACATATCTGTAAGCTTAATGTTTCAAAAAACATACTTATGACCATAGTATAAACAGAAATAGAGCTTCAATCATTCATATTTGTTTCATATAATCAAGTAAAGCAATAACATGCATCAATTCACTAACACAAATATCAAATACATATAGGAGAGGTAAGTTCCCCACCTTAACCCTTTTATACCTCGAAACGTGTGCCTCTTAAAGCGTGCCAACTACTGGGCTCACAACTTGGTTATACAATTTCAAATATATAATTTAGACACTTCCATAGTGTTTCTGGGGGTTATATGAGCCTATTATGAAAATTTACTAAAATACCCCCGGGGACCCGACCCAGCCCCGCCGTACCCAGTCTGACTGTACTTTTCCCGAAATTTTGACATGGGCTATTCTGACATATTTTCACCTAAGGAATCCATTTAGGGACTCTGAATTATCAAATTCAATATCAAAATATAAAATTACCCTTGACAGCCTCATTTAAGGGTTTTAGGAGCGTTTTCATAATTATACTTTTTCGGCCTTTTCCGAAAAAGTGACCAACTGTAACCCCACCTAATATTCTCTCCTAAACTCAATGGAACCATGAAATCATTGAAAATCCAACTCTAAGGCCCATTTACAGCCCTAATCGAAATATATGGGTTTTATGGGGAAAATCAGGGTTTTGCGATTTCGACTTCATAAACGCATTCCTTTCTACTTCTAATCACTTTATTGATTGTTCCATTAGGTTACAACTACCATTTGGTACCAATTTGGGCAGCATAACCCCTAGGCCAACCTGGCAAAATTTCACCGATTAAATTGCCCTAAGAATTGCCCTAAGCAGCCAGAATAGTTAATATACGAAGGTTTGGAAGTTACCTCAAGCTCCCACTAGCTTTTTCCTAATATGGCTGAAACCCTAACCTTTAAACAACATATTTTTAAGCCTCCAAAACTTAAAGAACAAAGAAGAGTAGCTTAGGGTTGGAGTTATACACGTTAGGAGCTAAATCGTCGAAGAAAGCTTACCGTACAAGATCTCTTCTCCTTCTCTCTCTAAGAAAATCTCATACTTCCTCTCTCTAAATATTGAAAGTGGCATCAGTTTCAGATGAATAAAGAGGAAGATGATGTTTTATTTTAATATCTTATATCATATTTCATTTATTTAATAATTTCCCAATTTTCGGCTTTTTACGAAATTCAGGCAGATTTATGCCCAAACTTTGAAATATCATAACTAATTCTAAAAAAATTGAATTGGAGTGATTCCAAAGGTTATATAGCCCTTATTGAGTCTAGTTTCAAGAAAAAATATAGCCTTTTACTATTTGAAAGTACATCATTCCCAGATTTTTAATCTTTACATGTTGTTCCAGAAATTTCACAATTTTTCTGTGCTAACTTCAAAAATTCATAACTTTTTGTATATAGCTCTAATTGAGTCATAGACCTATCAAATTAAATCTTAGTATGTCTACTTTCATCCTGTAAAATGTCATAATTTTTTCTCATCATTTGGTCATACAAAATCACATGACACGATCACTACCTCATAGGCGATTTCACCAAAAACATAATTACTTTCTCAAAAATTCACCATTTTACTTTCTTTAATACCCCAAAGATATAAGAATCATTAGAAAATAAATTTGGGCTCTAGATAAACTGGGGCTTAGCAATCCAATTATTTTAGGCTTATTCTCTAGCCTCAAATCTCAAAATTCGGGGTATTACACCATTCGCAGGTTAATGGGCACTTCATTCTCTCTATGAGGTAATAGATCTCTTGAGGAGGTGAAGTTATTTTTCTTAATGTCCATCACCCATATCAAAACTTGAAGTATAAGTCGTCATTCTTTCATGTCTCATGAGGTATCCTTACATCATCCATTGGCATTTAGCTTCATTTGATATGGGCATTAGACATAATAAACATTTAACAAAACCCTTAGCCGCATAATAGCTTGGGTCGTTCGTAGGTTAATAGGCACTTCATTCTCTCTATGGGGTATTGGATCTCTTGAGGAAGTGAAGTTCTTTTTCTCAATGTCCATTACCCATATCAAGGCTAGAAAGCACATGTAATCATCTGCATAGCAGGCATTTGGAAATACTTTCTGACTCTTCCTTCTCTGTTCTTTAATAAAAGGCAAGCAAGTTATCCAACAACTAAAAATCTGGCATAAAGGTTAAATGGCACAAAAACCAAGTTTAAATCAAGTTCCTACAAGAAAGGTATATAGAGAGGGAAGGGCATCAGACTAATTGCAGGAGCAGAACCACTTGAGGGCCTAATTCGATTAAGTCGCTACATTCAAGGTTTAGTCAAATTGGGCTTCATAAAGAAGTATGGAAATATCATTGATTTATTACACATGCCTGTGTATAATGAGGCTATCATAGAACTGGGCCAGTATTAGGATGCCTCTTTAAGATGCTTCACTTTCTCTAATTTTCAACTAGCCCTAACCCTTGAAGAATACGGGGAAATCCTTAGGATGCCAATTAAGAGGAGTGATAAGATCTACCATTATCCAAGCCAGCTACCTTCTCAGGGAGGAATAGCGAAGCTGTTAGGGGTTCATATGGAAGAAGTAGAGATTGTAGGCACCAGATAGGTCAAGGGGATTAAAAGGACCATAGTGGAAGCTCATTTAGCAAAATTAGTAGAAAATAAAGATTGGGAGAGTTTTTGCAGGGTCTTTGCCTTTGCTACTTATGGAATGATCATCTTTCCTTCATCAGGAGGAATAATTGACTTGGGAGCTGTTAGTGCAAGTGTTTTACCCAAGAGGGGGGTGGATTGGGTGATACTAGAAATTTCGTTGCGTATAAGTAAATTGATAGAATATTTAAAGCAGTTAAGAGTAAAGAAAAATATCACCAAAGTATACACCGGGAGTTATACTGGTTCGGCCACAACCACTTTGACCTACGTCCAATCCTCAGAGTGTCTCAGAGAGTTTCACTATATTCTCCAAGATTCAATGGGTTCTTGGCACCTCAGTACACAACAAGTTCCTTCACTTGGACACTCGCTCCCCCTTACACATTGTACTCAAATCCCCAACTCAAGGTACCACTACCTTAAGTTGTCTCAATAACAAATATTGAGTTTGTAATGAAAAACTCTCTCACAGAGTAAATATATAATCACTGAAGTACAATGAATGAGTATATGAAAACAAAGCACTAAGAGTGTATTGATCGATGTGTGTTCTCAGTTCTTGTGTCTTATGTGTTGTTTTCTTCTCTTTGAATGCTTCATATATATATAGATGATTTGTAGTGATCGTTGGAAGCAATTTAAACATGTCCGTTAGAGTCATGCAGCAACAGTTGACCATTCTTCAAATTTGAAAACTATCCGTTTGCGGTAGGTAGCGGTAAGTGAAAGTTCGGACACTTTATTTGACTTTGCTCTTTTTGCATGATCTCTTCATTATTTCTCTGTAAATATACTTAGGATACTTGTGCAATGCAGAGTTAATCATATAGAAAACAATTCAATAAACATTTGATAAAAAACATAATTTTTGGACTGCCTTACTCGAGTGGCTACTCGAGTGATCAAGTTTGCTACGCGAGTGGTCCCTCGAGTAAACTTGTCAAAAATATGGCAGTGAGCAAATCAACATTTTACATCAGATATCACTCGGGTAAGACATAGAGTGAGATACTTTAGAAACCTTTAAAATACCTTATTACTCGAGTGGTTACTCGAGTGGCTATGTCTTTACCTTCACAGTTTACTCGGGTGCTTACTGTGGTAATCTTGTTACTCAAGTGGTTACATGAGTGGCCTTCATATTTCTTCATACCTTACTTGAGTGGTCCCTCAAGTACCTTTCAAATAACCCGGCAGATTACTCAATTACTCCCTCGAGTAATTGCATCAATTTCTTGGCTGAGACTTTGCTTTCTGGTTACTCGAGTGGCTACTTGAGTAATGCTTCAAATAATTCTGCAAATTACTCCAGTAGTCCCTCGAGTAATGGCTTTTTCTCACTGATTACTCAAGTACCTACTCGAGTGACATGTTGCATTTCTTGGCTGAGAGTCACTAGAAGATTTTTGACCTGGTTACTCGAGTGGCTACTCGAGTAATGGTCTATATAACTTTGTAGATTACTCGAGTACTCCCTTGAGTAACTTCTTCCAAATTTTGGCAGTGCTTCATTGGATGAAATTCTTCTTGCTTACTCAAGTGGCTACTTGAGTAATGACTTCTCTTGCTTGAGTGGTTACTTGAGTGAGCCTTCACAAAACTTGTTTATGACTTCCAGTGCTTACTTCAAGTAATGCTTTGCCACTTTGTTCAAATTCATTTATTTATTATCAAATCCTTTCATATCATTGATCCAATCTTTGTTATCATCAAAACATATGGGATCTAACAGGAGCTATCAGTGTCTTTTAATTGGTTGAACATTACCAAATTAAATCGATACCCGCAATTTTAGCAGAGACCTACATGTTATTATCTCAATGCCACCTAAAGAAGGAAGGTCGAATAAAATACTGTCTTGTATTGCTTAAGGTATGGATGCTGAGTCACGTGTATGGAAAGAAGTACTTCTGGGAAAGGCATGATAAGTTTACTAATCCACTTATGGCTTTCAATTATCTTCAATTAAACAAAAATGATTAGAGGAAGGAGTTCTCACGGTTAACAGAAGATTCTCTCTTATGGAAAATAGAATGGTGGGAGGATGAAGAGATTATCCATCACTGCGGGGACTTTTCTAATATGCCTCTCATGGGACCAAGAATATGTATTAAC
Organism: Inga oerstediana; assembly: GCA_963210345.1. Taxonomy (NCBI): domain Eukaryota; kingdom Viridiplantae; phylum Streptophyta; class Magnoliopsida; order Fabales; family Fabaceae; genus Inga; species Inga oerstediana. Next base: position 36,785,447 of record OY723410.1, on the reverse strand, counting down.
TAAAACCCTTCTTTAGCATTAAGGCAATTAGCATTTCAGCAAAAAGTTCCCTCTCAGGAAGAAGTGCAAGCCATACACTTCTCGTATGAAGAAGATAGTAGGAAGGACTTATGTCGAGAAATCAAAGAAGCTTAGAGCAAGATAGCATACAAGGGAAAGGCTGAGCTGGGGAAGCAAGAAATAGGTGCAACTCTGAGCTATAAGGATTGGCTCGAGGACAGAATTAAAGAAGCTGTCTGTGATGGAATCACAAAATAAGAGAAAGACGAGTCAGCTAGAAGACAAATGTGCATCCCTTCAAGAAAAACTGATAAAAAAGAGAAAGAGAAGAGATTTGAAGAACGCTCATAGATCATGAAGCTGGAAGAAGAATACAAAAGCTTAAAAAGGGCTATGTAAGAGAAGGACAGGCAAATGAAGAACAATAGAGTTTGACTATTGAAGATACTACAGCAAAAGAATTGCTCTAAGAGAAATTGCAAGACAATGCCCCTCTTAAGAAATTGCAAGGGGAAGTTGATATTCTTACTCAACTATTAGAAAACAAGAAGGGTGAATTGGTTGCTGTAAGGGCCAGTAACACTGAAGCCATCTAGAGCCTCGTGGACAAGCTGAATCATGAAAGGAAAGTTTTAGCCAACTGGGAACTCCTCTACCACAGACAAGTTGTTATGATTGAAGAATGGGTAAAGAGATATGGTAACTTAATCAACTTTGCTAACACCAGGATCCCAGAATTTGCTAGCACATTCAAGCGCGTTGAAAGCATGATTATTCCTTTGAATCCACCAGCAGAGATTGTTAAATTTTTCAACTTATGTAGTCAAATAGTAGTGGAACTCAAACTTGTAACTAAATTTTGATATTATCAAATAAAAGCATATCTCGCTCCTTTTACTATCATTGTTTCTGCTTGCTTATCACTACAATAACAAGATCTTAGGCTAGGGTGGGATTCAAGGTCCCCCTGTCTAATAATTAACTTTAGTTCTCCCTATAGAATAATGAATTCTCTGAGGAGGCTACAGGACACTCATTCCAGAAGACTATGTGCCGACTAAGCACTCACCAAATGAAAAGATCTTGGCTAGGATGGGACTCAAGGTCCCTCCTATTTAATGATCAACTCTAGTTCTCCCTGTGGAATAATAGATTCCCTGAGGAAGCTAGAGGATACTTGTGCCAGATGACCTTTATGCCAATACATCATGATAACTTGCTATGCCTAGTTGAAATTGTAAGTTTAAATAAACTGATGATATTTTTTTCCTTCCTAAGTAGGTGATATAATATTACTCCATCTAAACGTCCTAACCAGCTACCACCTGCACATTCATACAACATGCGCTCACGTAGTCGTCAGATGGAAGCCAATACCGGTGAAGCTGAATTTAGTCTGAATCATCAAATATCTCATATGGAGGCACAAATGGTAGATTTGAAAGAAATGATTTCCACCTTGACTATAGCTCTTCAAGCCCAGAATAATGAGAAAGAGTCAGGAACATTTGATCTATTGAAAAAAGATGAGATAAGTATACCAGAAAATGGTAAGAAAGAAAAAATGATAGAAGAGTCTCAGAGTAAACAAAATCCTTAAATTCTGAGTACTAAGGAGGAACAACTAGGTGAAGATTCAACATAGACTTTCAACATTCCCTTCCAATCAGTTGAAAAGGAGGGATGGAAGGAAGAGTTAGGTGAAGTAAAAGACTAACTAAAAGCCCTCCAAGGACCAAACATTTGGGGTTTTCTTCATTTAAAAGATTTATGCTTGGCGCCATATGTCTCGATTCCCAAGAAATTCAAGATACCAGACTTCGATAAGTACAATGGTATGGGAAATCTGATATACCATCTTAAGGCTTATTGCACCAAGATGCTTGTATGGTCATAAGATGAAAACTTTTTGCTACTCTTCTTCCATGAGAGCTTGAAAGGGCCAGCACTGGAATGGTACATGCAACTTGATCAGACAAAGATAAAGAAATGGAGAGATCTGATTTATGTATTCATGAAACAATACAAGTTCAATCTTGACACTGCCTCTACCAGGGAACAACTGAAGTCAATGAGCAAGAAAGCCACTGAAGCTTTCAAAGATTATGCCCAAAGATGGAGGACGGTCGCAACACAAGTTCAACCTCCCCTTATACCATCTGAGCTCAGTTCTTATTTCATCCGTACTTTACAAGAACCTTACTGCATATACATGGTTGGGACTCACGTCACCAATTATTCTAGTTTGATTGAAATTGGGGAGTGAATCAATGTTGACATATGCTACGGTAGGATTCTTCAAAGCGAGAGTAGCATTAAAAAGGGGAACAATGAGAAGAAGAAGGAAGGTGATGTTAGCTTCATCCAGACTACTAGACAACCCCAAGCAATACATCAAGGTGGTAATGATAGGTTTCGAAAGATGAAGAATGATCCAACACAAAATGGCTAGGTCAAGCTGGAGGACGAAGGAATTGGCAGTGACGAGATAATCGCCAATGACCAAATTTTGGTATGACAAATATTGAGCTATATCGCCAACTTTTGGAATCTTGGCTATTAGGGCCGTGTACTTACAAATAGCTTTAACCGCTGTTTCCTACTTGGTATGACTTTAATGCCCGATGTGAATGCCATATAGAGGCCCCGAGACACTCAATAGAGGACTGTGCAACATTCAAGAGGAATGTATTAGACTTAATTGATTCTAATCACATTCAATTGAAGAGGAACAAAAACTCCGCTATCAACGCCAATCCTCTTCCAAGCCATGAAAACCAAGTAAATGTTGTTAATGAAATTGAGTTTTCAACAATCCTCTATTAGTAGGAGAAGATATCTATGATTGTTTAAAGGCAATAGGTTATACGCCTCGAGAAGAAAAAGAAGTAGGCATGGTGGAAAAAAGACATGTCGAGTTCATCATTAAGGAACCATATGAAAAAACAAATTCCCATGTCGTTTCTTTCACCATCTTGACTCCATTGCAATAGCTTGTAGTGACTATTAACATACCGACCCCTTTTCCATATCAGAGTAATCAGGCTGTACCATGGAGGTATAAAGGTATTGTTGAGAATCCCTCAGGGCAAGTAATGGAAGCCGAGGGCCAGCAACGAAACAATGGTTCACCCAACAGAAGTAACACGAAGCGAGAAATCTTATCTGCCACAAAATGTTGGATCGTTAAAGAAGGGAAAACAAGCTAATGTTGATATTCCATCAAGTTCTGGTCTAAAAGACATGGAAAATAAAGATGAAGAATTCCTTCAAATCATAAAGCAAAGTGAATATAGCATAGTAGACCAATTGAATAAAACTCCAGCCAAGATCTCAATTCTCTCTTTGAACTTGAGTTCTGAACCACATCGTCATGCGCTACGAAAAGCCCTAGATGAAGCATATGTGTAGTCCAGTGTGACCCCAGAGAAGGTGGCAAGCTTTATGAATGTGGCAAGGGCATTCTCTACCATCTCATTTTCAGGAGAAGTTTTTCAATCAGCCATTGATTAGTATAAAGCCTTCTACATTTCCCTAAAGCACAAAGGGTTCATTGTGGCTAAAGTATTGATAGATAGGGGATTAGCGTTAAATGTTTTACCACTATCCATATTTGAGCAATTGTTAGTAGAGGCGTCAGAGGTTGAAAAGAGTAACATGGTGGTTAGAGGGTTCGATGGTACTCGGAGAGGCGTGTTGGGAATGGTTTATTTGCCTTTACAGATTAGACCAACTTTATTCGCAGTAGTCTTTTAGCTTATGAACATTGACCTATCCTACTATGTGCTATTGGGGAGGCCATGGATACACTCAGCTAGGGCAGTACCTTCTACCTTGCTAGAAGGTAAAGTTCATTGATAGCGAGAAGATGGTGATAATCAAGGGCGAAGAAGAAATCATAGTGAGCAAGACAAGCTCTCTTCCATACATTGAGGCTGCCGAGCACGAGGAAGGAATGATTTTCTAAGGCTTTGAAATCAAAGAACCCAAGGGATATAAAAATGACAACTCTATAGTAACCAAGATAATGGAGAAGAATGGGTTTAAGCACGATAGAGAATTGGGCACTCACCTATAAGGCATCAAATCCCCCATAAATCTACAAGAGAATCACAAGCGCCAAGGGTTAGTATATAAGCCACTATTGGAAAGACAGTTGAAAGAGTAAGCAAGCTTGAAGATAGGGAGGAAGGATGAGCACTTTGAAATCCCCCACAAAAGGAAGACATCCCGATATCCTCTGAAGTGCTAAATAAGCCGACTGTTGCAATAGTTTCAACAATAGGCAAAAAGACATGCACATGGATTTCAGCTGATGATCCTGGAAGAGCTTTGGAAAATTGGGAGTTTGAGGACACCTTCAATTCTATTATTTTAGAGTAACATACATGGCTAAAAGTTGTCTTTTTATGTTTTGTATATGCCTTTAGGTGAGCTCTTATATGAACCATGAATAAAGAATGATATGCAAATAAAATTCACTTATTTATATCTATTCTTCTTCTTTTTCCTTCTATTCATTCGTTGTTCATTTTTTGCCCTCCAGGAAATTGATTTCCTCAGAACTCTTGTATGACGCAGAGGTTTCTGAGTCCCTGAATGATGATTTGCTTGTTGCCATTGATATGCATGATTACAATGTGATGATGATGAGATCATTCAAGTATACAAAAAAATCCTCGAATCTGATGACAATAGAATGTGCCTACATGAAGATATACTTGAAGTAATAAATATGGGCTCATAGGAAGAAAAGAAAGAACTAAAGATAGTAGATAACCCCGAAAGAGAGCAAATGGTTGAACATTTCAAAGAATTCATAGATGTGTTCGCATGATCCTATCAAGACATGCCAGGACTTGATCTAGGGATTGCCCTCACAAGATTCCCTTATTCTCATACACCAAGGATAAAAAGCAAAAATTGAGGAAGCTCACTTCCGATATATCCTTAGTGGTTTGAGATGAGGTGATAAAGTAATTAGAAGTGGGTTTCGTGGAAGTAGCTAAATACCCACAATGGATAACAAATGTTGTTCTTGTCCTAAAGAAGGATGGCAGAATTCGAATATGTGTTGATTATCGAGATATGGACAAAGCTAGCCTAAAAGATGATTTTTCATTGCCTCATATTGATGTCCTAGTTGATAATACGGCCTGTAGCTATAGGTACTCATTCATAGATCGGTGCTCAGGGTATAACCAAATCCCTATGGATGAAGAGGACAAAGAAAAAACCACATTTATTACATAATAGGGCACTTATTGTTACCGTATCATGCCATTCGGGCTAAAGAATGCTGGGGCAACTTACCAGCGTGTCATAGTGGCACTCTTCCATGATATGATGCACAAAGAGCTTGAAGTATACGTGGATGATATGGAAGCTAAATCTTCTGAGGGAGAAAGCTATGTTGTGGTGTTAAGAAAGCTGTTTGAAAGGCTATGCAAGTACAAGCTGCAGCTAAAAGGGCAACATGGTGCATCTAAGCGAAGAGAACAAGTGATCTATTACTTGAGCAAGAAGTTTAATGATTGTGAGTCACGTTACCTGATGATCGAGCGAACTTGTTATGGTTTAGTATGGGCCACAAGAAGGTTAAGGCAATACATGCTTTATTATACCACTTGGTTAATTTCTAGAGGGACCCACTCAAATACATCTTTGAAAGCCCGCATGTAGCTCGAAGAGTCTCTAAGTGGCAGGTAATATTGTCTGAATATGATATAAGATACATCACTCAAAAATCCGTTAAGGGTGGTACGATAGCTGATCACTTAATGGAAAACCCCATAGATGAATGCCAGCCACTAGATTTCAAATTCCTAGATAAAGACATATGTGCTGTAGAGGATCCAATTGAGGAAAGCGAATCGAAGGAGTAAGAGATGTATTTTGATGAGGCAGCAAACATGCACAACAATGGTGTAGGGGCAGTAATCATATCCCCAGGCGGAAAGTAATTTTCGATTGCTATAAAGCTAGGGTTTGACTGCACCAATAACATGGCAGAATATGAAGCTTGTATTAATGGTCTCCAAGCTGCCATAGATCTTGGAATAAAAAACCTAAAAGTCTATGGTGACTCAGCTCTTATAATTTATCAAGTGAGTGGTGAATGGCGTACCAAAAACCCAAAGTTGATCCCTTATCAAGAGTATTTGATAGAGTTGATCAAAAATTTTGAAGTAATCAATTTCTATCACATGGCTAGAGAAAAGAATCGCTTCACTGACGCTTTAGCTACTTTAGTAGCTATGATCCAACTCGATTGTGGGATCCAAGTTCAACCAATGCAGATTGTGACTAGAAGATCACTAGCATTTTTCTTCAATATTGGAAGAGAGCACAACGAACAACCTTGGTACCATAGTATCAAGATGTATATGGAACACGGTACTTACCCTCTAGATGCAACACACAATGAAAAGAAGACCATCCAGCAAATGGCCATGGGCTTTTTTATTAGTAATAACATCCTGTATAAGAGGAGCTTTGATGGGACATTGGTTCGCTCTGTAAACATGAGGGAGGCGCACAAGATTATGATAGAGATTCATGAAGGCATATGTGGTACACATGCGAATGGCCACTCATTAACTAAACAAGCTCAAAGATCCAGTTACTACTGGATAACTATGGAGAAGGATTGTATCAATTATGTTAGGAAGTGTCATAAGTGCCAGATATGTGCCGACAAAGCTAATGCTCCTCCGACTATAATGCATAGTCTTGTATCTTCATGGCCATTTTCCATATTGGGAATCGATGTCATCGGGCTGATTACTCCAAAAGTTTCGAATGGTCATCATTTTATCCTTATTGCTATTGACTATTTTACTAAGTGGGTGGAAGCCAATTCTTTTGCTAGTATTACTCAGAAGGCCTTCATCAAATTCTTAAAGGCTAATATCATCTGTAGATATGGGTTACCGGAGAGGATCATAACTGATAATGCACCAAACCTCAACGGGGCAGCAGTTAAAGAATTATGCGATTAGTTCAAGATCAAACATCATAATTTTGCACCATATAGGCCATAGATGAATGGTGCAGTTGAGGCAGCCAATAAAAACATTAAGAAGATCATCGGCAAAATGACAGTGACCTATAAGGACTGGCATGAAATGTTTCTATATGCATTACACGGATACCGTACCATAATGCGTACTTCAATTGGGGCAACCCTTTACTCTTTAGTTTATGGCATGGAGGCTGTCACTCCAATTGAAGTAGAAATACCATCCTTAATAATCTTGGCTAAATCAGACTTAGATGAAAGTAAATTGATACACTCTCGGTTTGAACAATTAAATAAGATTGAAGAAAAGAGACTCACATCAATATGTCATGGGTTGTTATATCAGTCACGAGTGGCAAGGTCATTTAATAAGAAACTGCGACCCCGGGGGTTTAAAGTAAGAGACCTAGTCCTCAAGAAGATCCTGCCAAATCAAGAAGTTGATAAAGGTAAATGGGCTCCGAATTATGAAGGCCCATATGTTGTTAAGCAAGCTTTCTCTAGAGGGGCATTGATATTGACAAACATGAATGAAAAAGATTTACTAAGACCAATCAATTCAGATGTTGTAAAGAAATACTATGCATAAAAAAGATGGCCAAACATTTCATATGCAATTTATGGTTTTAATTATAGGATTTACACACATGTATCTCCTTCCAGTCTCAACATACATATTTAAATCATTCAAAAGATTGTCAATCAATCGAAAGCATTAAGCAAAATAATTAAAACTCAATCATGAAGGAAAAATTATAACTAGATTTAATAAGTTAAGATTTAATCTGTTATTAGTAAGCTACGTCATCACCCTAGGAAAATGAAAATTTAGCTCATGATAAAATAAAAAAAACAAAATAAAAATAAATTAACATTATATAAAAATAGAATGAAATCCTTATAAATACTGTATAAACTTGAATATTAAATTATCAAACATAAATATACAATAAAAAGATGCATGAAAAATGGAATATGGCCTTTAATTTTATTATAATCACCCAAATAAAAAGGAATATTTACAAAAATAAATAAAATGAAAACTAAAAAAAAGGAACATTTATTTACAAAAAGAAAGAAAAAATATATTTATTTACAAAGTTGGACTTGACCTAGGATGAAAACCTAAGGCCTGCGTACCCTTTAAAGGAATCAAAGCTCACGTAGTTCGGAGGGCACATGTCACTTTGTTTGTGTTTTTTAGAAAAAATGTTTATTTAAGTTATTTGAGAAAAATATTTTCTTGTTTAGTTTGTGTTTTTTATTTTTTTTAAAGGCATTTTTTTCTTATATGAACCCAAATTCATTTATTTTAAAAAAGGAACTTTTGATTTTATTTTGAAACTTTTTTAGTTGCAAAAGAGAGATAAAAGAAAAGAAAGAAAAGTTCATCAAGCCAACTAGGAATCGCATTCTCATCATATCATTCATTGTAGAAAGTCCAAAAAGGCAAGAAAATAAATAAAGACATGATTAAAGTGTGTTCGTTTTATGCTTTGAACCCTACTACAACAAGAGATAGAATGATAGAACCACATAATAAGCAAGAAGCAAGTACAAGAACGTACCTCTTGAACACAAATACATCCAACGGTGATAGTGTCATCCGTACAAGTTTCTTAATGAATGGAGTAGCTAATGTAATATCATATGTAAAAGTAGGCAGGGTGATCCATGCATCTTTTTTTTTTTTAACAAAAAGGTGATTCATATAAATAAACACCAAGAGAGGAATAGTCATAAAAGAGCATACATGAGGGAGAATTAGTCAAACACATGATTTGTACCAGTGGCTGAACATTATCACAAATAAAAGAAGAGCATGCAAATAAAGAGCATTGAGCAAAATAAAATTGCGTTTTATGCCAACTACCATTTAATATGAGTAATAAAATGAGAAAATAAAATTAGCTCTCTAAATTGCCTCCTTGCTCTCCTAAAATTTGTGTGTGTCTTGCTTCAACTCTTGCTTCTCTATTTATAGTCTTAAGGTACGGTTTTCTTCATAAAGGCTCCTTCTTTTTTGAATTTTCATTTTTGATTTCTTTTGTATTTTATGTTAAGAACTACCTAACTTGACCTAATTACCATGAATAAGAGATTTTTTTTTAATTTTCACTTTTTATTTATTTTTTTGTATTTTCTATCAATAAAACTTCTTAACTTGATCTAATCACCATTAGTGGAGATTTTTTCATTTTAAAATTTTTTTATTATTCTCCCCACAAGTAATTTCCTAATTTAAACCTATCAACATAAATGATATTTTTTTATTTATTATTTTCCCTTCATGAATGACAATGCCAATCATCATCAATGAAGGGATTTATTTTAATTTTTTTTTCTCTTTTAATGATGATTGCCAATTTGGACACCGATAATCATCAATAGGAGGATTTTCTCATTTTTTTCTTTCAATGATGATTGCCAATTTGGACACCAATCATCATGAATTATTTTTTAGTTTTTGAGTGGGGCCTGGACAAAATAGGGTGTTCACACCACCAAAGTCCTATACAACTAGGCGCTTCACTTCCACTCCAAGTAATCATCTATTTCCACCTGCGTTCTTCTCCCCTATGAACCAAGTAAAGAGGGGCATAGGCACTGTATTTTGTCCAAACCCTCTTTGGTTTCAAGAGGCCACCTTGTTCTCTGGTCAGACAAAATACGTGTTCTTATCTTTACTTGCTTCATAGATGAGAATCTCACTTTTCTCAACTACGAAACAAGTAAAGAGGGATAACTGTGAACACCTTATTTTGTCCGGGCCCCACTCAAAAATTAAAAAATAATTGATGATGATTGGTGTCCAAATTGGCAATCATCATTGAAAGAAAAAAAATAAAAAAAACGAAAATAAGAAAATCCTCCTATTGATGATGATTGGTGTCCAAATTGGCAATCATCATTAAAGGGAAAAAATAAAAAATAAAAAATGAAAATTAAAATAAATCCTCTCATTGATGATGATTAGTGTCCAAATTGGCATTGCCATTCATTAAGGGAAAATAAAAAATAAAAAAACCAAAAAAAAAAAAAAAAATCTCATTTATGTTGATAGGTTTAAGTTAGGAAACTACTTGTGGGGAGAAAGAAAATTAAAAACGAAACAAATCTCCACTGATGATAATTAGGTCAAGTTAAGGAGTTTTATTGATATAAAATACAAAAAATAATAATAAAAATGAAGATTAAAACAAAATCTTCATTGATGGTGATTAAGTCAAGTTAGATAGTTTTTAACATAAAATATAAAAAAAATTAAAAAATAAAATTAAAAAAGAAGAAACATTTATGAAGAAAACCCTACCTTAAAACTATAAATAGGAGTGCAAGGTTTTAAGCAAGACACACAAGAATTTTGGGAGAGTAAGAAGACAAGGTAAAGAGCTAATTTATCTTTTCTCTTATTGCGTTACATGACTGCTTTGGCTTTATTATGTTTTGGTGTTATATTGTCTCTTTTGCTTGGTTTACTTCGTCTTGTCTGCAGGATGAGAGTATCTTTACTCCTCTATTGCTTATTGAATGGAGAAATGAATGCTTGACTTTGTTTGGCCCCATCTAAGCCCATCATCCACTTTGCTTCTCACGTCACTTTATCCCTTGGAATGCTAGATTCATCTCCATGTAATCTTTTTTTTTTGTGCCAACATCTCAATGTGGTCATTGTTGATAATGCTCTTTCTACCTTTCTTGATGATTATCCCATATTATATGACCTCCCGAGAAGTTAATTAACAATGGAAATGTTGAGAAAATATGCAATATTGCACAAAAGAGTTATTCATGTGTACATTTATCTATTGGCTTAGAATTTACCCATTTATCTTTTGTAGCCAAGCACTTTGGAACACTAGGTATGGGTCTTCTTCCTTTCTATTGTGTTTCATTCAATATAATTTCATGATGAATATATTTTGGATGTGTCTTTTTCCTCTTCTCAACTTTGCCCTTTTTTTTTCTTTATCCCTATCTTAGGTTCTCTTTCAAAAAAAGGAAAAAGAAATATTTTAACACATTTTTATAAATGAAAATAAAATGGAAAAACTTTATTTCATGAAAAAATAAAGAAATTGTTTTCATAAATAAAAAATACAAACCAAACAAAAATATTTTTCTCAAATAAATTAAATAAACATTTTTCTAAAAAAACACCAACCAAGTGACACGCTTTTCTACCCCTGAATTACGTGGACTTTGATCCCTCTAAAGGGTACGTAGGTCCTAGGTTTTCATCCTATGTCAAGTCCAACTTTGTAAATAAATATATTTCCTCCCTTATTTTTATTTATTTATTTTTATCATTCTTACTTTATTTCCTTTTGTAAATATGATTTTTTAATCTCCTTTTGGGTAATTATAATAAAATTAAAGGCCATATTCATTTTTAAATAATTAGCTTAGGGTAACCATTCTTATGAATGGGTGTTGTGGGGTGCCTAACATCTTCTTCATACATAATTGACTTCCAAACCTTAAATGGTTTTTTGTAGACCAGTTTCGATTTTTAAAAAAGGTTTCCAAAATTATCCTGTTTCAAAATTTAGGTGGTAACTCCATGTTTTCCAAATTCCGGGCGCTACATGTATGATTACTCTTTAGCATAGAAATAGGGTTTATTTTGACAATGATGATTACCAAAGAAATTGGTAATCGTCATTCATACCTCCCCCTATGAATACTCATTACCACCCCATTATATGGCTGAAAATGTCTAATTTACTCTTTAGTCTTATTTATCTTTGTTTCACTTGTCTCATTTCACCCGTCATGCCACAACCGCTACCACCACTACCTCCTTCTCCTCCATCGCTGTTGTCGCTACCATCACCCCCCCCGGGCCGCCGTCGCCAGCTCCACCTTGCTACTGTCGGGGCCATTACCTTCTCCTCTATAGTTGTCACTGCCACTACTTACCATCACCCCCACTATCTTCTCCTCCTTCACTATCACTGCCACCCCTGTTATCGTCACCTCCACCATTACCGTTACTACCTCCTCCTCCACCGTTGTCATTGTCACCACTTGCCATCACCACCACTACCTTCTCCTCCTCCATCGTCGCCGCTGCCGCAACCTCTCGCTGCTGCCCACCGCCATTACCTCCTCCTCTACCATCGCTGCACCCACCACCTCCTACTGTCGTCACCTCCACAGTTTTTGTGGCCGCCACCGCCACTATTTCCTCCACTGTTGTTGATTTCGCCACCTGCCACTACTCCCACTGCCACTGCCACACCACCGTTACTATCACCTCCACCTCCACAAATAGCCATCGGACAATCTTCGGCGAAGTAACATAATGGTTATGATGAGGCAGCATGATGACTCTTAACTCTTTTTTTTACAAAGATTATATTAAAGGTAAGATAGATTTTGTGTGATATTTTAATTTTAAATAATTATTAAAAAAAATAACACATTGTACTTTACTTAAAAATCAAACCAAACACTAGCTTTATAATTAATATTACATTGTATTACTATTGAATTGAATTGCACTATACTTCTAGGTGCAACGGGATTGAACCAAATAGGTCTTAATGGTTTCCCTTTTCGAAGCTTAAAAAGCAAAGGGTTCTCTTGTTTGCATTGTTACTCCTTGTCCTTGCGCGGCTAATAGAGTGAAATTAAAGGATCTAGTAAGAAAAGAAAAATATACATGTACCAAATTAAAAAATTTAAGGAAACTATACCTACCATAAAATGGTTTTCTCTGTTTTGTTTTTTAAAAAACTTTTTCAACCTTTTATCTGCCAGGTCTAAACCTCGTCCAAATTTCTGAAAACCGTTCTAGCTTTTGGGTGTAATTTCACGTTTTGGCTCAATGTCTAATTTCTTCAATCATTGATTCAAATTCAGATTTAAAATTAAAACACTTTTTTATTTCTATAAACAAAGAAAGACAGATAAATAGACACACACAGATCTCCAAGCCAACCATATGTACGCGCGCCTAGCTCAGTGTTAGGGAGTTGGCTTTGCCTCCGCTGCAGCTTATTGTCCGCTGCGTCCGCTGCACCCAAAACTACTTCGTTTTGGTGTAATTTTGGGTGTCAAATGATGAGTTGATATCTTTTTTTTTTTTTTTAATGGTGTCCAGTATTTTGAAGGATTTTTCTGGAAGCATCTAGTATCTTAAAAATATTTTAAATAGCATGCAGTATCTTAAAATAATTTTTGGTGCTTTTAACCCCTTCATATATTTTTTCAGTTGTACCCAGTATCTTACCAGACTGAATATAATCTTGCTTTTAATATAATTTTTCAGCTCCAAATATTACTTTAAAATATTCAAGTAGCATAAAGTATTCTAAAATAATTTTTAGTGCTTTTAACCGTTCAAAATATTTTTAAGATACTAGATGCTTCCAGAAAAATCCTTCAAAATACTGGACACCATTAAAAAAAAAAAAAAAGACATCAACTCATCATTTGACACCTAAAATTACACCAAAACGGTGTAGTTTTGGGTGCAGCGGACGCAGCGGACAATAAGCTGCAGCGGAGGCAAGCCAACTCCGTGTGTTAGTGGGTTCAAACCGCTATCATGCGCCACAGCTCATCCCTCGTTACCCTCTTCCCACTATCAATTGGGCCCCACTTGATTTGTAAGTTTGGTTTCCCGGGGTATTAAACAAGCCTTATCTGTAGCTTAAAATATTTTATTTTAATAATTCAAATTCAATTTTTCTAATTCTAATTTTATTTTTAAATATAATATATTACAAAATAGTGCCATGAATTATTTTTCAAACTAATAAAAAATTCAAACATACACAAAAATAAAATCCAAATTATCAAAAATTTATCAGAATAATCTAATGTATATATATAAACTCACTTTTTCTTTTCTTTTCATTTAATTTTATTTTAACTGTTGAGGTTTTCTCTTAAAAAAAATATTAATTACTTGGTGTATGTTAGAAAAGAGAAAGACCACAAACACTTGATTTTCTTCTTCTTTTTTTCATGTAAAATCAATCTTAAATTCAAAAGGTATATTTAACCGTGCTTTAATTGTCAAACACGAATGAACCAACGATCAATATTCTTTTTCTCCCTTTATGGAATAAAATCTATCCCAACAATTTTATTTATTTGTTCCATAATTTTTTCGTGATGAATATTATACGTATGAAAAATTAAGAATATTACATATACTAGAAAGGCCAAATTACATAATTCTTTCATGAATTCAGAACAATGTACTTTACTTCATCGAGAATAAAAAAGAACAAGGTCTTTAACTTCCTTCACTTCTAAAACTTAATAATAAATCCATGAAGCTTCAAATATCAAACTATCAATTTTACACAGTTTTCAACTTTATTTTTTATACATATAATCTCTGAAACTTTGAGTTATATATAAATAAATCTCTTAAACTTTAAATTACTAACAAATAACTAATGAAAAAATTTTAAAACATGAGAGTTATATAAATATAAGGTCACAGAAGTTTATCATAATATAAAGTTCCGTAATTTTGTATAATTTTGCATATTAGAAACAATTATAGGAGAGCAAAATTTTCAATCTCTCCTGATACTCATTTATGAATATCTCATAATGTGTGTTTGGATTACCTAGAGAATAGTTTTTAGATTTATGAGGAAAGTATGTGAGATAAATTTTATCTCGATTTACGAAATTTTTTTTTGAAACCGCAGTTTTGGGGCTTATCTAAACACACACTTAATATAAGTTGACTTTTCTTTTTCTGCTCTTTTTTTTTTAAAAAACAACTTAACGCGTTGATTTTCTTACAGAAAATTATCATATCTTTTTGGCGGGGTCTCTCTTTCCGAGTGTAGAATTTTCAACCAGGAAACGTGGCTTGCATAACCCACCATTTTCACAGCCCCACTATGTCCCTCTTCCTTTGCCTGCAAATAGTATCGTTTCTTCTCTCTCTCTCGTCCCCCCCCCCCCCCCCCCCCAGAATTTTGCCATATATTGATACAGTTGCATATTACATACGCCCTTACATTGAAGCTTGAAAGGTTCAAGGAGTTTTAGCAGCTTTTGCACTCGTCTTTTACCTTGCTTTTGGCGAAGAAAAGAAGGATTAATTCAAAGAGCTTTTTCATGTAAGGAAGCAGCTTCTTCGGTTAAGCTTATCTGATAATTAACATTTTTCCTTCTTAATGATTTTCCTATTCCTTATATTTACTTGATTATTTCTTTTCGGATTAATTTTCCGTCTTCTGTTTGTTTTCAGTTTGAATTCAGAATTCCCCCCTGGTTTTTAGTAAGATTTCAAGAATTGAACATTGATGCTCTGTTTTTCATCCTCAATTGCAGTAGTTTTTTTTAACTTTTAACAAAGCAACAAAGAATAAGTTGTTGTTTAACTGAGTTTATTATTGGCTTGTTTATATAATTAAATATTTATTTAGCTATCATAAAAAGTAATAATTGCCGAGAAATTAGGTCTAATAATGCGTACAGTTTATGAATTTGTTTGCTCGCACGCATAATTCCTTGTTTTATGACTATTCTATATGTTAAAGTACCCCTCGATTCATGAATTTAAGATTTGTAAGCTTTCCATATTTAAATTTTCTGTCAACGTTTCACTTTCAGAGTTGCGTGTATTGATTTGTGTTGCTTTTGAGGATAATAATAGTTAATTACTTCATCCATCCTCAATTGGAGATTGCAGATTGTGAGAGAAATTTCCTGCCATTAATGCCCAATAAGTTATTTTTCATAGAGAAAGAAGATGGAGAAAACGTACTTCTTTTGGATTCCTAAAGAGGGCCTTAAGAAAAATGATTTATTAGATTACTTATGCAAAGACAGGGAATTATCCACTGAAGACTCTTCGAGTTTTTCTGATTCACAACTGAAGAAGTTGATCAAAGGGGCGAATTCTCGTGGTGCCATAGTTGTAAATATTGTTCAGTCACTAATCAGTAAGGATTTTTCCCCCTTCCATGGCCACTCACGCTATAAGATACCAAAGAATATGGTGAGTGTAGATGAGAAATATCTTCGTTGCTGTTTGGAATTCATAAACACGAACACAATCAAAGGAGCTCGGAGCTACATAGCTGTGTTGAACTCGAGATCAACAAATAATCGAATTTTACCAGAAAGCTCACATCCAGGTCAGTTTATCTTTGAATGTCCAATGGCAGATGGTATTGGAAGTGTACTTATAAGTGCTAATCCTGTACGGTGGAGCTTAAGTTCAGCAATGAGGAGTAAAAGTATGCTAAATATTTTGAGTAGTCCTTTGTTTCACCAATTTGGTGCTTCAGATCTTAAGAATGAAAATTTGAGCATGATGAACCATGCTGATGCTAAACGAATAACATGCTATGAGTACATGGACTCTCCTAGTGGTTTGAGTATTTCTTCATCACACAAACTTGAGAAAGAAACTCAGATTATGAAAGGCAACAAATTTGGCTGTGTGTCATCTGTTCATGAAGGGCTTGCTTCTACCTCAAGCATGAATTCGGATAGGTTATATTTTGCTTCTCCTACACCATCTCAAGGAATGCTTCAATGCACATGGAGGGAAGGAATTCCTCAGTTTGTTTTTTCTGCAGATGATAAGAAGGAGATTTATGTAGCCAATTTGAAGAAGGTAGGGCCAAAAGATAACAAGGCTTTGGACTATGTGTATCTGATACATTTGGACAAAGGTGAGCGAAAGGGGCGTGAAATTTCTGACAGCAATTCGCAACTTGTCGGTAAGATGAATGTATCAACGAGTTTCACCCTCAACTCGAACAATGATAAAATCATGGAAACTGAATTTGTTTTGTTTGGTGACAATGAAAGTTATGAGAAAGAACTGTACAGTTCAAGCCATACACATAAGAGAAACAAGGGGCTGTCAAGGAAATTGTCGCAGGTTTTCAAAAGTCCTTTGTCAAAACACACAACACTCTCAAAGTCTGATGAACTAGAAAGTTGCCCATGGGATCAGCATGCAAATAGTGGGGTCAGTTTATTAGAAACTAATGTTCCACCAAATTTTGCGATGGCTGCCATTGTTGTGAAAGAACACATTCCTTGTTCTAAGCCAAATGAATTTGGAGGTTGGGGTTTAAAATTTCTCAACAAGTCCAAACTCAAGCAAACTCCATCACTTTGTGAGAGTTGCACGAGAAATACGGGTGATTGCTCAACCAGCATGAACATCCTAATTCCAGCCGGTATTCATGGTGGACCAAGACAAAAAAATGGTGGCCCTTCCAGTCTCATTGATAGATGGAGATCTGGGGGCCACTGTGACTGTGGTGGTTGGGACGAGGGATGTCCTCTGACAGTATATCAGGCGAGATCGACAAAAGCAGAGGTTCCTTCTGAAGCAGATATGCAAGGCGAGAACAAGAATGTTGATTTAGTTACTCAGGTATTTTAATCTCTTCATGTTTTGCTACTGCATTGAGTGTGGCAACTGTTAGGATCTGTTTTGGCCACATGTGTTTCTGTTTTTCTTCTTAATTCTTCATCCCTTGCTTGTTTTTTTCCCTTGATGTTCTTGATATTTGATCATTTGATCTCTCTTACTGTACTATCATAATTTGACATTAATCATGGCATAACTTGAAATAACTCAGATAAATTTTTCTGACAGCTTTGATTGTTGCAAAGGCTGATATGATCTGCACTTGAGGTCTAACATTTTGCAGCAGTTTTTCCTTAAACCTATGCCATTTTGTATTTTAAATTTTTGACATAAATTCATCTATAATGTTACATAAGCTTTCCTTCTTGTCTAATTATTTTGCATATTCTTTATGGGACAATGAAATGAGATGACCCTCTCCTCCTAACTTTTCAGGGTTCAAGGGATTTCACCCCAACTCTGAGGATGGTGTATGTTCGTGATAATTTATACTTTATTCATTTCCGGCCGCCCTTATCTGCGTTGCAGTCATTCTCCATCGCAGCGGCGATGATTCACACGCAGAGCCCTATTCTCCGATCCAGTAGTGCACAGCGGTTTTGATAACAGGAGCTATATAAACTGAGATTTTGTAGCATTCATAATTTTCTTTTGATTGATTTACAAGTTAGGTTTTTTGTACACGTATCAAATATTTATTCATATGGCAATATTGCTGTTTATTGTAGTGTCAGAGGTTATTTAGCTCAGGGCTCCCTATTTTCCACTCCTGGCCCTAATATTAAAAATTCTTGTAGTCATTATTTTTTCTGTTTCCCTTATTTTGTGTAGTTTTTCTTCAGGGGATATATAGTGTAAAAGCTTGTTGACCAACAGTGAGATTGAATTTGCCATATTTGTCAACAAATTAAGCACAGATTAGCAGTAGCATTGAAAAGCTATTTGAGGATAACAGTTTACTCCATGGATCATGAGACTTTGATTTGAAGCATGTGGTTGAGGAATCCCTATTTTATTATACGATTTTATATATATGTATTTCAGGGATTTTTATGGTAATAACTGGGTTAAATCACAGCAATATATAACAAATATAATAATGATAATTAAATGAAATAACTAATAAAAGGGTATATTTGTCCATTGCTTTTACACTGAGGACAGTGAGGCATTGTGTCTGATCACTTTTTTTTATCAGTTAAGAAATTAATACATTTACTATGTCTAAAATTCTTACTGAGCTATAAATACCTTTTCATCCACGTAAACCGCACAGTCGATCTATCTTAAGCATTTTCAGTTTTCCCACAAGAATGATTATATGACAATATATAGGATGCAAATTCTCACATGATGTGATCCAGCGTGAATCAAAGTAATGTTCTGGGTCATCTCATCAAGGTACGTGATGCATATGCTTTTTTAATAAACATTTTTCTATTTTATGCTGTTAATTTAAGTTTTGGATTTGAGAATTAGGATTTCATTTAGGAGTTCTTATAGCATTTTGGTTCTCAACCTAGCAAAACCAGATTTGAACTAATATTGAGAGAAGTGCCTACATTCTATGTTTAACTCCGTTTCTAACATAATTGCCTATGATAAAATATTATTTGTGTTTTAGCATGAAAAATAAAGAAAGAAAATCAAGATTAATACTCACTTTGGTCCTTAATGTAAAACTTATTTATCTAATTTAATTAAATTAAGGAAGTTAGTTAATATGCTTTTTTCTTAAAACACCTTATTAAAGGAAATAAGTTTTACATTTAGAATCAAAATTAACTTTTAATTAAGTCCTACATTAAGGACTGTTAGAATTGGGCTTAGAATAAATGGGTCTAATTAATAATAATTAATATTTGATTATCTTTAATTAGGATCCTCATTGGTTAGCATGATTCTAGGGATTATTGTTTTGAAATTTGAGATTCCTTTTCTATTTGATATCTTTGATATTACAGAGAGAAAATGTTTAGAGTTAGCTAGACCCATGTTTTTCTCATCTATATGTACACATTATCAGTATTCAATCATATCAGATTTTCAGCACTTTTCTTATGGCATCAGGGATTAACCTCCAATGTCTTTCAAAGAAGTGCTAACTCGCCATCCATGATCTTCTATGGTTGTCAACAACCAACACACAGACACGCTAGCATCACACAGAGGCTAAAAATGTAGAGGCTTAATGATAGGTAATTTCATGAGTGACAGTCCTTCCCTAAATCCTAAAAAACTCTCTATGTTGCGTAGGATTCTAGATAGACACTCTTTTGATAACCAAAGTGAGGTTTTAAATATCACTCCCTCGGTTACCTTAGTGTACGCAGGTATGACATTTATTATAGCTCTAAGTTATGTTACACAATCTAAGAATATAGGTGGTTGATTCCGGGGCAACGGATCATATCTTAGGATGTAGAGAATTGTTCTCCACTTTTCTTCTTATTCTCACCATTCCTAGGTACAAGTTGCTAATAATACCTATGCTATGATTAAGGGATCCGGCAATATCACTATTTAAGAACATATTGTTATAGAGATTGTCTTATATGTATCAGAAATACCTTGTAACTTGTTGTCAATAAAGTGCTTAGTCTCTCAACTCAATTGCCTAATCTTATTCAATAAATTTTTCTGTGTTTTTTAAGACATAGTCTTGGGGAGAGAAATTGGCAGAGCTAAAGAAAGTAATGGACTCTACTACACAGAAGGACATTCTCAGAATAAAGGTCATTTAGTTGTTTTTGCTTTTAATTCAGTTTTGGTGCCACAAAAAGACATTATGTTATGGCATTCTAGAGTAGGTCATTTAAGCTTTGATTATATGAAAATTTTGTTTCCTGAGTCTTTAATAAAAGTACCCCTTTTCAATGTGATATTTTCCGTTTTGCTAAACAAACCCACAACACCTATTTACCTACTATATATACCCCCACTGCACCATTTACACTAATTCATAGTGATGTTTGGGGACCATCTAAGATAGAAACAAATGGAAAGGCCAGATGGTTTGTCACATTCATTGATGATTATACTCAGCTTATGTGGCTGTGTTTAATGAGAGAAATATCTAAAGTTTATACAACTTTTAAAAATCTCCACGCTTTTGTTAAAACACAATTTTGAGAAGTGATAATGGAAGGGAATATATTAATTCAAACGTCATGTGTCAACACTCCACAACAAAATGGAGTGGCTGAACAAAAAAATAATGTTCCAAACTTTTTTGGGGAGATGCAGTTCTTACAGCAGCCTATCTCAGTAATAGATTGCGATCTAAGATTTTGAATTTTAAAACACCTATTCAATCTTTTTTATAAGTTTTTCCAAACTCACAGTTTGTCAATTCTATTCCTAAATGTATTTTTGGGTGTACAACCTTTGTTTTCAATGATAGTGGTAGAAGACTATATTCCTTATCTATAAAGTGTATTTTCTTAGGCTATTCTCCTACTAAGAAAGGTTACAAATGTTTTTCTCCGGCCACAAAAAAAGAATATATCACAATGAATGTGCAATTTCATGAAACACTACCATTCTATTCCAAATCATACATTAGTGGTAGTGAATGGCTAGTTTGTCCTATAAAAGATAAAGTATCTTATCAACAAATTATGATAGATGATCTAGAAACATCACTAGAATTAGTACCGGTTTTTTTGAGCTTGAACCTACTCCAAATAACCCTCAACTTCATCTCTCAACAGTTGTAAATCCAAATAGTCCTCAACCTATTTTTCTAGCAGCTGCAACACCTCAAGATAGTTATTCAAATCATATTCCAGCCACTGAAACTCTTATAAACAGTTCTAAAAATCAGCCATAAACGTCCAATATACTTGAACATATCTCTACAAACTCACTTGTTCGTAGTCTTGAACCTCATGTGATGGAAATAGAGACAGAAATACTAAGAATGTAGGAACAAGCAACAAATGAAGAAAATTCCATTACTATTCCACGGCAAAGTCATGAAACTCAATCTAAGATTATTCCTAAGGATCTATAATTGCCTGTTGCTTTAAGAAAAGGCAAGAGGAGCTACACTCGACATCCTATTGGGAGGATATGTTTCCTATGAAAAATTGTCACCTCAATTTAGAGTATTTCTGACTATTGTTGACAAGGAAGAAATTTCAAAGACATTTCAAACAGCTATGAATGATTAGAACTGGAAATTGGCTATTGATGAAGAGTTGAAGGCATTGGACAAAAATAAAACCTAGAAAATCATTGAACTACCACATGGGAAGCTTGTTGTAGGAAGTAAGTGGGTTTTTTACAAAGAAATATAACCCAGATGTTAGTATTAACAAATATAAGGCACATTCGGTTGCTTGAGGATTCACACAACCTATGATATTGATTATTAGGAAATATTTGCTCCCGTGGCTAAATTCACTGTTATAAATATTTTACTCTCTCTTGCGGCTAATCTAGATTGGCCATTGCATCAGCTAGATGTCAAGAACACTTTCCTAAATGGTAATTTGGAAGAGGAAGTGTACATGGAAGTGCAATTTGGGTTTGCGAAGTCTAGAAAATTCTAGCAAGGTTTGTAAACTACTTAAGTCACTGTATGGGTTGAAACAATTTCCAAGGGCCTAGTTTGAGAGATTTACACATACTGTGAAGAGTTTTGGGTATAAATAGCATCAAGCTTGTCATACGTTGTTTGTTAAAAACTCTAATCATAAGATTACTATTTTAATTGTCTATGTGGATGACATAGTGGTGACAAGGTACGATGTAGAAGAGATTGCAAAGCTAAAAAATAGGCTTCCTGTAGAATTTGAAGTAAAAGATCTTGAAAATCTGAGGTATTTTATTGGGTTGGAAGTTGCAAGATCACCCACAAGCATTAGTGTATCTCATAGAAAGTATACTTTGGATCTTCTCAAGGAAACTGGGATGCTCGGCGCAAGACCCGCGGAGACCCCAATGGAATCCAATTGTGATTTGGAGATTAAACCATATGGCAAGTCAGTGAATAGGGAGAGATATCAGAGATTAGTGGGAAAACTGGTCTATTTATCTGACACTAGACCAGATATATCCTATGCAATAGGGGTTGTGAGTCAATTTGCTAGCAATCCTTAGAAAGAACATATGGAAGCTGTAAATAGGATTCTTTGGTACTTGAAGAGTACACCTGGTAAGGGTTTTTTTTCTTCAAAAGGTAGACAGTTGAATGTAGAACTCTATACTGATGGAAATAAATGAGTACCAGTAAGTAAAGAAGAAAATAATGTAGAAGTCTTTACTGATGCAGATTGGGCTAGATCAATATATGATAGATGCTCAACTACAGGATATTACACATTTGTCTAGGGAAACCTAGTGACTTGGAGAAGCAAAAAACAATCTATAGTGTCAAAAAGCTTTGCAGAATCAAAATATAGAGATTGACACTTGGAATCTGTGAAGGAATATGGGTAGTGCACGTTTTGAAAGAATTGGGATTAGGACCAACTACACCAATCAAGATGTGGTGTTATAGCATGATAGCTCACAAAATAGCAAATCATCCAATACAACATGATCATACTAAGCATGTTGAAATTGATCGGCACTTCATTAAAGAAAAGATTGAAGCTAAGGTTATAAACTTAACTTATATACCTTCTGGGAAACAGATAACAGATGTGATTATCAAGCCTCTTGTAAAGCTCAAGTTCAATGAGTTTACAAACAAGTTGGGAATGTCCAATATCTATTCTCCAACTTGATGGGGAATATTAGAATTGGGCATAGAATAAGGCCTAATTAATAATAATTAATATTTGATTATCTTTAATTAGGAACCTAGTTAGTTAGCATGATTCTAAGGATTATTGTTTTGAAATTTGAAATTCCTTTTTTGTTTGATATCTTTGATATTATAGAAAGAAAATATCTAGGGTTAGCTAGACCTATCTTTTTCTCATTTATATGAACACATTATTGGTATTAAATAAGATCAGATTTTCAATACTCAATTTGCTCAAGGACAAAAAAAGATAAGTATATTTTGTAGATTGACTAGTTGCGAGTTAGTGACTTAGTGTCAAATATTGGTTTAAAGAGGAAACAGACTATAAGAAAAATATAACTAAAAGGAGATTTGGCGTACCGGGGTGAATCCATGTCCGGATCCGGGTCAAAGCTCCAATGCTCTATACTTGTGCCCACAATTATTAGACTACTAGAGCCTAATTGTGATTTGCACAGCAGATCACCAGAACCAGAAAGATGGTAGGAGAGAAGAGAATTGCCAGAAAACTCAATGGCGGGATGAATTGCAATTAAGGAGGCACACCCTATTTATAGTGGTTTGTGGAGGCCACTAATTAGGAAACGTGTGCACTCCTTCTTGCCCTCCAAGGCAGCAATTAATTGATTCTCAATTAATTCCCTAATTATGGTGATTTGTTCCTCATTTAACCAATCCATAATTATTGCTGAATTATTCCCCAATATGTAATTAATGCTGATTTTATTCTTAATTGATTAGGCTACTTATATCCTAATCAAATAGTCCGGCCCATCAAGGCCGGACTTGGATCCAAAGTCCAACATCTCTCACTAGCACTTGATGGGCCTCCCATCGTGCGTGCATTATTCTTTCTTGTTTCATACTTGGCGTCTACCGTGACTGCGTGGGCAAAAACGTCTTTAAGATTTGGTGCTTGTGATACTAGAAATTCCTCATATTGGATCAGCATCCAAGGACACCCTTTATATATAACCGTAAGCTATATGTTCATTGCCTCATATGCATTAGATTCTCCCATACATATTACTCATGGCATAACTAATCCCTCTCGAGTTAATATGTTGATTAACTCAGATTGCCTTCCACGCACATAGTATCCGCACTTACTAGCTATACATAGAGCTAGTAAGGGGTCGACCACAGATACTAGCACATCTTATGTATCTAGGAGTAAATCTTCCTTTTTGACTAAACATCATCCATCTTGACTTGGTCGCTTTCCTAGTTTTCACTCGTCTGACCGAATCGAGTGTGATCATGAAGCTTCAGCTAAAGTAGCTGACACCAAACAGTTTAACTCTTAAGCACATGTAGAATGAATTGCATGCTACGGTGAGGTGTATGTCGATTTCTTTATCTTTCACCGTACAGACATTAGTTCCAAAATGTACTCAACATTCGAACCTAGAACTTTCTTTTTCACAATATCTCTTTTACAATCTCATTTGTGAAAAAGAGTTCGTTGCCTGGTTACAGGTTTATATCCATGCTTCGATCCATTTTCTATGTATATGCACACATGTAGATCTCATCTCAGTTTAACCGAGGCGACTTAAACGCAAAGATTCTTCTTAACCATCTCATGGTGATCATTTGCTCGTCTTACCCTCCCATGCCCCCGTAAAACATGGGAAGATGGTTGTTCGTGTGAGTGAACCAACCTTTTCTGACCTGTACGACATATAAACTTGCATACCTTATGTAACCCCTTGCCGTAATTATATCCGAAATACGCAATTAAGATGAAATAGAGACCAATAAGAAACAAAACTTATTTAAAATCCCATCTTCACAATAGGGTTTTCACAAATAACTTTTGAAATATAATTTAACTGGTCTCATATTCAATTTCGAATATAATTACATTACACGGAATGTCACATTTATACAAATATCAGAGTGTACAACAATAACTTCCCGGCAACTCCCGGGTTCATACTTTTACATAGAATTCATAGGGAACATTCGCCCTTTACATTTCCTCAAACGGGGATTACACAAATCTCATCTTCATACATAATCAAATATACATCCATATATACACATCCAAATCCAAATATGAATATCCAAATATACATCCCAACTATGATAACCAACTACCAAAATCTATAACCCGAAGTAGTCCTCATCGCCTTTGCCTGTTTGCTCCAACCTCGATCCACCTACCCTGTCTAAAATGTTGGTAGGGGAGGGTGAGATTCGAGAGAATCTCAGTAGGAAACAAATACCAAAATGCATGTATGATAAGTGTATAATGTATGACATGCTTGCAATATATAACACATGTCCATACCATGACACATCTGCATGCTCAATGTTTCAACAACACACTCATGGCCATAGCATAAATAGAAACAGAGCTTCAAACATCATATATGTTCCACATAATCAAGCAAAGCAATAACATGCATCAACACATTAGCACAATATCATATACAGGCAAAAGAGGTCAGTTCCCTACACTCTTTCCACGTAAGCTCCAGCTCCGGCTACTCACGATCAGGGCGGATGTAATATACCAAATTTTGAAATACTAAAAACGTGTAAATATGGAAATAGTAGAATAAAAAAAAAATACAAGTGTAAGAAGTCAGAGCAAAATTCGTCGGTGGCTGCAGGGTTCAAGGGCGTCAGTTGTGAGATCGGAGGAATTCGGGCATTTCGTGACGTGCCTCGATATGTGTGCCATGGTCCCACGTGGGTCCCACGTGGAATTCCGGGTATTACACCGATGGAGCAACTTTATTAAAAAGAACTTCAGTAAAGCATGTAATGACAGCTCATTATGACTCATGATGACACATCTTTCGTGTTGGCCAAATAAGGAAATGACAAGTGTCCCGAAATTATTACAAAGTAAAAACATGTTTTTGTGTTGGCCAAATGAGCGGGTGACATGTGTCCCTCATCATTACACATCATTACACCCACTTTAAGCCTTTCGTGTTGTCATCTCCGAAGTACGCCACCTAGCATCTGAGTCCGGGGAATTCACCGGTCTCCGGCCGGGTCGTTTACTTTTCGAGTCGAGCACCGAGCCCAGGAGTCCGGGGAAATTGTCAGGCCTCCCCTTCCCCTGACCATTTATGACCCACCGAAGAAAGAGAAATGTGGAAGACCAATGGTTGCATGACACGTGGCATTTTTAAGCCTTAAACTTGTGACACGTGGCAAGATGAGATGAGATCATTTTAAGTGATTCAATCACAACCATCCATGCCTAATTAAATGGCAAAATTTCGTGCAACCATGGAAAGAGAAAGGGAAATCAGATTTCTTAAGCTTAAGAACACAAGAAGAGAGAAGGAGGAGTGAATAGTGAGTTTTCTTGACTACCGGAGCCGATTTCAACCCTGAATCATCGTTATTGTCCGGTAAGTCCTTCAGGAAACTTTCTCTACTCACTATAAGCTTCAATTCTATGGTCTTAGATTTCTCATCTGAGGTGTTTTGTGCCAATTAGTCTACCAGAGTGCCGCCGGAATACCGAACCACTTGTAGAAACGCGAAGAGGTAAGCATAGGTTTTCTTTTGAACCGAATACTTTGTGATTTCATTGAGTTTTTCTTAGCTCTTCAACCACCCATGTATTTCATTCAAGGGGTGTTTTTGAAGAAGGAAGATGTTTTAACCATATATATAAGGTGATATATGATGTTTGGAGAAGTATTAGACTTGTTGGTTGTTAAAATCACAAAGTGGAATTTTTGTTGTTTTGGAAGGCAGATTTCGGTTGGGGGCTAAATCTGGTAGAAATAATTTGATTTTGGTATTTTTGAGCTTTCCATTGGATTCTACACGAAAAATTGTGTGGGAATAGGCTCTGGTTATAATTTTTGACAGACTGGTTTAAAGAATCAAAAATTGAAAATTAAGTCTACTTGTGCAACAAAGTTGCCAGTGTGCGTTTTGTCTGGCAGTTTTGTTGTGGCGAAACTTTCACCATCCAAACTTCATCAGTTGGTTATGATATTTTCCAGAATTAAAGTGCACTTATAGACCTTTATTTTGATAGGTATTATGAAGGATTTCGATAAGTATACTAGGAGTTATGAATTTTTGAAGTAGACCATTAAAACTGGTCAGATTTTCTGGCAGCAGGGAGAAAAAGAAAAACTGGGAAGTGTGCACGGTTTTTAAGCTACTGAAAGTATTTTTCCCTTAAAATAGACTTAATAAGGGTTATATAGAATTTTGGATCACCTCAATTCGATTTTTCTAGAATTAGTTATGATTTTTCAAAGTTCAGTGAAAAATCTACCAGCTTTTGGTAATTGTGCGAAAATTCAAAGCAAAGAGTTAAGTTAAGCATTTGGAGTATCTTGAGCTCATTAGCTTCTTATTGGGCCTAATGTAGTGACCCTAATGGTAACCAACATAAGAGAATAATTTATGAAGAGTTGGACTAAGAAATAACTCATTGCCCGTAAATTATAATTTATAGGACTTGACACTTGCCCAGGACGTTCAAAGCACGTCAATCAAGATCAAGATTTGGAAAAATTGCCAGGTAGTAACTTATCCCTCACATACTATGTGATATGTTATATGCATGTTTGTACCATTGTGAATTTAAAGCATTCAGATGAGAAGGGCTCAGGCCCAGTAGAATTTCCCAGCGCTATGGCAAGGGACGGTTGTCCTTGAATTGGTAACTTTATGCTTTCTGCATATTGTGAATTTATCTCTGAATGTTGAATATGTTGATTGTACTGTAACTTTGGTTGACATGGCATGATATATGTGCATTTTATATGAGTGATATCTGTTACTACTGAGATTCATTGAATCTCACCCTATTTTTCCAAAACAAATTTTCAGCTCGGGCAAGTAGTTCCTCTGGCAAGAAGGTAAACACAGGCAAATGAAGCAAAGGACTTAGAATTTAGTTTTCTGTTAGTTATCTATTTTGGAGATTGTATGTAATTTGTATTTATTGTGTGGTCAGTCTCGTACTGACATGTATGTAAGCGCCTGTATATATGCGAACGCGCATCGGCATTCGTACCAGTAGTGGACAGCCGTCCACCTAGGGCCGTTAATTAATCATAGTAGCTTGGGTTTCAGCAGAGAACTTATTAGTAAACACTCTGATATGAAGAAATGAACATGAAACGGATGGCTTAAAGTAAATCATAAAATAATATGAGACCCAATCTGAAAATGATTTTTGAAAAGATTTTTGAAAACCCATTCAAGTACAGCTCCACACTCTTCTTGAAGTTGGGACTTCCGCTGTTTACAAAAGATTACCGGTCTCCTTTTTAAAGATATTACTACACTTATGCCATCTATATGCTTTCAAAACACGGGTGTTACAGCGGACACCAAATCCTATAACCAAACAAGGATATAGGGTTAATCCCTTTTTCAATTCCTTAACTCTCAAACACTTAAGTTGGTTATCATTCACGACTTTTAAGTGGCTAATCAAAGCCCAAACATATGCCTAAAGGCTTGGGAAACACTTGACCAAAGATCACCTTTTAAAAGTCCAAAATGTTGATTTTTGGGGGTTGGCCGCAGCCAAAAAACTGCCCAGAAACATTTGGGCCGCGGCCCAGAATCCGTTGGCCGCGGCCAAGAAAATCCAGTTTCTTGGATGAACTTCCAAAACTCATAACTAATTCCACAAAAATCGAAATGAGGTGATCCCAAAGCCAAATGAAAGCTATTCAAGTCCTCTACACAGGAAAAATATTGGCCTTTACTTGAAATCACCACACAAATACATAATTCCCCAAAACTCAAGACTGTCCCAAAACAGATTCCATTTTCGACCTCAAACTTTGGACAGCCATAACTCACAGAAAACAAAACGAAATGGCACAAATTATGTGTCCATTTTGAAGCTTGGGATGTGAACTTTAAGACTGAAAAGTTTCATAATTTTATGACTTCATTTGCCCAGTCAAAACGTCCACACAACAAGACTGCCCAGACAGAATTTACACTGGACAGAATTTCCAGTTTTGCACCAATGATTCCAATGGTTCCCAAATTCACACCAAATACCATTTCCACATAAATTTGCACAAGGAATCCATTGGAAACACCAAAACAACCAAATTCACATTATATGGACATGTTTTACCAACAATCACAACATGTCATCACAAATCACAACACAAACACCACATTACCATTCTTTTCATTCCAAGTTCCCAAACCAATTCCAATGACCAAATACCACAACATGGAACCTTTTTCAACATAAAACACAACCCAATTCATCCAATCCAAAATCACAAGAAAATCAGGGCAAAATTCGAAATTCACAAAGCTCATCCACAAATCACAAAACTTAGATCAAAAGGCTTCCAATACTCACCTCTTCCTCTTTTCCAAACAAATTCCTTGATTCTTCATCTTTCCAAATTTCCTCAAGCAATCAAACACCTCCAATCAAGAATCTAAAACCATAGAAATGAATCCCTCATCAACATGATCAAGATTAGTGAAGAGGTTTTAACCATTAGGGGCCATTACATAAGCCAAAACTCACCTTGTTTCTTTCTCTTTCCTCCCCCCAAGCTTGCGTCCATGGAGAATAGAGAGAGAGAATGATGAGATGATGAAGAAGGAGGGTCAGTTTTTGGCCACTAAAACCGACCAAATAAAGAGAGGAGAGAGGGAAAATGAGGTTTGACACTTTGACCTCATCCAAGGGCTCACAAAGTGTCAAGTGTCACCATCTTGACAAACCTCACATGAGCTCACATAAGCTCACACACATGTGATTCCACCCCTTGATCTCTTGCACAAATCAATCCTAACCATTGATCTTGAAGTTACCAATGAGTTTCCTCTTCGGTAACTGACCAATTGGTCGGTAACTTTACCGTTTTGCCCCTGATAATGGAAATTCCTCTTGAATCACCATCAAATACATTTTCTCATTCATTTTCTTTCACAATGTGCCCTCCCCTCTATTTTAAGTCAATTTAGAGGTTAATCCATAATTGAACTTAAATACAGGGTTTCAGAGCTGCTCACAACACATACGAATCACATCGGGTGTCAAATTACACCATAATCTCCAAAAGGGTTTATTTATCACTAACCACATCCATTTTTGGAGTCATTATCTCTTAATCACAATTTGGGATCCTGCTAAACCAGGGCTTAGCAGTCCACTAATCTCAGGCTTATTTTCTAGCCTCAAGTCTCAAAATTCGGGGTATTACACCTTATATGTATTTACTCATAACATACATACTATTTCTTTTATCTTCATATAAAAGAAGTTCACGACCTTACATTTTGTTTGCGCCCCAAGATTTTCACTAACTTAATGAAAATCAAGCTATGGGCTCATTAAGGGGATCTACCAATATTTTGTCAGTAGAAGGTCATTGAACTGTCGCTTTCCCTCTTTGAAATCATATCTCTTATAGAGATACATCAAAAAGTATGTTTCGCCTTGCTGTGATACTTAGGATCCTCATCATAAGATGTTATCACTTGGATCCTTCTATCCACCATTCATTCCCAATCTCTCATAAGAATTACTTTAGCCATATGGCACTTTGAATGATGGCAGAACACGCCCTGTGTTTTATTTCCATGGATAACAGGAAAAAATACTTTGTATATCTCCTTACTCCATCACCATTTGCCTAGGTCTTGTATTGGAGTATCCTTTCAAAAGGAAAGTTGTTGTCTTGACAACTTAATCCATGGTTATTCTCATAACCCATTTCACAGCAGGACAAAAAATAACTTCCAAGTCTAACAAAAAAATATTTGGTCTTATGTACACCGATGTGTACATTCATATTACCAACTATAGTCTCACATGGGACTCTATCCACCTTTCTTATGTTGGATTCCTTATAGGACATGTAACCTCTTTAGGTTTATGTCCTTGACTTCAGGGGTGTCTATGGGTTTGCAGTTAGGATGTCTAAGGATTACACTTGTACATGTCTTAGGTGGAAAAAACTGTATCTTTCTTATGCAATCTCCGTTTATCTTGTCATTCAAGATATTTGTTCAACCCATGACTTTCTCAACTCAGAATTTAAGGATTCTCTGATCCTTTATTCCTTTGACTCACTTGACACTTGTTTCATATGTCATTTGACAAAGGATGACCTCACAAAGAATCATTACTAGACCGTTTGGGACTTATGTAGTGTTCTTCGATTATTTCGAAGTTGGTGAGGCTTTCACCTTGTGAAAACCTAATATACTACTATTTGGGTGATTGTTTCTACGAAGCCCTTAAGCTGATTCATGTAGAGTTCATCATTCAATTTCAAAAATTCCAAATTGGAAGGTGGTCTTTACATCATCTTGATGCAATTTCAAGACTAAGCTTGTTATCATAGCCAAAGTTCAGAGTTAAAACACACAACGGACAACCTTCCATTGTATTACCCTTTAGCCACTAAGTGTTTTAGGTTCTACATGCCCCCAACAGATTTGAGAACCTACTTGTTCCCAATCACCTCTTAGCTAGGTGACAAATTACCCAAACACGTATTTGGCTTAAAAAGAATCCAAATCCTCCTGCATAACACTTTGTAATTCATCTTAGCAGGTCCTTCTAGTGTCTTTCATACACTTATAGGTAGTTATCATCACCTTCTAAATGATGAAGAGAGCATTCAATCCATTAGGGAATCTATCCCTTATAGTCATTCCCTAGATGACAATTTGCTCCGAGGTGGATTTCATAGGATTCTTTTCCTATGTATGAGTGAGGTAATTCTCTCGTAACTTACCTCTTACCTTTTCATTGTGAAAATGGTCTCAATCCTCCCACTTGGATCAGTGAACTTAGGAACACTTGGTTATTCATTGTCACTTGTGAATCTCTTAAAGAGATTTATTGTGATTAATGATCATTTCCTGCTAGGAAATATGGGTTTTATGAACGTTGTGTCCCACGGTTTTCTCTCAGTCATTGAACCGCCATCATTTTCACTAATGAAGATATGTCATGTCAAATTCTCATGTCATCTCACAAAGAGATACCTTGTATACCTTAGCCCTAATCTTCCTTGCTCATAGGAAGAATTGTGAATATAAAGTTGATGACCCTTATGGTCTTAACGAGCTTGGCCCTGGTCTAAGGCCCATCCACGATTCATAGGGTAAGGTCGTGACTGACATAAAGGACATTTGGTTAAGTGTGAATATAATAGCTATGAGTCCACCTACCAATATATGGCTGATAGCCTCATTGATGCCATTATGTTCATAATCAAATTAATGAGAGGTCTATCTCTCCATTTCAACAACTAAATTATGTTGAAAGGTTCTAGGTATTGATAGTTGCCTAACAATGCCCTTTTTGTACACAAAACTATTTGAACTAATCACATGGGTGTCCTAAACCCTTGTTAGTTCGAAAGGTCTTGTTCTTTCATTTTACTGATTCTTGACTAGTTCAGCCA
Organism: Inga oerstediana; assembly: GCA_963210345.1. NCBI lineage: Eukaryota > Viridiplantae > Streptophyta > Magnoliopsida > Fabales > Fabaceae > Inga > Inga oerstediana. The sequence goes on along the minus strand of OY723410.1, from coordinate 36,752,883 downwards.
TTATCTAACAGCTTCATACTTGCCAAAAATCAAGTAAACATTAATGTCTTTCGAGTAAATGTCCACAACGTTAACGAAACACCAAGCTTTGTGTCTTACCCTCACGTTTACTGGTTCACTAATGTCATATTTTGCCAATTGTAGTGGATTTTCAAGTAAACATTATTGTATTTTGAGTAAATGTCCACAACGTTAATGAAACACCAAGCTTTGTGTCTTACCCTCACATTCACTGCTTCACTAACGTCATATTTAGCCAATTGTAGTGGATTTTCTCAAAAAAAATGTTTCTTTGTCTTTCTTGCCAGGTAGAATAAGTTCTCAACTTATTCATAAGGGTATTAACCCTTTAGCACACATTTAGTAAATACTCTTTTGCTAGTTTGATCATTCCCTTTGATCAAGGTGTACATGTGGCAAGAAATGGAATCTTTTATTCCTAGAAAGAAACATCAAAATCCAACGAAGGATTTGAGAATCATAGTCCCATCGATCCTTAACTAAAGAGATAGCAAAGATGTGATTTGTCAGTTACAATTGCATGGAGTGAATCAGGGTGGTTTATCAGTACAAAGTTAACGAGCAAGTTCCAATCCCTTGATTCTATCTCATTGTTGCTTTGCATTTGACATGAAGCCATATGCTTCTCTGAAATATCCACAACTCATGTGGATTGCTACTTTTACAACCCTTAAGGATTATGAATGTAGCTTTTCATCTTTGTAGAAACCATTTGACCTCCTCTAGATCAAGTTTACCTCATAGGTTTCTTGCCCTTGGGCTTAGAGGATGAATCCTCCTACTCTTTAGCTAAGTTCGTCTGACTGATGGATCTTGAATCCTTCAGTCTTTCACACTTAAGTTCAATATGGCAAATCACATTGTTGAAGGTTACAATATGCATATCAGAGGCAATCTTTACTTTCGTATATGCCCACTCACTGGAAGACATGGCTCACTCCCACTCACTGGGAGACATAGCTTCCTCCCACTCACTGGGAGATGTCTTACCACAACATACACTTGTTGTTTGTTAGAAGAACTTGGCATTTAGTTTGTCTCAACTTCTTAGTTTGACATCTGCCTCAAGTGTTGCCAAACATGTTAGGATTTAGTATACTATGTTAAAACTTAACTTAGTTTTAACTTTATGGAAGAAGATCACCTATTTCACTATCTTCCAATACTATCTACATGGTTTGGATAAGGTTACATTGCTCATACCAACATAAGTTTAAGCAATGTTGTTCTTTCTATACTTGATAGCATAAACCTTTTGTATCCTTCGGTTGCTTCAACCTTTAAATGCTGAAGACTAGTTGGTAGGATGTCCTTGACATCTCATTCTTCTTAAATGAAAGAGATTTGAGAGTTTTTAACCCCACAGATATTCTATTGAGCTTGTCTTCATAAGCTCAGTCAAATATACTTGGTCATAATTGGTCACTTAGACGATTATGGTATACAAATCATATTTGTTCAAGTTAGACAAAGGATAATTAGATAATAAGTTCACTAGTTTCATGTTCAGGAGACAACTATGTTGACTCCCATCCCAATCATGCTAGTTAGCTCATCACTCTTTTAACCATAGTCTTCCTTGATCACATTCCCCTTTGGATTTCTAGACGCATTCTAAAAACTCCCACTCAATCAAAGGCAGTTATATCAAAAAGATAATAACATAATATCATCTAATTAGCATGAATGTTCAAGGAAATAGGAAGAGAACATACTTAATTCAATTCCAAAAAAACAGAGAATTTAATCATAAATTCAATGAAAAACAAGAACATTCAAAAGTTTTTAAGCCTCATATTGTTGTCTCTTAACTAGATTCTCCTTCTCATAAGCCCTTCTGACCATATTAACTTAGGTAGCATCTAGCCACAATGTCCAGCTCTTCTTTGCCATGTTTACATCCACTTACTTGGATATAATTGCAGTATACTGTTAGATCTCATGTTTTGATGATAACAAAAGAATGGTATGAAAAAGAATTGATTAATAAATAAGTTTGAACAAAGTAATAACAGGGATAAGCATCACTTGAAGTAAGCATTGGAGTAATGAAGAAAGGCCAAGAGAAAAAGCTGAGAAACTTGATCAGAAGCAGTTTTTCTAAGGCATTACTTGAGTACGTACTCGGGTAATGAGACAAAACTTGAAGTAACCAGAGGCACCTTCTAGTAACCTGCCAACGTTACTCGAGTAAGTACTCGAGTAATAGTGTAAATGTTTTCAAGTTGCTCTCGGCCTGCCAATGTTACTCGAGTAGCCACTCGAGTAACCAAGTAAATACTTGGAGTTGCTCTCGGCCTACCAACATTACTTGAGTAGGTACTCAAGTAACCATGTAAAAGTTTTCAAGTTGCCCTCGGCCTGCTAATGATACTCGAGTATGTACTCAAGTTACTCTGTTTCAGAAAATGTGTTGCTCTCGGCATTTTGTACCACTGCCAATGTTACTCGAGGTGCTACTCGAGTAACCCACTGAGGTAAGTAAAAACTTGAAGGTAGTACCCGAATAACTTGATCTAATTTTATTTCATTTTCCTCGAGTCATTACTCTAGTATGCAAGTATTTAATGTTTCATTTTAAGTGGATTACTCGAGTATGTACTCGAGTATGAAGTGTTATGTTTGAAGGAAAACCTCAAGTCATTACCTGAGTAAGTTATGCATAAAAAGTAAGTTTACTCGAGTAACAATGTAATCAAACTTAAAGTGCTCTCGGCCTTGAAATCCTGCCAACATTACTGGAGTAAAGCATCGAGTAACCAAAAGTGTATTTGAAGGTTTACTCGAGTTGGTACCCGAGTAACCTATGAAGTCATGAATGCATTACTCGCGTAGGTACCCGAGTAAACAACTATTTCCAAAGGTTTGAGACTTAGTTTATTCCATGCACTACCTGAGTAAACCTATATTTGTTTGCTAACCTGAAATTGATCAAAGTTTTCCCGATGATACTCGAGTAAGTACTCGAGTAAACTTCAAGGGATACTCGAGTAGCTACTCGAGTAAGCAAACCCAGAAATTCAGAAATCATTCCAACGTTCATTATTTTGCTTCCTATATAATTAATCTTTCATTGTATTAGTATTCTTAGCTTATTTACAGATGAATAATGAAGAAATCATATCAAGCAAGGAAAGTCAAAAGAGAAGCTCAAATGCCACCTACCGCCAACGGATATTTTTCAAAAACTTGAAAAGTCAATAGTGGCTGCGCACTCTCCAACGGACGAAAAGAAAATGCTCCAACGGTCTTCACCAACATATCTATATATATGGGAACATCCAAACAGAGAAACAAGAACAAGAACACACACAAACGTATCATCAAGTTCATTACTCTATTTTACGTTGTAATTGTATTTCTATGCTTCAGTGATTCATATTCACTCTGTGAGAGAGATATTTCATTCAAACTTAATATTTGTTATTGAGATAACTTAAGGTTGTGGAACCTTGAGTTGGGATTAGATTACAACTTGTAAGGGGGAGCGAGTGTCCAAGCGAAGGAACTTGCTGTACTGTGGTGCCAAGAACCCACTGAATCTTGGAAGTTATAGTGAAACTCTCAGAGAAGCTATGAGGACTGGACGTAGGTTAAAGTGGTTGTGACCGAACCAGTATAACTCCCGGTGTACACTTCGGTGATATTTCTCCTTACTCCTTACTGTTTTAATTTCACTGTCAAGTTTCATATTTGCAACGAAATTTTTAATATCACCTAATTTGGTGAAACGCTTGCTCTAACATATACGTCCCACTTGATGAGATGATTCTAACATCTCTATCTGTCTTATCCTTTGTCACAACATTTGTGATAAAGGATTGACTTTTAGAAGTCATTGCTTCAATCCAAGTGAATCAATGTGGTTAGAAGCATGGGAAGACTTATTATTATTCAATAATTATTAAATAATTTTAAGTTACTGCAATTTTTCAGGTTTTTATCTCTAAGAGTTTGAGTCAAGGTTGGATAGGATTTTATATTCAAAAACTCATTTGAATAATCCCTTACTTTTAAAGAATTTTGTAGCATTAACCTTATGTTGTAGCTGAAATACTCTTAATAAGTAAGTCAACCTATCCCAAAAATAATAGAATCCACAAAGACTCAATTTCAATATTTTTGGGAATCTCTAGGTGCATACAAGCACCTTTTTGACTCAAAATAGATCCAAACATGCTTCAAATATAAGCAAATTATATATCAAATTGAAGCTCTCAAATTTAGGGATTTTTAGGAACCAACCGCATCTCAATCGAAGGTCCCACGCGCCGTCACGCGCCCCTAGAAGGTGTCTGGATGGAAAAATCCTGAAAAATTAGAAAATTCCAATGAACGCCACTCTCGTCAGTGGAGCGTGACCTCCACGCGCTGGCCCAAACGATTCCACACGTCGTCCTCTCTCCGACGGTGCTTGCCACGTGTCAAACGGAGGTCCAAGTGGGTCCCACGCGCCACTTGTCAATTTCTGATTTTTTTCTTTTTCTTTTCGTTTTGCTAGTGCTAACCGTTGACCAGTCAATGTTGACTGTTGACCGTTGACCAGTCAACCTTGACCCATCACTGCTGATGTGTTGATGACGTGGTGTTGACGTGTCTTGGTCGACGTGGCTAGTCAACGGATGACGTGGCCTTCGTTGACCGATGCTGATGTGGCAACCTCTCATTGGCACCATGTAGGTTGGGGTTGACCGATGACGTGGCAGTTGACTACCACGTCATCATCTTCAACCTCCAGCTGGGTCCACCTGACACTGTTGGAGCTCCAGCGGGTCATCGTGACTTGCCAACTTCGGGAGGCCATATCTCTCTCGTTTTAGCTCTGTTTTTCACATTCTTGGTGTCGTTGGAATCGTAGTTCAGCAAACTACAAATCCATCGCATTTATTTGATCTTAAAACCTCTGTTTTATTTATCAAATCATGAGTGAAGTGGCGGCAGCGACTAACAACCCACAAACTTCTTTCCTTTGTTTCTCCCTCATCCAAACTCCGTTTGACGCGTTCTAAGCATCGTTGGAATCGTCTCTTCGAGATCTACACATCCATGGCTTCTTTTGGGGGGCAAAAACACTCAGTTTTGAACACCCCATTTTTTCTCAACTTTGAGGGTGCGGCATAATTCGTCCCGGATGTGTATCCTATGTGTTTTAAAAGCTTTCCTAGCTTTTGAGGGTTAAATTCTCTTGCTTTTTGTTTCCACATAGGTTCCAAAAACACAACTTTAAGAAATCGAAGATATGAAGAAGAGGAGAAGAAATTGCGCCATAGTATATATATACACATGCGCATGTATATATAATAATCAGAGGAGCAGAGCGTGCAAATGGAAAAACAGAGAGCATACATGTATACATATATAATAGTCAGTGACGCTAATGTATATCATGCTGGAAGCTTTCAAATGTGTATATAAACCAGAGACGATGCAGAAGCAATACACGTACAGGAAGGGAGTGAACATGCATACATTAATATTACGTATGAAATAATGCTTTGGACATAGCATATAAAATCATCATATGACAGCATATAGATGGTTGCACAACGGAAATAAATGGAGATATAAACAAATTATATCATATAGTTTATTCACATAGAATAATCACAGCCTCAAGGATCAAATGGCTCTGATGCCAATGTAAGAAAAATATAACTAAAAGGAGATTTGGCGTACCGGGACGAATCCATGTTCGGATCTGGGTCAAAGCTCCAATGCTCCATACTTGTGCCCACAATTATTAGACTACTAGAGCCTAATTGTGATCTGCACAGCAGATCACTAGAACCAGAAAGATGATAGGAGAGAAGAGAATTGCCAGAAAACTCAATGGCGGGGTGAATTGTAATTGAGGAGGCACACCCTATTTATAGTGGTTTGTGGAGGCCACTAATTAGGAAACGTGTGCACTCCTTCTTGCCTTCCAAGACAGCAATTAATTGATTCTCAATTAATTCCCTAATTATGGTGATTTATTCCTCATTTAACAAATCCATAATTATTGCTGAATTATTCTCCAATCTACAATTAGGCTACTTATATCCTAATCAAATAGTCCGGCCCATCAAGGGCGGACTTGGACCCAAAGTCCAACACATACACTACAAAAAAAAAAAAAACGATGCTTAACCCTACTCTCTCTCTTTTCCACGCTGTTATAACTTTGAATGCGTGTTGTGCTTATCCCATGAAAAAGTAATATTGTCACCTAGCCATAACAACAGTTGGTCCATTTAATATGAAAAACACTCATATATTATAATACCAAGAAATTTTTGCTAAAGAAATTATAATACCATGACTTTGGATTCCATAATTTCGTTAATAGGTAATTTGTAAATATATCTATAAACATAACGCTCATAAGATTCAATTTATCCAAACTTTTTTTTTCGGGACCTAAAAAGATTCCTACATCGTATTGTCAATATCCAATGTCACAAGGAAACTTTTGTAGTTTTCGAAAGGTATGGCGAGTAAATTTTGGAGATTGAAACACAAAACATGTGAACATGTAACCTAAACAGCTACAAGAAAACAAAACTGGGAAGTGAAAAGAAATGAAAACGATATATTGATGACTAAGAAAAAATGGATGCATTCATACTTGATCATGTGATCCCTGCATACATGAAATTAGAATTCTCTCTCTCTCTCTCTCTCTCTCTCTCTCTCTCTCTATATATATATATATATATATACATGCTTGGTTCAGTTGTATTAGTGTTGGTCTCATTTATAATATTTCGAAGATAGAATTATTAAAAATTAATCAGGAGTTGGTAAATGATCAATAATTAATAAAAATTGATTAGCATTGTCCTTTCAATTTTTAGATGATATTATAAATATAATATTAAATACATTAATTTGATCACAGTCGATTCAATTAAAATTTAATTATAGTAAATACAATAAATGTTGCATCAGCCTTTCTGCCAAAATTAATGTCATTTTTGGAAAACATTGGTATTTTTTTTTGGTCTCTCTCTGTATATATATTCCTGAAAAAATAAAATATTTAATATATCTGTAAAATCATAACTATTCTATGTACTTAAGTGGGAAGTAGTGTTATTTATCAGATGGAGCGTTTGAGAATTTTACAGAATTTGTTTATTTTTCTGAAGTGCCGCATTTTGTTTCAGATGTTGATATATTGTAGGCGGGGAGATGTTGCCCTATGGTGATCCGTAGTTACGGGTTTGCTCTTGCTGTAAAAAAAAAAAAAGTGTTATTTTTCAGATACTGTATGTAACGTACAATGCCAGATGGATACTCTAATTAAGAAAAAGTCGATTTTGAAAATTACTAGTATTTTAGTCAATTCAATTATTATTAATTTTTATTCTATTTAAAATATGTAGAAAATCATGTTTATCTATAGGCTATAAAACGAAGTGTCTCAATTAGATTGCAGCAAACCCGTAAAGTACACCCCTTGAATTTGGTTTAAGTAAAATAAATATAAGGAAATATTCTAATTTGTTGGAATATGCTTGGTCCACCTTTGGTGGATCAGGGTCCAAGCCTATTTTACTTGGAGCTATTATAAAATTATGAAAAAAATATGGGTATAAATAAGGAGTTTTATCCTTATGATTTGAAATTTAAATAATGATAACTTCCGTACGTGATATATAGGGTAAAATCATTTGGTGAGAGTTAGCAGAAAATATCCCAATAAAAACTTCCAAAAAACCTCTCCCTCTCTCTCTCTCTCTGTTTCTCTTCTTCTCTAATAGTGAATCTACCGTATGAACATAATCGGAGTCCATATTGGTGCTCCGATCTCGTGTGGATACTTGGCCAGTCAACGGATTCCATATATGCCCGAAATCCTTCAGTAGTATCAGAGCATGTCATTTTTCATGAGGCTAGAATGTGTATATTTTCTGCTGTGCTAAACGTTTTGAATACCGTGATCAAGCATGCTTAAGCATAAACATTATTCTTTTCAAACTTGTAATTATACAAAGGCTATTTTTGCTTATCCATTTATGCAAATCTGATATACCCATTAAGACAGTTTGCTTTAATGCTCCTATGGTATCCTCGGCACTCTAGTTATTTTTCTTTTGTTCACGAGAAGTTTTCAGTTATGAATTTTTTTTGGCAATCCTATGTATATGTATCTTTGCGTTCTGGATTTATAGCTTATGTCTGTGTATCTGTATATATCTTTGAGATATGGAAAGAGTGTGTTGTAACCCTAGAACAAAAGAATATGCCAAGAAAATTGAAAATGAAGGAGTTAACTTCAAGATTAGGTCACTAGAAAAACTATGATTCTGGGCTATAATACCTATCCCATTGTGTAAAGCATCGAAAAACAAAGAAAATGACACCAAGAATGCTCAAAATGGAGGTTGGACGGCGAAGATATGGAGAAGAGAAGAAACCTGTAACCCCCTGACTTTAAACACATAATTATAATTCGATAACACACATTTAAATCGAATTAGAGACCATTAGATGCTTTAACCTCGTTTTAAACTTTCTGTCTCACAGTAAAATTTTTACAAAACTTTCAAAACTCTTTTTCCCATCTAGGTCTCAATTTCAATATTCGAATATAATTACCTGTGCAGTTAATATACATTCAATCATATCAGAGTGTATAACCGCATCCCCGGCAACTCCCGGGTTCTATGCATAAAAACCTGAAGGTTTATAAGTATACACTAGGGGATTACACAACCAAAATCAAATGTAGTATTCCTGATTCAGAATATACAGTAATCCCGAGTTCAAAATACATAACCAACGTTTCCAATTCAACTATATACCCCCAAGGGTCCTAATTGCTCCGGGTTGGCCGCTTCTCCTTTAAGCCACACGCCCTGTCTGAAATGTTAGTCATAGGAAAGAATGAGATTCGAGAGAATCTCAGTAGTAACAAACCACTCACACAATGCATAAACACAAAGCATGTACATAAATCACAAACAGCAACAGCAGCAGCAATTCACAGATACATGGTTTTCACCACAAACGACAGCACTCACGGCTGTATACACAATACGACAGCTCTTGCTGTAATCAACATCACGACATCTTACGCTGTAATCATTAATCAACATCACGACAGCTTACGCTGTAATCACAATAACGACAGCTTACGCTGTAAACGACAGCTTGCGCTGTAAACGATAGCTATCACCAGCTGTAACCGCAGCAGCATCAGAAATCATCATAAAACAGTGATACAACACATATACAATGCATTACACAAAGTATAAGAGAGAGAGAGAGTCACTACCTTGTCCTTTCTTGACGTCCTTCGGAGCAGTTGGCTCCCGAGGGCGGTAAATATCGAATCCTACAATTCCAAATGCACCATTTAGACACTTCCATAGTGTTACTTGGGGTTATATGAGTCTATAATGAAAATTTACAAAAATACCCCCGGGGACCTGGCCCGGGCCCGCCATACCCGGTCCGGTTGCACTTTTTCCAAAATTCTAATCTGGGCTATCCTAACCTATTTCCGCCCAAGGAATCCATTTCTGGACTCAGAATTATCAAATTCAATGTAAAATTACAAATTTACCCTTGGCAGCCCTACTTCGAGGGTTTCAGGGGCGTTTTTGTAATTATGCTTTTTCGGCCTTTTCCGAAAAAGTGACCAACTGTAACCCCACCTAATTTTCGCTCCTGAACTCAATAGAACCATCAAATCATTGAAAATCCAACTCTAAGACCCATTTCTAGAGCTGGCCAAAATTTATGAGCTCTTCGGAGAAAATCGGGGTTTTACGATTTCAGCTCCGTAAACGCGTTCCTTTCTACTCCTAACCACTTTATTCACTATTACATTAGGTTATAACTACCATTTGAACCAAAATTGGGCAGCATAACCCTTAGGAAACTCAATTTCCAAAATTTAAAACCAATGGCAATCCGGCGAAATTTCACCTATTAAATTGCCCACAGCAGTCAGAATAAGCAATATACGAAAGTTTGGAAGTTACCTCAAGCTCCCACTAGCTTTTCCCAAATTTGGTTGAACCCTAGCCTCTTTGAAACACCAAATTTTGAGCTTCACAACCTTAAAGAATAAAGAGGAGTAGCTTAGAGTCGGAGTTATACGCGTTAGGAGCTAGATCGTCGGAGAAATCGGCTTACCTTGCGAGATTTCTTCCTCTTTTTCTCTCTTTTCTCCAAGCTCTCTCTCACGTCTTTTTTTTTCTGAAATGGGGTCGGGAATGGCTAATGAAGATGGTGGAATTGCTTTTAATTCCATGTTGATGTCATCTTACAATATGATGATGTCATAATTTTTAATTTCCCATTTTCGGATTTTTCAGAAATTTTGGCAGATTTTCTGCCCTAACTTTGAAAAATCATAACTAATTCTAGAAAAATCAAAATGAGGTGATCCCAAAGCCAAATGAAATATATTTAAGTCCTCTTTATAGAAAAAATATGAGCCATTACCAGAAATCACCAAAAAATTCCAGAATTACACAAATTTCATCATTGCCCCAAAACAGAGTCCATTTTCGACCTCAAACTTTGGACAGTCATATCTCCCATTTCCCAAAACTAAATGGCACAAATTATATATCCATTTTGAAGCTTGGGAGGTGAACTTTAAGACTGAAAAGTGTCATAATTTTCTTACATCATTTACCTAATCAAAACATCCACACGAGAAGACTGCCCAGAATAGAGTTTCACTGGACAGAATTTCAGATTTTGCATCTTTACTTCCAATGGTTCCATTTTCATACCAAACATCATTCCCACATAAATTTTCACAAGGAATCTATTGGAATCATTAAAATATCCAAATTCCCATTACACATTCTCTAAAAGTGTTTATTCAACAATAATTACATCCACTTTTGAAGTCATTAGCCCTTAATCACTTTTTGGGATATTACAAAACTAGGTCTGACAGACCCGACCCAAGCTATAATTGGGTCGGGCATAACCTGGTTGGAGGTTGAAGGAGACCTCCTTCTCCCCAAAATGGCGTCATTTCGATGCCCTTAAAAAAAAGGCAACATATTATGGGTGGTGGACTTGGGCCTGGGTCGGGGTATATGGGTTGACCTGATCCACAAACAATTTAAAAAAAAAAACTGGCAAACTTAAAAAAAAAAGGAAAGTGCCATGTGGCGGGTGACATTTGGTGAAGATCCTATGGCTATATGGCAGACACCATTTGAGAGCTCTCGGCATGTGGAGACTATTTTTCTTGCTTGTGTAATGTTTTGGGAGCTCCATGGCAACGTGTGTATTGGTGAGAGTGGGATACACATGGATTTTTCAATTTTTTCAGAATTTCCTCTTCCTCCTCCTTCTTGGGGCGTGTGAGAGAGCATTTGAGCTCCAATTGAGATGCAGTTTGTTTCTAAAAATCCCTAAATTCAAGATTTTCATTTTGATATATATTTGAAATTTTTTTGAGTATATTTGGATCTATTTTATAGGCATTCAGTGCTATCTTTAATGATTTTTTTAGTTTAAAAAAATTCTAAAATATTTTTAAATAATTCATAATAATTTTATTTGAGATAAATATGAACTTGAAGAGTTCTAAAAGTAATGAACCAAAAGATTTTATTCTTTTTTGGATGATGATTATATTGAAAAACACTTTCCTGAGTATAAACCATTTTTATAATGGATTAGAAAAGGAGAAAATTATTTGTTGCTGTCTCTAAATAATGATCCAAGTCTAAATTACTTAGAGTAATGAGAGCCTCTGAGTGATAAATGAAAGAGGGATTTGCTCATTTAAATTTGAGCCCTAAAACATAACCTAGAAGAAGAAGATCCTAAAGAGGGTTATAAAGAAAATGATTCAAATTAAGGTTCATTAGAACCTGAAATAGAGTAAGAGGTGTGACCGGAAAGAAATATAGAAGATAAACCTAAAGAAAAACCTGAATCTCTTGAATCTTAAAAAGTAAAAGTCTAGATTCAAATTCAAAGAAACCTCACAAATGTGAAAGTAAGGATTTGATACTAAAGAGATAATATCAAATCATAGTGAATGGGAATCTCAAATGTAGAAACTTCCTAACGCCAAAACTCCAAATCATGGTGATATTCAAGAAAGCGATACACCTCAAAAGGCAGAGCCCACTTCATGAGTAAAAATTGTTGGCAAACTCCTGCAAATACACTGTATAATCTAAGTCACGTCCAAGAACGCTGTCCTTAAGAGCTATTCCACGACCACCGGCTGACGGGAAGCGGCACTCCCCAGGATAAAACATACTCTTCCTGCAGACACATGAGGAACAGAACAACAAAATATAACAAGGCAACCATCAAGCAGAGAGAACCGTAAGAGGAGGCAAAGAGTGCTCGAAGATGTCAAAGCTGGGATGCCTGAACCTTCTGTCAAGCCCTCCTTATATAGGCACGACCTCAGAGACGTTAGGCAGGATGTAATCCACGTAAAGGCCATTGATGAGGAGGTTTCTGAACATTGAAGGACCATGTACGTTTAGCAATTTAAAATGTACATTTGGCAATTTAAAATCTGATTCATGGACTCTATAACCGAAATGTTCAAGTTTCAAAAATCAGATGCCTCAAAACTGGGTTATTGCGGTAAGTCATTTTCATAAAAATAAGTTTTAGATTTTTCCAAAAAAAAATTGATAAAAAGTGCCCAGTCCATATTTAACTCACGTGTGGGGGGAAATTGCTGGATTTCCACTACGTTTGCCTCCTGGTGGCCCTTGGTTGTGCACGCGAGCCCATTCTTCCTCTTGGCCCATTTACTAGCCCAAATTCACAATGTGTAATATATACACTTGCATTCTCTCTTTCCCAAGCAATGTGGGACTTGTTCCATTTGACACACCCACATATAACTTAGAACTCCAACAATCCCCTACATGTGTTAAAAAGAACGCCTTTAGCTTGGTTGCACACACGGGTATAACCATTGTATCTGGTAGTCCTATGAACTTAAAACCAAACCTAGACTGATAACACTTTGTACACAGAGGTGTTGGTGGTCCTATGAACTTAAAACCAACATCTCTTAGGTGTATACTAGAGGTATTAAAAGTTAGATTATACCCCCACATTTCGCTGTTAACACGGTTTTGCACGTTAAGACGGCCATGCGTGTGCCTGGTTCATAACGAATGCTCTAGAGATTTTTCCACCATCTTATAAGAGCGGCCCTACTCCACATTCGTAGAGGTGATTTCATTAAATGTACCTGCAATGAGCACATCATTCTGTAGAATTATGAAATCATTAAGAGCTTTGCTTATCCTCACCAAAATGCATTCTAGCGCATTCACGGCATCATAGGAAGGGACTAACAATTTACTTTAGTCCTAGCAGAACTAACGTACGACTTGTTCTTACCCATTAAACCTCCATCATGGGATCACCAATCACAGAGGTTGGGTTGCCATCGCTGTTAATTTCATAATGGCTTAAGTCCCATTCCCCTCGATGAATCAAAGATTTGTTTCCTTCCCAGAGGTTTTGTAAACGGATCCGCAAGGTTTACCGCTGACCTTACATAATTGATTGAGATTACACCATCTTTTAGCAGCTGCCTTATTATATTATGTCTCAATCAAATATGTCTACTTTTACCATTAAAGGCTTTATTTTTAGCCGTAGTTATCGCAGATTGGCTATCACAATGTAAAGACACTTATGGTGTTGGTTTTTCACCTAGTGGGATATTCACCAAGAATTTTTTCAACTACTCAGCTTCAGTACCAGTCAACTCTGTAGCAATAAACTCAAAATCCCTTGAGGAACTAGACTGACTTCCATGTTATGGCACCACCACCAAGAGTGAACACATAGCCACTAGTGGATTTGCTTTCCTCAGAATATGAGATCCAATTAGCATCACTATATTCTTCCAATACAGCGGGAAATCCACTATAATGAATATTATAATTCATGGTATCTCTCAAGTATCTCAATACCCTTACCAGAGCCTTCCAATGCTCATTGCTTGACAATCAGTATATCTACTCAATCTATACACAGCATATGCTATGTCCGGCTTGGTATAGTTCATTAAATGCAACAGACTCCCAATAATCTATGCATATTTAGATTGAGTAATTGGTTCTCCTCCATTTTTCTTTAAATGCACATTAGGATCATAAGGAGTATTCATAGGAGACTTATCAAATAGTTCAAACTTTCTCAGGATTTTCTCAATGTAATGTTCCTGAGAAAGTGTGATACCATTATCATTCCTTATGATCTTTACACCCAAAATCACTTTCGCTTCACCCAAATCTTTCATATCAAAATTAGAAGACAGAAAATGTTTTGTCTCAAGCACAACATTCATGCTAGTACTAAAGATAAGCATGTCATCCACTTACAAACAAATAATCACACAATCATTGTTTACAAGTTTTGTATAAACACATCTTTCTATCTCAACAATAGAGAAACCGCCACTTAACAAAACTTGATCCAGTTTTTCATGCCATTGTTGAGACGCTTGTTTCAAACCATACAAGGATTTAACAAGTTTACAAACTTTATTTTCTTGCCCAGGAACAATACACCCTTCAGGTTGCACCATATAAATCTCCTCTTCTAAATCACCATTTAAAAAAGCTATTTTAACATCAATTTGATGAATGAAAAACTTATGAATATAACCTAAGGCAATTAGGATTCTTACAGAAGAAATCCTAGTTACAGGAGAAAAGGTGTCAAAATAATCAACATTTTCTTTTTGAGTATACCCTTTTGCTACCAATCTAGCTTTGTATTTATAAATAGTTCCATTAGGAAAATACTTTTTCCTAAAAACCCATTTACAACCAATAGGCTTTGCTCCTGTAGGCAAGTCTACCAAAACCCATGTTTTATTTTGATTTTAAAAATCAATTTCAGCTTTTATTGCTTCTTTCCAAAAAGATTCATCCAGAGAAGAAATAGCTTCGTAAAAATTTTTTGGTTCATCTTGTACCAAGTAAGTATAAAAATAATCTCCAAAAGATGTTTGTTTTCTTTGTCTTTTACTTCTCCTTAAATATTTAACCAAACTTTATTTGAATTTTGTTCAAAAGAAGCAGGGGAATTTTCAACTCTTTTAGGAATATGCTCAACTTTCAAAGGAAATATATTTTCAAAAAACTCTGCATCTTTTGTTTCAAAAATTGTGTTATGATCTAAAACATCGCTTTTCAAAACCAGAAAACGATAAGTAGTACTTTGTTGAGCATATCCGATAAACATGCAATCAGAAGTTTTAGAACCAATTTTCCTCTTTTTAACATCTGGTAGTAAAACTTTAGCAAGACACCCCCATACTTTCAAATATTGAAGGTTAGGCACAAAACCTTTCCATAACTCATAAGGTGTCTTTTTAGTTTTCTTGTTGGGTATTCTGTTTTGTAAAACACAAGCAGATAACAAGGCTTCACCCCACAGGTTATTAGGTGCTGCAGAACTTACAAGTAAAGCATTCATAATTTCTTTTAAAGTTCTATTTTTCCTTTCTGCAACACCATTAGATTCAGGTGAATAAGGAGGAGTTACTTCATGAATTATCCCTTCTTTTTCGCAAAAATTATTTAAAAATAAATATTCTCCTCCTCTATCCGACCTAATCCTTTTAATCTTTTTATTTAATTGATTTTCTACTTCTGCCTTGTACAAAAGAAATTTTTTTAAAGCATCATCTTTATTTCTCATCAAATACACTTTGGTATATTTTGAAAAATCATCAATAAAGGTAATATAATACCTTTTACCACCTCTAGTCTCATTTTGTTTTAAATCTCCCAAATCAGTATGAATTATAGCTAAAAACTCAGTTTCTCTTTGAGTAGAAAAATATGGTTTTTTAGCTTGTTTAGTTTCTACACAAACTTCACACTTTTGAAAATCATCTTTAGTTTAAAAAATAAGCCCAAAATTTTGCATTCTTTTAATATAAGACGTATGAACATGTCCTAGTCTAGCATGCCACATATCATAAGAATAAATCAAGTAAGCAGAAGAAGATGCATTCTCATTCATTTCAGAAACACTAAGAATAAACAGACCCTTATTACAATAGCCCTTCCCAGTAAGAACATTGTTCTTGGTCATGACAATCTTGTCAGATTCAAAGCATACCCTAACCCCAGCTTTCCCAAGCAACGCCACAGAGACTAAGTTAGCTCTGACTTTAGGTACATATAGCATGTCATTCAGTGCCAAGGTCTTTCCATATGTGAGCTTCAATACCACCCTCCCTTTTCCATGAACCTTAGCGGTTTGGGAGTCAGCCATATAAACGTGGTCTTCCCCTTCTTCAAAGGAGGTAAACATCTCTTTGTTTGCACAAATGTGCTTGGTAGCTCCTGAGTCTACCAACCAATTCTTCACATCAGAGACAAGAAGGGCTTGTGACACCACAACAACAATGATTTCTTCATCACTGCTATCATCTCCTTTAACCAAATTCACATTTGGCTTAGGATGATTTCTACCCTTTTGGGAGTTATCTCCCTTAGCCTTTTTCCTGCATTGCGCTGCATAATGACCTGGTTTTCCACAGTCAAAGCAATGGCTCGTCTTCTTCTAGAGGTTAGTATCCTTAGGCTTATAGTAAGGTTTCTTGTTTTTATTCTTTTTGTTTTTAGAGTCATACCTCTTGTTGTGTGGCTTTTCCTCAAATAAGTTTGCTTTAGCAGCCATCTCTTTGCCCTTTGCAGCTTGTATTGCCTTCCTGTTGGTATCTTCGATGATGATATGATAGCCCTCCTTATATAGGCATGACCTCAGAGACGTTGGGCAGGATGTAATCCATGTAAAGGCCATTGAACCATCAGTTACACAGTAATAAATCCACATGATGAGGCAGTTTCTGAACGTTAAAGGATTATGTACGTTTATCAATTTAAAATGTACGTTTGGCAATTTAAAATCTGATTCATGGCCTCTGTAATCGAAATGTTCAGGTTTCAAAAATCAGATGCCTCAAAACTATGTTATTTTGGTAAGCCATTTTTATAAAAAAAATTTTAGATTTTTTCCAAAAAACATTTGATAAAAAGTGCCCAATCCATATTTAACTCACACCCAGGGGGAAATCGCCGGATTTCCACTACGTTTGCCTCATAGTGGCCCTTTGTTATGAAAACAAGCCCACTCTTCCTCTTGGCCCATTTACTAGCCTAAACTCACAATGTGTAATATATATAGTTGCATTATCTCTTTCCCAAGCAATATGGGACTTGTTCCATTTGACATACCCACATATAACTTAAAACTCCAACAAATATGAGTCTTGGGCCTAGTCCAACCACCAACATTAGAAACTATAAAAGACTTGAAAGCAAATACTACTTAATTTTTCCTTGAAGAAATAAGGAAAAGTTGCACAAGACTTTTTCAAATATCTCTTCAAGAAAAATAGAGAAACTTTGGAAGATGATTAAAATAAAATGGGATATAGAATTCTTTCAGCCTTAGAAAACAATGGTTATTGTGAATCTTATCAAATTAGGTTTGAGAAGCAAAGAAATTCTCCCCAAATGAAGAAATGAGATTAATATAAAACCAAAGAAAACTATTGGATTGCCCTAAATTCCTTCATAGTAAGATATTATGAACATAATAATGCTTTAAGAGATATGAAGAAGTAAATGCCAAACACTTTTTATGAGTGGAAGCTCTTGGAGAATGAGTCTTCTAAGCGAATCATATGCTCCATCTAAGTGAGAGCTAGCAATATGCTCTATCTAAGTGGGAGCTTTCAGAAATTGAGCATTATGATAGTCATAATTGAGCATATTATGTGAAATACTTGTATGAAATTCCTGATAGATGGTAGAGGCATTGTTGGAATCTATGAGATAGGAGGTATAAATGTATTTTCTTGATCATAGATCTAATGGTGTTATTACCTTTCTAGTCAAGGATAATACAAATATATGACATTGTATATTCAATGTGTTATAAAAGGACATTCTTGGTTCAAATCAATTGTGAATAATGTAACACCTTATTCTTGTAATCGATCGGATGAGCTCGTACATAATAAGTTTGAACCACTTTTGTACAATCATTTTAAATTCCCAATCTCAAGACAGGATTCAAACCTGGAGTTGAGTGAGATTTTTAGAATAATTTTCAAATTCTTGTGGAAATCTATCAAAATTTTGATCAAATTTTGAAAATTTATATATTTATTTATAGAGATCCAGTTGATGTGATTCCAAAGGCTATGTGACCCTTATTAAGTCTATTTTCAAGAAAAAATATAGCCTTTAGCCAACTAAAAGCTCACAATTCCCAGAATTATTGTATTTGGACGCTACCACTAAAAATTGCCAGTATCACTAGGCTAATTTCAAAAATTCATAACTCTGTGTACAACTCCAAATGACCTATATGACCTATCAAATTAAAGCTTGATAAGTCTACTTTCATTTTGAAAAATATAATAGGCATTAGATATCATTTGCCTATTAAAAAATGGCACACAACTAGACTGCCACACAGGAAAAATGCATTAGCAGCAAATCCTTATTCCTGGGACTCTTGCTAAATCAAAGCTTGGCAGTCTACTTGATTCAGGCTTATTCTCAAGCCTCTAATCCCAAAATTTGGGATATTACAATTCTCCCCCCGTTCAATAAATTTCATTCTCAAAATTTGAACATCTTATAGAATCATCTATACCTTAGGGAAACACTTTTATTACTCAATCTATCTCTTTCATACGCAGGCTTACAAACCATCCAACACAACCATCATTATATTCTTAACACAAATCTCAGATAGTATTTAGCATTTGTATTCATCATAATGACATTCAACAATTAGTATGCAACATAAACAACTGGCATATAAGATCATACAGCTGAGGGTCTCTGCTCCCATTCCTTAGGTCACTACCCAACACAATTCTGAATACATCTGCTGGCCTAAAGACATACTGTCCATTAGGTCTTAGGGCCTTTAGAAACATAGGTCCACCACAACATAAAGGGCATGTAGGATCTTACAGCATAGGGACACTGCCCTATGCAATCTTGCACATCGAGTCATACTGCCTGGTAAATCCCTCCTATGTTTACAAGTACTTTGAGAGTACAGTTGGGAAAACGGGTCGGCCCGTGATGGGCTCGAGCCTAAATGGGCCAGGCCGTTTAGGCCCGACTCCAAAATCGTACCCTTTTATATCGGCCCGGCCTTTTTGAGGTAGGCCTATAGGCTTTAGGCCTGTTTGAGTTTTTTTTCCATACCTTTTTTGTTTCTTATTCTCCTAAAGACTAAAATACCTAATTTAAAACATAAATATCATCAACACTAATTTAAAACATAAATATTATCCAAGTTTAATAGAACACAAACATTAATACTTAAGTCCAAACCATAATTAATGTCCATAACCAATCAAATAAGTTCACAACCACAATCAAACAAGCCTACAAGCTTCAAATGTCAATAATAATAGAACACCTGGTTTGGATTTTGGCATACACATGCAAAAAAAGAAAAAAGAAAATCAAAGAAGAGAAGCTTTAAATGAGGTTTGAGTCAGTTTGAGAGCATTTCTGATATGAGGGTTATGTTAAGTTAACTCTACCTTCAGACCAATGCTTGCTGCCCATTTAAAAAAAAGTTAAACGAGCCTAAAAGGGCCGGCCCTTTTAGACCCGCTTCCATTTTTAGCCTCTAAATCATAGGCTCGGCCCTTGACAGGCTCGTCACCATTCTTAAATACATAACATTCTATAGGCCTAAGGACATCCATGTCCCTAAGGTCTTATGGTCTTAAAACATTTGATTTATCATCTTTGCTGGATACATATTGAGACTAACAACCTCAGAGCGCGGAGTCCACAAGGTATTTTGAATTCATTCCAAGCTCTACCTCTTGCTACTCAAACCTATTATATACTTATGAAATATTCACAAAGTATGCTAAACAAACCATCTCATAACTTAACAATTACCAGCCTAAGGGTATACTGCCTACTAGGTCTTAGGGCATTTCATAACATAACACTGCCTTCCTAAGGACGTACTGCCCACTACGTCTTAAGGCGTTTCATAACATAACACTGTCTGCCTAAGGACATATTGTCCACTAGGTCTTAAGGCATTTCATAACATAACACTGCCTGGCTAAGGACTTACTGCCCACTAGGTCTTAGAGAGTTTCACAATATTCCTAACATACTTTACACTCATAACAATTCCATATATTCATGAAACAAATGCACATAATGGTAAATACATACATGTAGAACTATTACATAAGATACGAGAGCAAGAGTTGCTTTCCTTTACATCGTTGAGTCTATTCTTTCTTAATTCCCTTCTTCTATCTTTCTTTCAACACATTGTGTTGAAGCAACCCATGGTGATACATTGGGTCAAATAAACCCTTCTTTTAAGAATCCCATGATATGGGACTCATTACAATGCACCACCTTTGAGAGTTTATATACCAGTAGCTCTACTTTATAGTTGACATCACGACAGCTCTACTCTATGGTACTTTACTCAGTGCTTTACTCAGTCCACTTTGACTAGTCAACCCCTTCATTCTTAACACCCCGTAAGTAGCCCTTTTCGATTAGAACCCCATAGGTATCTCTCTCTGGTTGGCTGTCTCTGAATGGAAGTACCATTGTAGTAGGACCTAGATCTTATAAGATCCCTCCTTGCCAGAAATTCTGTACTCTATTTTCCTTAAGTTTGCCATCTCATTTGATGTAATTCTACATAAAATTTTGATATCGATTCGGCTCCAGACATAATTCTACTTCTCTTATCGGGGTAATCTACCCATATCGTACAAGGAATTCATAAGCCACTAGCATAACTTCTATTATTTGCCTTAGCCATGAGACTATAACTTGAAACTTTTCTCGATCTTTCTATTCTTTGTTCTATCAGGGAACAAACTCTTAATCATTATTCTATGGGAAGATTCTATAATCAAGACCCTTCCCTATGCTAGATCAGCAACTAGAAACCTTAAGAAGACTTCATACATATTTCAATACATTCTACTACCATGTTCTAGTACCTCAGACCATCCAGGTCAATTCAAATTCCTAAAGAATCAATTCAACTATTGTTTGTTTCGTAGGTTATAATTCATTGGGTAATAACTCTTTGAATATTCACCCAATCTTCTAAATTCATATATGAATCTAAAACCTCAACATTACACAAATTTGAAATCAATGTCCTAAATTATATCGATTAGGCATCCTAAGATCAGGATCAATTTCCTTAAAATATTACTGAAGGTTCTACATTATCCACAAGGTTCAACTTTTGTCATGAAATAGAACTGTAGTGCAACCTTATTCACATTTCAACCTAAGCACTATTTTAGCTTAAATCTAATTCAAACCTGCCCTTAACCTTTAGTATCTTAAGATCGAATCCTCTAGGATTATTATACAGCATAATCATCACTTAGCATGGAGAAACTTCAATATAATCACTATGCCTCGAGTTTTCATAACCCTAGCAAATGAACTTTTCTGAGCAGTACTCACTACAACAGAAATGGTTCGGATTAAAAATCAATACTTACCTCATCATCCCCATTCCTCTAATCATTCCATAGGTCATCTAAGAACTTTGAATCAGAATTCTAAACCTTTAAACAAAAGGTTTCAGATTCATAAGGTACTTCTTAGGGTCCACCCATCCTAAGATTTCTCTTGCCCGAAATGCCAGATATTTCCCCTCAGAAAAACATAAGCAGTACCAACTTCTTGGTATAGACCCTCTATATGTTCTTAAAACACAGGGTAAAATCTAGGTCATACTTTAACTCAATATCAGGAGCCCTATAGTTAGCAATAGAATCTGAATCCTATGCTTATACTTCTATCCTTATAGTCTCATTGTCATTGTCTCTAGTAGGGGAATCCTCACTAAGACTAGGCACTGCTAACATCCATATCAAGTGGAGCCACTTCTTCTATATAGACCATTGCCCCTTCCTTCAAAAAGTTAATTAACAGACAGGGGTAGTCTAATTCCTTAAGTTCCTTGGCTATCTGTAACTCCCAGTTACAGTAGCCTAATAAGGAATCACTATACTATTCACATGAGTAGAAAATGTAACCTATAGTTAGAACCCTTTACTCTAACTGGACCAGTATCTCTGAGCAGACAATTCTATTACCAGAATCACTACTCTGATACCAAAACTGTAACACCTTATTCTTGTAATCGATCGGATGAGCTTGTACACAATAAGTCCAAACCACTTTCGTATAATTGTTTTAAATTCTCAATCTCAAGACAAGATTTGAACCTGGAGTTGAGTGAGTTTTTCAGAATAATTTTCAAAATCTAGCGAAAATCTAGAAGAATTTTCATCAAACTTTGAAAATTCATATCTTTATTTATAGAGATCCAATTGGTGTGATTCCAAAGGCTATGTGACCCTTAATAAGTCTATTTTAAAAACAATGTAACCTTTAGCCAACTAAAAGCTCACAATCCTTGAATTATTGTATTTGGAATCCACGTAGGAAAAATGTACTGGGAGCAAATCCTCATTCTTGGGGCTCTTGCTAAACCAAGGCTTAGTAGTCCACTTGATTCAGGCTTATTCTTAAGCCTCTAATCCCAAAATTTAGGATATTACAAATACCCCTATGAGTAGGATGATTTAAGTGATTAAGCCAAGGAAGGATACTAGGAACAACAATATAATTAACAAACTAAATGGGGACAATTGTGATATTTGGCATTGAAATGTCTCGTATAAATAGAAGATGTTGTAAAGCCATTGACTTGGGTTATAATGACACTAAAGTTGAGAATTTGATCGTCAAATAAGAGATTATGAGACCTACATGGCCTGACAAGGGAAATTTCATAGCATGAACTACCTTGTGTATGCTATACTTGATAAATGCATATGCAAATGTGAAAGAAATCCAATAGTAAGGCCATGTGAATTCATTAAAAGCCAATCTTTTGATGTACTTCAATTACCTCTTAAGAGACAATATCTATGTGAGATAACCAACTTGACAAGGAAATTGAGAGAAGCTGAATACGTGTTGTCTAATAAACAAGTGCAGCTTGTTCATCTAAACCCTCATTTCCAGGTGGGAGCTCATGAAAGTCATCATGATCCATGTAACCCCCTGCTTTTTTTAAACACGTAATTATAGTTCGATATCACTTAATTAAGTTGGTTTAGAGACCGTCGAATAGTTCAAACTCGTTTAAAACTCCCTTTTATAGTAGGGACTTTACAAAATTTTCAAAACTTCTTTCCTACTCCGGTCTCAAATTCAATTATCGAATATAATCACCTGTGCAGTTAATTTACATTTAAACATATCAGAGTAGGTAGCAAAAATTCCGGCAACCCCCGGGTTCCATTCATTCACTATAGGGTTATAATTCCCATATAGGGGATTACACAACTGTATTCCACTAATATGTACAATCCAAAAATAATTTACAGAACCCTATCCAAGATAAATAACCAACATATCCAAAACAAACACCCCTACAGAGTTCTATCCGCTCCTAGTAGCCCGCTTCTCCTTGGAGCCACTTGCCCTGTCTGAAATGTTAGTCAAAGGAAAGAATGAGATTCAAGAGAATCCCAGTAGTAACAATCTATTCATACCACACATAAACACACAGCATGTAAGCAATCATCATATAGCAGTAGCACGAATTACACTCCACCCTCATCCCCTTTTACCGCCGGGAAGGCACACCATCCTAACCCGAACCGTTGTTAGCGACTCAGGGACTATTGGCGTGGCAGTGCGTACACATAGCCTTATAGCTCATATAGCTATCTGGCTTTCACAAATGGCCCGTCGGCCTTCACAAATAGCCTTTCGGCCTACATATTCACATATATCACTCCCTATCCTTATCCCCTTTTACCGCCGGGAAGGCTCACAGCTCTTACCCGAACCGTTGTTAGCGACTCAGGGACTATTGGTATAGCGGTGCTTACACATATCCACAATCATTGCAGCATTCGAATTCATCACAATTCAATAATATTACACACATACAATGCATCACATATGGTACGAAAGAAAAGTTACTACCTCGTTCCTTCCTGATGTTTGCTGGCTCAGTGGGCTCACGAGGACGGCAAATGTCGAATCCTATAAACCAAATTAGGGACAATAAATCAATCTCTTTTCCAAGTCCTTAATAGTACTTAAGTTGGTTATCATTTAGATTCTTTAGGTGGCTATTAGAGGCCTAAACATATGCCCAAAGGGTTGGGAAAAGCTATACCAAAAACCACCTTTGAAAAGTGCAAAACACTTATTTTTGGGGGTGGGCCGCGGCCCAAAATCCATGGGCTGCGGCCCAAAGCTGCCCAGAAACATTTGGACTGCAGCCCAGAATCCTTGGGCCGCGGCCCAAGGCTGTCCAGAGACGCACAGAAACATTTGGGCTGCGGCCCAAACTCCACGGGCCGCGGCCCAAGAAAATCCAGTTTCTAGCTGAATTCCAAAAATTATAACTAATTCAGGAAATATCGAAATAAGGTGATTCCAAAACCAAATGAAGGCTATTTAAGTCCTCTTTCAAGGAAAAATATTGGCCATACCTAGAAATCACCACAAAAGTCCAGATTTACCAAAAACCTAACATTGTACCAAAACAGGGTCCAGCTTTGATGCCAAACTTTGGACAGTTCAAACTCACAGCTCAAAAATCTAAATGGCACAAAATTTATGTCCATTTTGAAGCTTGAGATGTGAACTTTAAGACTTGAATGTTTCATAATTTTTCAACATCATTTGCCCAGTCAAAACGTCCACACCATCTGACTGCCCAGAACAGACTTACATTGGACAGATTTTTCCAGATTTTACCAATTGGTTTCCAATGGTCCCTAATTTCAAATCACATACTATTTTCACACAATTTGGCTCAAGGAACACATTGGAGCCATCAAAATGACCATATTCCTTATCCATGAGCATGTTCTACCCCAATCACCACAAGTCCCCTTAACATCTTCAATCAACACACACATTGCAATCCATTCCAACCCAAAATTCCAAACCAATTCCATATGCACAAAAACACTCTATGACACTAATTTCCACACTAAACACTAACCAAATCATGCTTTTCAAAATTTACCAAAAATCAGGGCAAATTTCCAAAGTCCTCAAAACTCAATCAATGATCAAAACAACCATACCAAAGTGCATCAACTACTCACCTCTTATGTCTTCCAAGGCCAACTTCTTGTTTCTTCAACTTTCCAAAATTCACAATTTCTCAAACTTCACCAACCAAAATTCTGAAACCATAGAAATATAGCCCTCAACCTCATGAACAACATTAATAGAGAACTTTTGAGCATATAGAGATGTTCACTTACCTCAACTCAAGCTTTTCTTTTTCTCTTTCTTTAACTTGTGCAGCGAAAAATGGAGGAGGATGAGAGATGAAGAGATATTGATGAAGATGATCTCCTTTCCTCACACATACACACATAAACCGTATAGGAGGAGAGAAGAAAGAGAAAAATGGTTTGAATATTTGACTTTAATCTAAGGGTCCTTAGTTTGACACTTGGCACCATCTCCTTCTCCCTTCCATGATTTCACATAGATTCACATGCACAAGATTCCACCTCTTGGTCTTTCAATCTTAGCCATTAATCTTAATTACTAAGGAGTGTTCTCAATGGTATCTAATCAGTCGGTCGGTAAGTTTACCGTTTTGTCCCTGATTATCACAATGCACAACATATACTTCAAAAGTGTTTAATTATCATTAATTACATCACTTTAAAGTCATTAGCCCTTAATTACAATTTGGGATATTACAATCCATATTAAAAACATTATTACTTTCAATGATGTATTGAAATACATTTTTTTAATAATGGATCTGGGTATATAGGTCGAATACCCACCTATGACTTGATCTGAGCCAATCGCTCTCCAGTTTATTGTGAAAGGGTAAGAGGTTCCAGAAAAGAGAAAGAAGGACGACCCTAATTTAAAAGAAGGGTATCAAATTCTTCAAGCAAAAGGCTAACCTAAGTGAGGTTAAATGCTTTTCATGCTAAAGAAACATCCATTTTGTAAAGGATTTTTCCAAGCAAAGTGAGTACAAAAGGACACAAGGTCCATAAATCATGACGATAAGGATTGAGATTTCTTTATAGAATGTTATCTATCGTCAAATCAAAGCAAGATGCCTAATGTTGGCAGCAACATGAAAATTGAGGTGAAAGGCATTAAAGCCTACAATTTCTTTTTATGTGGTGAAACAACCTTACTTTTCTGTGATATGCTTCATGCATTGGTTCAAATGAGATTAAGTTGTTATCTTATGTCGTCTAGATTATAGGTTCAATTGATTTAAACTTTCATGATTTTGTGACACCTATATATAGTTTTGATTTAGTTTTCCTTTCATGAGATTTCTTTAAGTTGAGCAATGTTGGTGACTCTCTATGCTTAGTTGCTTTACCACTCTATGTAATTCAAGTATTGACTTAATTACGTGTCATGCTAGACAAGGACATAGAAATTGCTACCAAAATTTGCATAATGAGGATTACTAAGCCTAATTTCCAATGTGGAGATGTCCTTGTGATAGTCTAGCAAGTAAAGCAATACTAAAAGATTTATAGTAAAGGGAAAATGACCGTATTTGCATTATGATTATTCCACTATGATAAACTTGGTATTGTGTATGAAGGCAAGGCATAAAGCTTAACGATTTATAACTCTTGTTGAGGATTATTCATGATATGATCATATTTATTTGATTTCGCATAAGTCTGAAGTTTAAGTATTTTGGACTATGAATGGATAAGTTGTGAAATTAATTAAATCAATTAAATAAGAGTTTTAAGATCCTATGTATGAACTAATCAAGGTTGTGAATGATCGAATAAGCTCTATGACAGAAGAAAGATAGTTAGATAGCTAACTATTCGATGCACCTCACCAACACAGAGTTATTGAAAGGTGTAATGAAACATTTTGAGACATGATTATGTATGTAATGGTTCAAGCTAACCCACCAAATGTGAGTGGGAGAGATTATTGTGGTCCACTTTTTGTGGATTAGTATCATATTTTTTATTTCATCAAGTGTGTATGGCTTTGAACTTAACCATGTGCCCCTATAAAGTATTTACTTCTACACTCTATGAATTATGGTCAAAGCACGAATTGGATTTGATTTTCCATTGTGATTGTAAGTGAGAGCTCATTAGGGTGATGTCTTCACTTTTCATAAGTGAAAAGAAGGAATTGTGACTGAAAAAAAAGCTACCATATTTATTATGCATCAGTTTCCAAAATAAGGGCGAAACTAGTGACTATGTATCTCTTTACGAGACACATAGACAAGGTAATACTGAACCAACTGGTGATTCTCAATTGTCATTGTAAGTGGCAGCTTAGAAGGGTCAATAAAGAGATCTAAAAATGAGAAGTAAGAAGCTCCAACAAGAAGGAATAATTGAGAAAGGAGTTTATGGTTGCTTTAGAAAATAGAGTTGTGTTCTGTACAAGATTCCTGCTAAGGCAAAATGGAAGAAAGTAATGGATGTGATGATTCATTGAGAAAGATTCATGTTTGAGAATTATTTGATCTAATCCAAGATAAGAGGCTATTTGGAACTAATCAATTTTGAATACTAGAGAGTAAGAGTGGATAGATCAATTAGCAAATACAAGACTGATTTGATTGCAAAGGGGTAAGCATAAAATGAAGGCTTTCATCTTACCTATTTGTGTGTTTTAATCAAACTTATTCTGGCAATAATTTACTGTTTATGTGAAAACCTACACCTTTAAGTGGTGATATGGATGACTAAATCTATTTGCAATGACAATTAGATTTCAATAGAAGTGGTATTTAAGGTTTCATAAAGAGATAACCTCATATGTTTTTGCAAAGATCCTTTTATGGATTGAACAAATCATCTAGACAGTAATGCACAAGGTTTCGTAAGAGTGATAACCTAATGTAGTTTTTTCAAATGGTTGAAGAGAACCATTATTAAGTAATGTTTTTGATATTATCCTTTTAAATGGATGATATATTATTAGCTAGAAATAGTTTGAATCTAGTAGTGCATATTAAAGAATGGTACTCATAAATTTTGAAAAGTTCCACATGATAAAGCAATGTATATTATTGGACTTGAGATCCAATGACATAGCTTAAGAAGAATCCTCTCTGTAACAAGAGAATTATATTCGGACATTCTTGCGTGATTCTATATGAGTGAGTGAATGCAAACCTATGGATACCCCAATAGCTTTAGCATGTTTTTTTGAGTCTTAATATTTGTCTTTGAACAAAATCAATATAGAAAGTGAAAAAGGTTTCCATGCAAACACTGTTGGTAATCTAATGTATACAGTGAAGTGTACAAAACTAGATATTTATTTTGTGGTATGACTTATATATTGATACTAGTATACCAAATTGAGGGACATGGTGTTAGAATCGGTAGGCATAACAGAAGAATTTTAAAAATTTTCACCGATCCTAATCAAGGATCTATCAACGGCGTTTAAACCAAGTTGGAAGGATTCATACCTTTTGATGATTCAGAGTTTTCACGATCTCTAGGAGCCAACACGTCAGGTCCGCTCCCTCTACCGGTATCCACACGAATGCTCTCCAACCGAGACTGCGTGCTAGCGCCTCTAATGTCTCCTAGGGTTTCACTTGCGGCTTTCAATTCTCATGTGCGTATCAATATATCTGCTCTATCAAGTTTATAACCTATGAGGGCTATTTTCAAATTTCAAAATTAATCCTCATTAATTTTGAAATTAATTAACTATTAATTATCTTGATGAGCTAATTAAATAAATTCAGTTTAAATTAAATCTGTCCAACAATTTTAATTTAACCTATTTATTTAATCCAAATAAAGAGCCATTAGATTTAATTTATCTTCATAAATTAAATATGAGATACTATATCTCTATCATGTTAGTTATTAAATTTAATATATCTTAATAAATTAAATTTAAAACTAACACAATATAATAATATCATATAATATATATATATAAGATATATATTTCGAAAATATATATATCTATATAATATTATTAATGAATTTTATATTATATATATATAAATATAAAATTCATCCACCCTAAATTAAACATTATCTCGTGTTGGGCCATTCTTATGTGCGACCCTGTAGGTCCATATGAAGTTGGCAGTGGGCCAATAACTATACTAACCCAAAAGTCGCAAGCGGCCTCTAGCAAGACATTACGACTACCCAATTCATATGAGGATCGTTATCACGATGGAACCTGTCATACAACCATGTCACGTCCCTTTTGTCACACGATATATCGATCAAGGATAAGGCATGGATAATGTCATCCTCTTGTTCCTGACCATTACTTTCTCGATTCCTAAGTAGCCTGATAACAGAGACAGAAACTCCTTTCATCATAGTATGGCCATACATTTCTCAAACTCACTCATCGAGGGGCCCAATAATATCTCTCTACTAATGTGAGGGACAAATTCCATCTTGATCATTCATATTCCTCTGCATGAAAAACCACCAAGCCCGATCGTAGCCTTTATCATCACCCGGTCAAAAGTGACTTTTGACTAGTTCAAAGCCTAGCAACTCTCATATAGGAATCCATGATGACCTCAGGTCTAAGGGCATTGTGACATGGTTATACATGAGAAAAGCTTATGATTTGATCCATGTAGCTTTCTCATAGTGGGTCAGTCCAGCACCTTGTACTCTTACAAGTGTCTAAGACTTTGATTCGTATCTCCATATCTTATCAAAATCATACTGATTTTGTTTCATCTCTGCTTCCGCATAGATGACCGACCAGGGACATTTTAGGACAATCTTTATGAATTATCCAAGGATACAATTATCACAGTTAACATGCAAATAATATGATAACGGAATGTAGAAATTTCATTAAAATAAAAATGTTCAAAGTACAATGATTGGCCCTTATGGCACAATTTCCAACACATGGAATGTCTCCAAAAGAAAGGTCTTGAGATACTTTTAGGGCATATAATGATTATGCGCATTTTAATGTACTATGGCAATACATAGCTGTCTGGTTAATGATGTTTGGAAAAACATCTATGATTTAAAAGTAAGAATTCAAATATAGTGTTAATGTTTTGTGAAAACACTACATCCATTACCTGAGTAAAAGACCCTAAGTATCATATCAAGACTAAACACAAAGATGTGATTTTTGTTAGAAATACTATAGCACATAAAGTTGTTGTTGAACAACAAATTCCTATGCAAAGTCCCCTAACTAAGCATATGGCTAAAGAAATACAAGCAGAGCATGATGAGTCCTTTGACATGCATAGGAAGTGAAGTATAAATACTTCATTATGACTTTATATTTGTGTTTGAAAGTATACAATGTCTAGTATATCGTATAGGTTGATGAGGTTGGTTTTCTCACACAAGCGACCACCTTTGACACTCAGGAGGAGTGTGCAAGGATGAGACATATGTGTTCACCAGTAGAGCAGTGAGAGAGTTGATATGGTAGAGAAGAAATACAAAACTAAATGTTACCTCGACTTAATAGTGCAATCAGTCAGGTTGAGATTCGTGATTATAAATATGTAGCCAGATAAGAAATTCTTCAAAATTGACGTCATGTGAGTAAAGCTAAAGATTTTGGGTTTAGATACTATGTGTGTCTATATTTAAGTCTGTATGGTGTTAATGGTAAGATTAAAATGATATACGCTCTTATAATATAAGAGTAACACCGTTGCATGTGCTAGAGAATCGCGAACAAGAAGTAAATGAATAGATCCCTACTTTATTGCTGTGTGAGTCCCATAAAGGTTAACCCTTTCAAGTTGTCCTCTGACTTTGACAATATTATAGAGATATGTTTCAACATCTACTACTTTAGGATTTTTCCTATGACTATGATCGATACGATATAAAGGCATTATTTTAGAAAAGGGATGATTCATATTGATATGATATATGGGTGAAAGGAAGATTACTTAGAATATACACATTTATGCTTGTGTTTGAGACCAATCTCTTATGATATTACTTGGGTAATTTCATAAGTGTGAATATTATGCATTTGAGAAAGGTAGTTTGAGTTTATCTTGACTCAAGAAGGATTAGATTGACCATGAAGAAAGTGTATATGGGTTAAAATCTAGGACATCGGAGGCATTATATTAATATTATCGAACTGCAGTACAGGGTTATTTTTTGCTAGTCTCTGTGAAAGGGATTTCTAGTACAAGATACCCAAATGGAGATGTCATTCCCACACGGTTACTACAGAGCACCTAGTATGAAAGAAGAATGGAAGAAAAAGAGACTTGACCCATACATCTGATCCACCAAGTGTGAGTGGGAGATGTTGGAATATGCCTGGTCTACCCTTGGTTGATCAGGGCCTAAGCCTAGTCACTTGGGTCTATTATAAAATTACGAAAAAAATATGGATCTAAATAAGGATTTTTATCTTTGTGATTTGAAATTCAAATAATAATAACTCTTGTACGTGATGTATGGGGTAAAATCATTTGGCGGGAGTTAGTAGAAAACATCCCAAGAAAAGCTTTCAAAAACCTCTCTCTCTCTCTCTCTCTCTCTCTCTCTCTCTCTCTCTCTCTCTCTCTCTATTTCTCTTCTTCTCCAATAGTGAATTTGCCATATGAATGTGAGCGGAGTCCATATCGATGCTCCAATCTTATGTGGGTACTCAGCGAGTCAACGGATTCTAGGTACGCCTGAAATCCTTTATAATTAAATTTAATTAAAGTACCCAAATTTAAAGTCATGCCTAAATTTAACACATTCTTAATCAAAGCAAAATGTCTAATTAGAGATTTATGAATATTGTTAAAAGACTAAAATACCTCTATATAATTAAATTGAAAAATTGAGGGTATGTAATGGCCTAATTTTGGTTTTGATTACTTCCCTCTAAGTACTTCCATCCCCAAAGATGTGAGAAGTCACGTCAAAAGAAGCTTGAGCCCCATGGTGGGGTATGAGATCACCCCATCTTCATGATTATTATTATTTTTTAAATCTGAGGTTTCAGGATTCTAGCCAGGAACTCGTATGGAGATATTGATCATCAAGGAGCAACTTAATTATAGGAGCAAGACGCTCCAGAGATAGAGATGCTTTGCCTTTCTTCGCATAATTGCCACACTTATCATTAATTAAGCAATTCAAGGCTTTGGACCTTTTTGCAGCCCCATCTTTGTAGGACTTTAGCTTTCTTGAATTATATGAAGAAGTGAGAAATAATCATAGGCCAGAAGCAATACATGAAAAAAAGGAAGAAGGAAATAAACAAAACCAAAATTAGGCCTAAACCTAACTTCAATTTTCTTTTTTAACTATAGGAACGTCTTAATCTTTTAAGAACATTCACATATTTGGACTCTTAGCCTGATTAGTAGAGGTTTGAATTTGGATTTTAGTATTTCAGTTATATTTAATTGAGGCTTTCCCCAAAACTTATATAGCTTTATTTTTACCTTCATTTTTTTTTTGCCTTCATTTTACTTTCACTAAAAGTTACATAGGTAAATCATTTATTTAATAAAAAAGGACAAACATATCAGAGAATAAATCCTTTTTAGAAATTTTCTATCAATAGAATTTAAGTTTTTATAATCAATGCTTTCATTTCATTAGAACATTGTTTCATAACTAATGAAACCTAATGTATAACTACTACAAAAAGGCCTTGTATGATGGTTATTATTGATCATATATGACGTTTCCAAACCATCTTATATGTGGGCGCTATATATGCTCCGCGCAAATAAATAATGGTTCGAACCGTAATATATTAGGACATATATAGCCATTTTTTATTAATAACCGTAATGTATTGGCTTTATTTTTTTTTATTATTTATAGTTCTTTTTATTAATTTTTTTAATTTATTTTTATTATTAATACTTATTATGTAGGACATAATGCAATAATTGATAATAACAATATAATAATATTAAATAAAAACTTATATTTATAGAATTCAAAATTCAATACATTATAAATAAACATCATACAATTTAAAAGAAATTAATAACTTTAACACTCTCACAATGAACATTATCTTATAATGTTTTGAATTATAAAAGGAAATCAATTAATAAAAAATTTCACAATATTCTCCAATACCTTTGTTGTAGATTGTCTATAGATCACATATAAGTGATCTCTAAGAGTTCCCATCACATATCCTTTAATTGTAAAAGGATAATATAAATATAAAAATAATATATATATATATATATATATATATATATGTATAGATATAAAAGAAAATATAAAAATTTAAACAAATATCAGAATATAACTTTGAAAATCATAATATAGTAAAAATTGGTAAATATAAAAACTTGAGCAAATCGTGGCTAATTCAACAAACTTGGTTTCAATCTACAATTTCGGTTTCTAAAGTTTACGAGCGTGAGATGCTGAACAATAAAAAATTCAATATTTTACCTCATCATTTTTTTTTGTGTTTTCTACTTTCTCTTGCGTTTTTTTCTTTCTTTTTTAATCTTCAAACCAACAGCCATCATTAGATTAGATAACGTAATCCCGATTGATGACCTTGAGCATCAACTAGCTAGCTCTCGTTTTATAAAAAAAATAAAATGAAACTAAAAAATTTAACTAAAAAAAAAAAAGAAAAGCTTACAGGAGGAAGAATAACAAGAGGAAGGAGTTGCAGAGTGAAGACATATGGTAGTGGTGGATGACAAAACCTACATCACCAGAATAAAACTTATGGAAAAAGGGTATGAGACCCACTAGGAAAGCTCAAAAAATGTTTGAGAAGAAGTTAAAGAGTTGCATCAAATAATTTTTTTTTTCAGAATCTTGCTTCCTTATATTTGATATTTTTTCAAAATCATGCCTTATTATTAAAGAATACTTAATGATTTATAGTGAAGAACCGCAATGTATTGCCAAATAATTCAAAATTTTGCCTTTTTATATGTGATATCTTTCAAAATCTCGCCTTTGTTTATATTAAAGATTACTTAATCGTTCTTAGTGAAGAACCGTAATGTATTGTTAAATAAATTTTTGGGACAATTACATTCAAGTCCCACATAAGAGGGAAAAAATGAAGAAATGGTCCCTGAAGTTGTTAATAACAAGTCAAAGGGCTTCCATTAACAACTTCAGGGACCGTTTCTTCATTTTTTCTCTTATGTGGGATTTGAATGTAAATGTCTCTATTTCTTTTTTCAGATTCTGCCTTCTTATATTTGATATATTTCATAATTCTATCTTTATTTATATTAAATAATACTTAATGGTTCTTTGTGAAGAACCTTAGGCCCTGTTTGGTACAAGGCATTGGATTTCAATGGATTGGGATTGAGAATGGTGTTGGTGTAATATCCCAAAAAGTGATTAAGGACTAATGACTTCAAAAGTGGATGTAATTATTGTTGAATAAACACTTTTAGAGAATGTGTGAAGGGAATTTGGATATTTTAATGATTCCAATGGCTTCCTTGTGAAATTTCATGTGGGGAGAGTGTTTATTGTGAAATTGGAATCATTGGGAACAATTGTGCAAAAGTTGAAACTCTGTACAGGGCAGCCAATTTGTATGGACGTTTTAAATTGGCAAATGGTGTCTATAAATTCTGAACATTTCCAGTCTTAAAGTACACATGTCAAGCTTCAAAATGGACATATAATATGTATCATTTTGATTTTTGAGCTAAGAGTTATGGATTTTTGAAGTTTGCCCAGAGAAATTAATTATTTTCTGGAACAGCATGCAAATATTGAAATTTTGGGAATTTTTTGATTCCATGCAGAAAAATTCTATATTTTTCCTTAAAACTAGACTCAATAAGGGTTCCATAGGCTTTGGAATCACTCCAATTCAATGTTTCTAGAATTATTTATGATTTTTCAAAGTTTGGGCATAAATCTGCCAGAATTTCTGAAAAATCAGAAATTGTTGGAAATTAATCAATAATTAAATATCATATAATATATCATATTAAATACCATCAGCCTTCCTTCTCCAGCCATTTTTGTGCTGTTCCAGACCTGAAACAAGAGAGAGAAGGTCAGAGAGTTTAGAGAGAGAAAGGGAAGAAATCTCACAAGGTAAGCCGATTTCTCCGACGATTTAGCTCCTAACGCGTATAACTCTGACACTAAGCAACTCCTCTTTATTCTTTAAGGTTTTGAAGCAAAGAATTTCATGGTTCAAAGAGGCTAGGGTTCAGCCAAATTTGGGAAAAGCTAGTGGAAGCTTGAGGTAACTTCCAAACTTTCGTATATTCCTTATTCTGGCTGCTGTGGGCAATTTAATCGGTGAAATTTCGCTGGATTACCATTGGTTTTAAAGTTAGGAAATGAGATGGCATAGGGATTATGCTGCCCAAATTGGGTCTTAATGTTAGTTTTAACCTAATGTAATGGTTAATAAAGTGGTTAGGAGTAGAAAGGAACGCGTTTACGGAGCCGAAATCGTAAAATCCCGATTTTCTCTGAAGAGCTCATAAATTTCGGCCAGCTCTAGGAATGGGTCTTAGAGTTCGATTTTCAATGATTTGATGGTTCCATTGAGTTCAGGAGAGAAAATTAGGTGGGGTTACAGTTGGTCACTTTTTCGGAAATGGCCGAAAAAGCATAATTACGAAAACGCCCCTGAAACCCTTGAAGTAGGGCTGCCAAGAGTAAATTTGTAATTTTAAATTGAATTTGATAATTCCTAGTCCGGAAATGGATTCCTTGGGTGGAAATATGTTAGGATAGCCCATATTAGAATTTCGGGAAAAGTGCAACCGGACCGAGTAGGGCGGGCCCGGGCCGGGTCCCCGGGGGCATTTTTGTAAATTTTCATTATAGACTCATATAACCCCAAAAAACACTATGGAAGTGTCTAAATGGTGCATTTGGAATTGTAGGATTTGATATTTGCCCTGTTCGTGAACGACCCGTGCCAGAGCACGTTCGGAAAAAACCAGGCAGTGACTCTTTCTCTTATACTGTGTGTGAAACATTGTATGTATGTTTGTCATGCATTGAGAATACTTTGTGAATACATTGTGATGCTTTGAGTTCGCAGTGCAAGCTGATGCATAGTGATACTTTGTGATACATAGAGATCGCAGCGAAAGCTGACGCATAGAGATTACAGCCATGAGTGCTGTTGTTTGTGGCGAAAGCCATGATACATTGTGATGCTGCTTAACATGATCATATATGCTATGTGTTTATACACTGTATGAGTGATTTGTTACTACAGAGATTCTTTTGAATCTCATTCTTTCGATTGACTAACATTTCAGACAGAGCAAGTGGCTCCAAGGAGAAGCGAACCACCAAGAGCGGCTAGGATCTTGTAGAGATGTGTTGTTAGGTTGTTGGTTATCTATTTTGGACTTGGGATTACTGTTTATTTTTGAAATGTAGATATTACGTTGATGTTGGTCATGTAATCCCCTAGTTAGAACTTACAACCCTTAGTTTATACATGTATGAAACCCGAGAGTTGCCGAGAATTTGGCTATGCACTTTGATATGCATGAATGTGATTGAACTGCGCAGAGTAATTAGATTCGAAAGATGAATCTGAGACCATGTTGAATGAATTTAAGAAAAGAGATTTGAGAAAAACGTATCCGTCGGTCTCTAATTCCTTTAAATTACACATTTTTGAATCTTAATTACGATTATCAAGGTAGGGATTACATTTTTGGTATCAGAGCTGTAGTTTCTGGCAAGGGTAGAGTTTGCTAGAATAGATCCCTAAGTTGGCTTTAGGGATAGAAGATCATCTGTGGATAATTGTTGTGTATGCACATGTATGTTATATTGATATGGATATATATTTGAGACTTGTGAATATATGTGCATACTATCTCTGTAATATTAATGGGGTAAGTTGTTTGTAGAATGAAGAAAACTAGAGGACGCCCCAATGTTCCGCGTGTAGCCCCAGAGGTGGAGGTAGCAATGACAATCCACCAGATCCAATGCAAGAGCTGATGGGTCTAATCCGGGATCAAAGAGATATGATTGTTGAGCTAAGAGAAGAGCTCAGAGTAGAGAAAGCAAAGAACAAAGAGGACCCGATTCAGTCTACTCCAGTGGAAACTCAAGAAGAAACTCATCATGAGGACACTGCTGAAGGGTCAGCACGACCGCTAGAGGCCCCACCTCACACTATTCCAAACCAAGAGTCTTATGGAGTACCTGTAAGAGAGGGTAGGGATCTTCAGTTTTGGGTTACCAGATTTTGCAAACATCTGCCTCTAGTGTTCAAAAGGAGGTTTGATCCTCAAGTGGCAGAAGATTGGTTGAACCGTCTCGAGAAGATATTTGAGGTCCTTGGATGTCCGAATGAGGTGAAGCCACGCTTGGCAGTCTACAAGATCGAGGGTGATGCGGACCGTTGGTGGAGAAATATCTCTCTCACACTGCGCAGCAGAAACGTGCCATTGACTTGGGAATTGTTCCAATAAGAATTCAATAAGAAATACTTTCCCAAATCAGTATGGCTCGAGAAGGAGACATAATTCCTTAACATTAGACAAGGGGACACTGAGAGCTTTGATGATTATTTGTCCCGTTTCATCCGTTTGTCCCGATATTCCTCCTATCTCCGATACAAGGATGACGAAGAATGGAGTTCAGATATGCTCATTCGTGGCTTGAGGCGAGAGTTAAGGAAAAGGTTGGTCACTCACCAGTTCACCAAGTTCAACAAAGTGGTGGAACAATGCAGGATTACAGAGAACAACTTAAGAGAAGTATATCCTACTAAAGCTACTGGCCACCGCAGTGAACCAAGTAAGAGTGGTACTTCACAGAAGCGAAAGGGACAGGGATCTTCATCTGGGAGTGGTAAAAAGCCCTACCATTCTGGAAGCCGTGATCAGCAGAGAACTCCTTTTACACCTTGGATCTATCCTCGTTGTAATCAGTCACATCATGGTAAGACTTGTGAGGGTCGAATAATATGCTTCAATTGTAAACGTGTGGGGCATACTGCTGTCGAATGGAAAGAGCTAGGACCAGACCAGAGGCTGAAAACTTAGGGCCGAGTATTCGCTATGACCCACGAGGAGGCCCGTAAATCTCCTAAGTTGATACAAGGTAAAATTCTTCTTAATGGCTATTTATTGCAAGTTCTGTTTGACTCAAGTGCAAGTCACTCCTTCATTGCCTATGATTGCGTGAAGTGCCTGGGATTGCATGTGCATAAATTACCATTTGATCTGAAAGTGTCAACTCCGATGGGTGTTAAGGCTTTGACTACAAAAGCTTGTCTGAATTGTGTCATAACTGTAGAAGGGCACCAATCTACTATGGATTTGATTTGTTTGTCGCTTTACCAATTGGAAGTCATTTTGGGTTTTGATTGGTTAATGGCGAATAATGTGATGCTTGATTGTGGGAATAGGAGGATACTATATCCTGCTTCTCAGAGGGTTGAAGTTGTAAATGGTAGTATGAATTTCCTTTTTATGGCTAAAGCTGAAAAATATCTTGAAAAAGGTTGCTAGGGGTATATGGTATTCTTCTCTGTGCAAGGGGAGATTAGTGAAACTGTGAGTAGTATACCCGTGGTAAATGAATTCCCTGAGGTATTTCCGAATGATATTAGCGGATTACCTCCAGAAAGGGAAGTTCAGTTTCCCATTGACATTGTGCCTGGAGCTGGTTCTATATCTAAGGCCCCTTACCGTATGGCCCCAAATGAAATGGCGGAGTTAAAGAAACAAATAGAAGACTTACTGGAGAAAAGGTTTATTAGACTCAGTGTGTCGCCTTGGGGAGCTCCAGTGTTGTTTGTGAAAAAGAGAGACGGGAGTCTTCGTCTATGTATCGATTATAGAGAATTGAATAAGATTACTATCAAGAACAAGTACCCTCTTCCCAGAATTGATGACCTTTTAGATCAACTATCCAGTTCGTGTGTATTCTCAAAAGTTGATATAAGGTCTGGGTAACATCAGCTACGAATAAAAGCAGAAGATGTTCCAAAGACTACTTTTCGGACCAGGTATGGTCATTATGAGTTCTTGGTGATGCCATTTGGGCTAACCAATGTACCTGCGGTTTTCATGGATTACATGAACCGTATCTTTCGACAATATTTGGATCAATTCGTTGTGGTATTCATTGATGATATTCTGATATACTATAAGAGTAGAGAAGAGCATGAGCATCATTTGAGAATTGTATTGAATACATTATGTGAGAAGCAGCTCTATGCCAAATTGAGTAAATGTGAGTTTTGGCTATCGAAAGTAAAATTCCTAGGCCATGTTATCTCACAAGAAGGGGTCTCTGTAGATCCTAATAAAGTGGAAGCAGTACTGGACTGGAAAAGGCCAGAATCTGTAGTAGAGGTACGCAGTTTTCTGGGTCTTGCTGGTTACTACCGGAGATTCATTCAGAATTTCTCACATATTGCTTTGCCAATGACCAAGCTCACGAGGAAGGATCAGCCTTTTGTGTGGGATGAACATTGTGAAAAATGCTTTATGGAGTTGAAAGAGATGTTGACTAAGGCACCTGTGTTGATTATACCTAATCCCAGCTTGACCTACATTGTGTATAGTGATGCGAGTAAGCAGGGATTAGGGTGTGTCCTTATGCAGCAGGGACGTGTGGTAGCCTACGCCTCTCGATAGCTCAAATCTCATGAGATGAATTATCCTACATATGATCTGGAGCTTGCGGCCATTGTATTTGCCTTGAAAATTTGGAGGCATTATCTGTATGGTGTGACGGTAGAACTATACTGCGACCACAAGAGTCTCAAATATTTGTATGATCAGAAAGAATTGAATATGAGACAGCGACGGTGGATGGAGTTGCTTAAGGACTACAACCTAGAAATCAAATATCATCCGGGTAAAGCAAATGTAGTCGCAGATGCTCTTAGTCGAAAGACAATGTTGGTGGCAGCAATGATGATTCAAGAGGGGAAGTTAATAGCGGATTTTCGTGATTTGAATCTGTCAAATCAAATCCTCTATGCCAATTATACTATTTCCTAAGAGGAAAGTGACTTGAGAATTGAGATTAAAGAAGCTCAGAGGCAAGATGGCTGGATACAGCGTAATCTAGCTTAGATTAAACGGGGAGAAGCTCAGGGCTATGATCTATCGCTTAGTGGATTGGTTCGCTATCAAAAGAGAATTTGTGTTCTACTTAAGGCGGAGTTGAGACAGAAAATTTTGAATGAGGCACACAAGAGACGTTATACTCTTCATCCTGGTATGACCAAAATATACCATAATCTGAAGTCTATGTATTGGTGGCCGGGTTTGAAGAGTGATGTAACAAAATACGTGGCACGGTGTCTTACTTGCCAGAAGGTAAAGATCGAGCACCAGAGACCGCCTGGGTTGCTTCAGAGTCCTGAGATTCCGGAATAGAAATGGGAAAGTATAACCATGGATCTGGTTGTGGGATTACCCAGGATCAGGAATTTTGATGCGATCAGGGTAATTGTAGACTGATTAACGAAGTCAGCACACTTCATACCAATCAATGCTGGTTACTCTTTGGATAAACTAGCAGAGATTTATATCCGAGAAATTGTGAAACTCCATAGTGTACCAAAGAACATCATTTCTGACCGAGATCCCCGATTCACTTCAAGATTCTGGAGGGCGTTGCATGAGGCTCTGGGTACTCAATTGAGATTTAGCACAGCTTATCATCCTCAAACGGATGGACAATCAGAAAAGGCAATCCAGACGCTGGAAGACATGGTACGGGCCTGTGTTCTAGACTTCAAAGGGAATTGGGATCGCTTTCTTCCACTTGCTAAGTTCGCCTATAACAATAGCTATCATGCGAGCATTCAGATGGCTTCGTATGAAGCGTTGTACGGAAGGAAGTGCCAATCGCCTTTGTGTTGGAATGAGTTATCAGAAAGGAAGCTGTATGGACCGGATCTTGTTGATCAAACCTCAGCATAGATTCGAATTATTCGTAAGAGGCTTCTTGCAGCGCAGAGTCGACAGAAAAGCTACACTGACAAGAGGAGACGACCTCTAGAGTTTGAGGTTGGTGATCATATATTTCTGAGAGTATCACCAGTCACTAGCATCAGGAGAGCTATCAAGCGAAAGAAGCTGAGCCCAAGGTACATAGGTCCTTTTGAAATCCCTGAGAGGATTGGGTCTGTTGCTTATTGAGTAGCCTTACCCCCGAACTTGAGCAGGCTCCATGACATGTTTCATGTTTCCCAATTGAAGAAGTACCAACCGGATCCCTCTCACATCATTAAGTATGAAGAAG
Source organism: Inga oerstediana (assembly GCA_963210345.1). NCBI lineage: Eukaryota > Viridiplantae > Streptophyta > Magnoliopsida > Fabales > Fabaceae > Inga > Inga oerstediana. The sequence continues at coordinate 36,711,587 of OY723410.1, read as the reverse complement.
TTGAGTTACAAGACAACTTCACATATGCGATAGAGCCAGAACAGATCATTGATAGAAAAGAACGACGGCTCAGACACCGGAACATTCCATTTGTGAAGGTGATCTGGAAGGGAATGACTCAGAGGGAAGCAACTTGGGAAGCGAAAGAGGATATGCGAAGACGTTATCCAGAGTTTATGGCAAAAGTTGTGTGACAAATTTCAAGGATGGAATTTATTTTACGGGGGGAGAAATGTAATATCCCAAAAAGTGATTAAGGGCTAATGACTTCAAAAGTGGATGTAATTATTGTTGAATAAACACTTTTAGAGAATGTGTGATGAGAATTTGGATATTTTAATGATTCCAATAGCTTCCTTGTGAAAATTCATGTGGGGAGAGTGTTTATTGTGAAATTGGAACCATTGGGAACAATTGTGCAAAAGTTGAAACTCTGTACAGGGCAGCCGATTTGTATGGACGTTTTAAATAGGCAAATGGTGTCTATAAATTCTGAAATTTTCCAGACTTAAATTTCACATGTCAAGCTTCACAATGGACATATAATTTGTTTCCTTTTGATTTTTGAGCTAAGAGTTATGGATTTTTGAAGTTTGCCCAGCGAAATTAATTATTTTCTGGAACAGCATGCAAAGATTGAAATTCTGAGAATTTTGTGATTCCATGCAGAAATATTCTATATTTTTCCTTAAAACTAGACTCAATAAGGGTTCCATAGGCTTTGGAATCACTCCAATTCAATGTTTCTAGAATTAGTTATGATTTTTTGAAAGTTTGGGCAGAAATCTGCCAGAATTTCTGAAAAATCCGAAACTGTGGAAATTAATCAATAATTAAATATCGTGTAATATATGATATTAAATACCATCAGTCTTCCTTCTCCAGCCATTTTCGTGCTGTTCCAGACCTGAAACAAGAGAGAGAAGCTGAGAGAGTTTAGAGAGAGAAAGGGAAGAAATCTCACAAGGTAAGCCGATTTCTCCGACGATTTAGCTTCTAACGCGTATAACTTTGACTCTAAGCTACTCCTCTTTATTCTTTAAGGTTTTGAAGCAAATAATTTCATGGTTCAAAGAGGCTAGGGTTCAGCCAAATTTGGGAAAAGCTAGTGGAAGCTTGAGGTAACTTCCAAACTTTCGTATATTGTTTATTCTGGCTGCTGTGGGCAATTTAATCGGTGAAATTTCGCCAGATTGCCATTGGTTTTAAAGTTTGGAAATGATATGGCTTAGGGGTTATGCTGCCCAAATTGGGTCTTAATGTTAGTTTTAACCTAATGTAATGGTTAATAAAGTGGTTAGGAGTAGAAAGGAACGCGTTTACGGAGCCGAAATCGTAAAACCCCGATTTTCTCCAAAGAGCTCATAAATTTCGGCCAGCTCTAGAACTGGGTCTTAGAGTTGGATTTTCAATGATTTGATAGTTCCATTGAGTTCAGGAGCGAAAATTAGGTGGGATTACAGTTGGTCACTTTTTTGGAAAATGCCGAAAAAACATAATTACGAAAATGCCCCTGAAACCCTTGAAGTAGGGCTGCCAAGGGTATATTTGTAATTTTACATTGAATTTGATAATTCTGAGTCTGAAAATGGATTCCTTGGGTGGAAATATGTTAGGATAGCCCATATTAGAATTTCGGGAAAAGTGCAACCGGACCGAGTATGGCGGGCCCGGGCCGGGTCCCCAGGGGCATTTTTGTAAATTTTCATTATAGACTCATATAACCCCAAAAAACACTATGGAAGTGTCTAAATGGTGCATTTGGAATTGTAGGATTCGATATTTGCCCTGTTCATGAACGACCCGTGCCAGAGCACGTTCGGAAAGAACCAGGCAGTGACTCTTTCTCTTATACTGTGTGTGAAACATTGTATGTATGTTTGTCATGCATTGAGAATACTTTGTGAATACATTGTGATGCTTTGAGTTTGCAGCGCAAGCTGACGCATAGTGATACTTTGTGATACATAGAGATCGCAGCGAAAGCTGACGTATAGTGATTACAGCCATGAGTGTTGTTGTTTGTGGCAAAAGCCATGATACATTGTGATGCTGCTTAACATGATCATATATGCTATATGTTTATACACTGTATCAGTGATTTGTTACTACAGAGATTCTTTTGAATCTCATTCTTTTCATTGACTAACATTTCAGACAAGGCAAGTGGCTCCAAGGATAAGCGAACCACTAGGAGCGGCTAGGATCTTGTAGAGATGTGTTGTTAGGTTGTTGGTTATCTATTTTGGACTTGGGATTACTGTTTATTTTTGAATGTAGATATTACGTTGATGTTGGTCATGTAATCCCCTAGTTGGAACTTACAACCCTTAGTTTATACATGTATGAAACCCGGGAGTTGCCTGGAATTTGGCTATGCACTCTGATATGCATGAATATGATTGAACTGCGCAGAGTAATTAGATTCGGAAGATGAATCTGAAACCATGTTGAATGAATTTTAGAAAAGAGATTTGAGAAAAACGTATCCGTCGGTCTCTAATTCCTTTAAATTACACATTTTCGAATCTTAATTACGGTTATAAAGGTAAATGATTACAGTTGGGACTGAGATTGAGGATTTAAAATTATGTTTGGTATGCGATAATATTTAGATGGAATACTTGAATTGATTTTATTTTATAATCCTTCATAAATTATGAAAAGACTAAAATATCCTTATTATTAAAAAATAACAAAAAAATAGGCAATCTGGAAACATAAACCACTCTTTCATCTCATAGCTTATGTCCTTGAGAAGAAATAGTTTTGAATTGAACGATGGTCGCGATATTGACAAACAAAAATAAAGTGTGATATAGCATTAAATGACTTTATGCTGATTGTCTCCATTATTTCACCTCTTAAAGCAATCTCTGCATCTTCTTCCCCTCAAGATTTCATCTCTCTCTTTCACTGTGTCATCAACTTATTGTTGAAGCTACCAAACGGATTTTAGCAATCATAGATGTTTTAGTGCTCCCAACATAGAATATGATTGAATGTCTCCGTTCATAGAATATGATTGAATGTCTCCATTCAACCCATCAAATTAATGACTCTTTTCCATAAGATTCATCTTCGACATTCTTATCCGCTTGTTCATAATTACATCCACGTTTTCTTTTGGCAAAACCTAGCACGGCTGGGCAATGGTTACTGATGGTTGGAGGGGTGGAGTGAGTCACGACGGTGATCGATAGTGTGAGCCGCCAGACTCCAGAGCGAACTACGATGAAGAAGACAGTGGTAGAGAAATTCTTTTATTTGGGTCAAAATTGATAGAGGGCATTTGTGTCTAAAAAATATTATAAACAAGGATATTTTTATCTCTAACATTTGTAATCCTGGGATTGAAAATGCAATACCAGGGGGAGGTGGTTTTGTAGCAATCCCACTTTCGTGGTACTCTCAATTCCAAGTTATCTCCGATCCCTTATACCAAATCATATAACTTGGCCCAATCTCTGATCCAATTATAGTCCTTACCCCATAATGCCACATACCAAATAGGGTCTTAATGTATTGTCAATATTTTTTTCAAGATCCTGCCTCCTTATATATGATATCTTTCATAATCTCACTTTTATATATATTAAAAAATACTTAACGGTTCTTTGTAAAGAATCGTACTATATTGTCAGATTATATTTTCCAGGATCATGCTCCCTTATATGATATCTTTCAATATCCTACCTTTATTTATATTAAATAATACGCATTAGTTATTTGTGAAGAACCATAATGTATTGTTAAATAATTTTTGTATTGTTAGGTATTCTTGAAGAATATATAGTGATTTATTGTGAAGAACTGTCAAATATCAATTTTTTTTTTTTTGTAAAATCCTATCTTCTTATATACAATGGTCATCATTTTTAATCATAAACTATTCTTAAAAAAAGACAAGTATTTAGGAATCATACTTTATAGTTAATTATTATAATTGTTATATATTTGTTTTTACTGATATAATGTTGAGAAAATAAATCTTTTGAAAGTGTTACATGAAAGTTGTTTCGTATGAATCATCATTTTTGTCACTAAATAAATTACGGTTATTTGCTACAACCATTTTTTTGTGTGTTTTCATGAATTCCACCTCGTAATATATAACGGTGTATTTAATTAACTGTTACTTTTGTTAGAATTGGTAAGCACAGCGGAAGAATTTAAAATTATATAAGTTTACCAATCCCAATTATGGATCTATCAAAGTCATACTTTTTATACGTTTTATGCTTTGCGATCTATAGGAGCCAACACCTCATATCAGCTCCCTCTACTAGTATCCACATGAATACGACTCCAACACGGACTACGTGCTAGCGCTTCCAATGTTTCCCTAGAGTTTTCTTATAGCTCCTTATTTCTCATCCGTCCTAAGATTATCCTAACCCTTTGATTTTATAACTAATAAGGGCTATATTGGATCTTCAAAATTAATCTTAATTGACTTTGAAATCAATTAACACTTAATTGTTTTGATGAGCTAATTAAATTTGTCCAATAGTTTTAATTTAACCTATTTATTTAATCTGAATAAAGAGCCATTGAAAATAGATTTTATTGATCTTTTATAAATTAAATCTGAGATATTATATCTCTATCAATGTTAGTCATTTAATTTATCAAATAAAATTAAATATGAAACTAACACTACATAATAATAATATTATTATTCTTTTTATGAATTTTATATTATGTATATATATATCTATAAAATTCATCTACCCTAAATTAAATATTGTATTTATTGAATCTTAGACATATCTTAGATTCGATGAACCTGGACATTATAGTTCGGTTGGTCTATTTTTGTGTACGACCTGGTAGGCTTATACGATGTTGGCAGTAGGCCAATAACTGTACTAACCCAAAAGTTGCAAGCGGCCTCTAGCAAGACATTATGACTACCTAATTCATATGAGGATTGTTAACATGATGAAACTTGTCATATAACCATGTCATGTCCCTTTTGTCACACGATATTTCGGCCAAGGATAAGGCAAGGATAATGTCATCCTCCTGTTTCTGACCATTACTTTCCCAATTCCTGAGTAGTCTGACAATAGAAATGGGAACTCATTTTCATCGTAGTATGACCATACATTTCTCAGACTCACTCATCGAGAGGCCCAATAATATCTCTATACTAATGTGAGGGATAAATTCCATCTTAACCATTCACATTCCTCTGCATGAAAACCACCAAGCACGATTGTAGCCTTTATCATCACTTGGTCAAAGGTGACTTTTGACTAGATCAAAGCTTAGCGACTTTCATATAGGAATCCATGATGATCTCAGTTCGAAGGGCATAATGATGTGGTTATATATGAGATAAGCTTATGACTTGATCCATGTACCTTTCTCATAGCGGGTCAGTCCAACACCTTGTACTCTTACAAGTGCCTAAGACTTTGGTTCGTATCTCCATACCTTATTAGAGTCATATTTGTCTCACTTCATCTTTGCTCCTGTATAGATGACTGACTAGGGACATTTAAGACAATCTTTATGATTTATCCAAGGACATAGTTATCACAGTGAACATGTGAATAATATGATAACAAAATAGAGAAAATCATTAAATAATAATGTTCAAAGTATAATGATTGGTTCATAGGGCATAAGTTTCAACATCTTGTTAGCGTTATATATTCTTGTGCAAGTTCCACCCCGGCATACTTGACGTTTATTCGCTGTATAATCTTTTTTTATTAAGCGTTATATAAGTCAGAATCTAAAGTATGTGAAGGAAAAACAAAATTAATTATTGAAAATGATATATAACTTAATGCTTCATCTAAATATTATATACTCCATCCAGTTTAGATTATAAGTCAGTTCAACTAATTTATAAAAATCAAGAAATAGTAATTAATTCATTAAACTTATCTTAAATCAAAATTTTTGTCAACTCATATTAAATGATGTTTTGAAAAAAAAAATACATAGAATCACATTTAAATATTAATTCTATCGGTAAAATTAATAAATAAGCATTAAGTACTTTTCAAGTGTGTGGTACCATCAGATTATGCTTTTAGCAAGAAATAAATTTTGATATTGACCAAACATAAAATGTGATAGTAAGTGACAAAAGCAAATTTCCGTAATATTTTTCTATATGATTATTTTTATTTAAAATAAAAAAGGTTAAATTATATAAAATCCCCTCAAACTTTATGTAAATAAACTCTAAACTTTGAAAATTTACCATAAATCTTCCTAAACTTTATAAGTAGATAACTCCCAGACTTGAGATTTTAAAGGGTTTATCAAAGTTTTAAAGATTATGAATGATATTTACATATGATTTAAAGTTGACTGGAGTTTTATATGATTTAGTCAATAAATAATGTTTTCAAAGTACAATACTAGTAACCAATTTTGTTTTATTTGATCAGGGTTTCCCCTCCAAAGTGTAGAACGCCTCTTCCAACAAACATTAACCATTTTTGTTTTTGAATGAAAACTGGAATTCATTATGTCTCAACTAAGAACTTAATACAAAACAAAGAGGGGACCCGATATCAATCATCAACGACCGCTTCCTCCAATGATGGTGGTGGTTGATCAAAGAAGTCAAAGAAGACAAAAACCCCCGTATTAGTATGCCCTAACCTAGCAAGATGATCAGCATTCCTATTCTGTTCTCTACGAATATAATTCAATAAAACATGCCAATGCCTAGACAACCATAACCTAACTTCTACAATAATAACACTGAAAGGGTGGTATTGCTCTCTACCTCTCGTTAACAAATTGATAGCCTCAATACAATCAGTGTGAATCGAAATATTCCTATAGCCTCTACTCCAACAAATCTGAAGCCCTTGAATAATTGCTAAAATCTTTGTGATTGCAAGAGGAATTGTCAACAGCTTACAGGTGAAACCACCAAGCCAAGCTCCTTCTGTATCACATAAAACTCCCCCGCAACTGCATTGACCTAAGTCCATAGCTGATCCATCTACCTCCAAGTGTACAAAGCTTGCTTGCCCGTCTCTTGCACTCTGTTCTTCAGATGATTGGTGAGAGTAAAACTGACAATGGGAAAGTAGATCTTGATCCCAGCTAGCATGAAATAAGCTGGCTTGTGCATCCTATGAATAAAACTCAAGCTCCTCGCCAAAGACTTTCTTGCATCTGGTTACCCATATATCCCAACAAACATAACCAAACAAGGAAGCCCATTGGACTTTTCTCGTAAAATCTCTACCAAATCCATGTTTTAGGTTCCAATTTATCCATTCTCTCCCTTGTAATGATGTGAATTTATCCCACAAGGTCGAGTGAATTAAAGCAATCCATCGCTCCCGAGCATTCCCACAATCTCTAAGCATGTACATCATGTCCTCCTCTTGGTTGCAGCCAAAGGGACAACTTGTCGAATCTAGGACGCCTCTCTTGGTTCTCAGCTTCGCCGTATGTAGTCGATCATGAGAGGCTAACCACATAAAAGATTTGATCTTCTCTGGAATTGAGCATCTCCACAGTGTTCTCCAGAATAGCTCTCTGACAGTGTGAGTACCTGCAGAAAGGAAATAATATGCAGATTTAACAGAAAAACAGTCATCCGAAGAAGGCTTCTAGTAATACTTATCCTCTCCCCTCTCCTCACAAGGGGGTGGGCGTGCATAAGTCGATCAGTAACATGAGGCTGGAACCATTGGCTTAGCTTTTCCTTGTCCCATTCTCCCAATTGGTTAATGTAATCACTTACTTTAGCTTCCCTATCCACAAAAGCTTTATAATCCAGAATGAGTTCAATTAAAGGTCTATTCATCTCAGACCAGTTAACCAATTTTTCACACCAGCATATCTCATCAACCAATTTTATAATTACAATATCTATCACATATTCTTTTCTTCTTTTGGGTCAATACAAAAATGGTGGCCCTTCATTGTCAATTCATATTTGGGCTGTGTTTAAAAGCCCAAATAGTGAGGGCCGCTGATTGACATAATGGTCCAAGATGGTGAAGCGAAACTCATTCAAAAACCCTAATGGATGTCTAGCAAACAAACACCCTAATATAAATACCAAGGTATTAAAACTCGGACCGGTCATTGAACCGGTCGGGGTACTGGGTTAAGGGTCAGTGGGTCAAACCGGGACCAAACCGGAGCTAAACCGGGACCAAACCGGTGAAAAATTGAAAATTTTAGACTTATAGTATGAAATTTTAAAGGAAATTTTTTTTTTTATTAAAAACACCAACCCGGACCAGACCGGGAACCGGACCGGTTTCCCGGCCGGTTCGCCGGTTACCGAGCCAGACCGGCCGGTCCGGTCCGGGTTTCACAACCTGGATAAATACCATGAAATACCCCTCTACTCGAATTCGTCTTCCCCCACCACAAGCTCAAGATGGTGAAGCCATGGTAGTCTGCTCGTCGCAAAGTTTTGGTTCATGAGAAATTATATCAATTTTAAATATTTTGTCTGCTCTCCCCTCTCTCTGTTTGATTGCCTCTCATATGGGCTTTGCTCTCGAACTGTTGTCTTCTGTGGGATATGAGTGAAATTTCGTTTATCAATGGCGTAACTAGCAATTCAGAATGTTGGTCTTGGAGTGAAATGGGGAATATATTTATTACTGATTTATTGAAGTTGACGATGGAAAGGCTTTTAGTGGGAAGTGATCCCCTAAATACATTTCAGAGGATAGATATTTCGAGTCATGAACATTTTGTGGATTTTTTTTTGAGTGAACAATATTAAATTTCTGATTTCTATTCTGTTGTTTTTGTTTATCATGATGGATCTCAGGTGAGCCAGTTAGCCTTCTTCTCCTCTTCCTGTTTTTGTGAATTGGGGATGATTTCTTAAGAGACTTGTGAGAGTACAGTTAATTGATAATGGTGATGATTGGTGTGTTGGTGATTCCTGAGGTGTACTTATTGGCTAATGTGCATTTAATAATTAGTAACTCTTAAAATCCAGATATGCTATTATAATTGGATTTTTCTGTTGTTTGGGATTTGCATTTTCTTTTTGTATGGTGTTGAAACTTGGTTTCTTTGGAAACTCTGCTGGTAATGTAGTGTGAAGGAGTTTATTTGTTGTGTCTTCGCATGTCCCATAAACAGCAATATCAATATTCTCAACCTTCCCTTACCCGGATGATAACATCCTTACTTATTTTCCCTGTCAGGGTTGAGACATGTTCCTTTTTGAAATCAAAGTGAGTTGTCATGCTCCTTTTTGATTGACTTTAATTTCTGTTATCAAATGTTAGTGGTTCTTTTGGTTCTCCTGTGAATGAATAATCACTTAGTCTATGTTTGGATGGAGGGAAAAGTGAGAGGAAAATATGAGGAATGAATATTGGTAAGGAAATTTTCAAAAAATGGTAAAAAATTACTACTTATGGGATTTTTCACCCTAGTATTCTTCCACCTAATTTCCCCCCATCCAAACATTGGGTTATTGTCTATGGAGTCCAGACATTAGTTAGGTATCTTTCATATAACGTAAATTGGGTGATACCGTTACGAGTCTGGTAAACTAACAGAGTCCTTCGTTACAGATTTGCTGTTTCTTTTAAATACTCACATCTGCTCCATTAGGGCCCTACAAGTATTAGTTGTGATTATTCTCTAGTTAGTGTGATATTATACACATTGTGATTACTTGGTTAGTTTTATCTGATTTCAACTGATTTGCTTTTGCTGATGAGGCTGGGATTTTTGTAAATCCAAAGGGAGAAATCTTGACTGGAATAATGACTTTAGATTATACTCTTCTGTATAATGCCTATTTTTGTGTTATTTCCATGATCTCTATCTCATAACTTTTTCTCTCCTGTTTTAAAAACCAGAGAAATATCTGGTCTCTTGGTCTTGTTCGAGCCTTTTGAGAGATTGATAGCTTCTTTTTTCTTTCTTTGTTTTTTTTGGGAGTAAAGAGTGATTAATAGCTTTTACTTACACAAACCGAGGCTCCCAACTTTTCCCTCGTGTCTTTAGGTGATTATCACCGTAATTGTTGAATTTTGCCCTTTTGTTTGTTTTTTTGAGTAGCTACGAGGTGTTTTGCTTATGCTTGGATTATTACACGTTCTGTTTCTTATAACTTATAATAGATTAGATATTGACCACACTTGATTAACAATTTCTGATTTGAGATTTTCAAATTTTGAAAGTATTTTTTTGTTGTTGGAATTTTCACTTTTTTAAAAGTGGTTATTCTCTTATTTGTATTTAATTAGTGGCCAGACAATAGTAGTTAATTCGCCATTTTCTTGGGAAAATACACAAGTGGACTTAATTTTGACTGAGCTTCACAAGAATTTCTCCTATCTACTCTTTTGTTCCCTTCTAAGTTCGGCAGTTCGCTCACCTACGTAGTTTGCAGTTATTTTTTTTTTATTATTATTTCTTAACCGAAGCACCAAATTCTTGGTCTTGGAATTTATTTTTAGCCGACAAACAGCTGAGGTTTTAATTATTGCAAGCATTTATTGAAGGCTGAGAATTAGAGTTTTGAGAATATTCTGTTTAAGAAAGTTTCTTCATTTCTTCACTTGGGTCTTTTTTTTTCCTTTTGTATTTTTCAGCCTTTAATTAGAATAGTGATCAAAAGGTGATTTCTTATTGGATTTGGTGGGAACATTTCGTCAAGGTTTTAGACATGCCAATTGTTCATGAGAGTCTTCCAAACGAAGATAAGTATGTCTGGAATATTCAATTAAAAGTTCTATTTATACCCCGATACGAAGTCACCTTTTGATTGTCACTTTGACTGAAGTATGTATAGGTTGAAAAAGAGTGAATATATAATCTCAAGAGGAGCAATTGAGGAACTCTTTGAAATAAAATCATTTGCTAGACTTGGATTCTCACCATTTAATGGCACCTTGACATACTTATTACTCCCTCCGGTCCTAAATATAGGACATAGTTTGTAGTACAATTTGCACTACAAACTATGTCCTATAATTAGGACCGGAGGTAGTATTGTTTATGCTGAATGTGCAGTTGGTTGGTTTAGTAAAATTTCCCAAACAACGTCACCCAGAAAAATACCCAAACAATGCAAACAATCTTCATAATAAACTCTTTAGTAAAACATATATGAACTTCCCTATTTTAAACCAAAATTTTTTAACAAACATTTCTTTATAGGCATAATTAATTTGCAGGTCCTTATAATTTTAATCAATTTTTAATTATGTCTCTCTAGTTTTTTCCCCCCTTGTATCATGTGCTTGTGCTTATACTTGTTTTTTTATCATGTCCTTGTAGTTTTTTTTCTCTTTTTATTAGGTCCTTATAGTTTTACATGGTTTTTAATCAAGTCCCTATTGTTTTTATATTATTTATTTAATTTATAGATTCTAATAATATTCTTATATAAATAGGGTTAAAGGGCAATTTTGCCCTGAAAGTGTTGAAATGAGAGTAATTTTGCCTTGACCGTTATTTCAATTAATTTTTAAAGTTAGTTGATGAAATATGCTGAGTTCTTAGTCCATATGTCAACTACAATAAAAAAAAAATGAAGTAGATGACTGATTGCACTTGTGGTTAGCGCTCAAATTAGTTATTAAATTATGCTAGGTTGTATTCTCTTTGCATGGAGTCAATAGTACTTAATTGGTACATTAGCTAAATGTGCAAGACTCAAGACAAACGGGGAAATTGACTTTTAATAAAATTAGAAAATATAAAAGGGAATAAAGAAAAGAAATGATGAATTTTCTTGAGAATAGATGGGCGGCAATCATAGTTCTAATACATATGGAGTTATTAATCAACAAGTCCTACATATGAAAATCTCTCGAAGTTATATAATCAATAATTATTCTAGCACATATAATTACTTAAATAACTCTTAAATACCTTTTAGCACGTGAATTAAATTCTAAATTATATTTTGTTATTCTAATTAGAGCAATAGAATGATATATCCTAATAGAAGAAGCAAAAGTTATATTTAAGAAAATATAATCAACCATGCAATTCAATTAGCAACATAAAAGAATAACAAGATTCATTATAGGGAAGATTGTATTTAAGTTGTGTGGGACTTTTTTTGTAATAAATTTCAATTGTCAAATGCTTATGGACTTGTCAATGGAAGTCTATAGACTTGTCAGTGTAAGTGCCCATGGGCTTGTCAGTAGACACCCTAGGACTTATTAGTGGATGTGCATAGACTTGTCAGTGGAATTTGAATTTATTGCAAAAAAAGTCTCACAGGATTTAAATACAATTTTGAGATTTCAAGGGATTATTTTGTTGTATTTTTTCTTGTCCGGGACCTAAAAGCAATTTCCCCTTTATTATATGCGGAAACTAAAATTATTGATTAAGAATTGCAAATCATGATTGTTCATAAAATTCATAAAAGTTTAATCACAGAGGTTATTCAAACGGAAATCAAAGTCTTGAAAATATGAATTCAATCCTAGAACTAGGAAATTATAAAATATGAGAAAAGATTAAATTAAATAATGACTCCTAATTAAAGAACATAGAACTCAAGCCATAAGATCCATCCTTAAGAGGACTAATTAACCACACATGGTGATGGAAGAAGAAAGTAGGTGTGGTGTATGGTTACGCTCTTGGAATGAAGCCTGGGGGTCCCTTTATAGGCATCTTTATGCTCTTGATGAATCTTTATCTTTTTCTTGCATTTAAATTTGAGTTTTGGATAAAGGATTATGAGACGGTGTGATTTCTTAGAAAAGATATTGGAAAAATGATGATTTAGCCTTTGATATTTGGAGAGATAATGACACTTGCGTTTTTCTCAAAATATATTTGAGGAAAAGAATTGAATTTTTTTCTCAAGGGATAAAAAGATATAATAATTTGTATTTAATCCTTTTTTGAATTATAGTCAAATCTATCCTTTGAGATTATGTGGATATGTGACATCATGAGAATTGATATTTGACAATATCTTTTAGATTTTTATGAATTATCTCTAATTAATTCTCATGATGACATGTGGCAACTTGAGGTGCAAGGCTTAGTCTTCATCTTCCTAAGTGGTGCCATATGGTAGCTAGTTTGAAAAGAAACCATATAAAATGACCCTCATGCCCTTCATTAATGTGGTGGGAAGGAACAATTGAATAGAACCATGGAAAAATGGTGGAAATTTGCATAGGCTTGAGGATCCATAAAGAATTGATATTTGACAATATCTTTTAGATTTTTATGAATTATCTCTAATTAATTCTCATGATGACATGTGGCAACTTGAGGTGCAAGGCTTAGTCTTCATCTTCCTAAGTGGTGCCATATGGTAGCTAGTTTGAAAAGAAACCATATAAAATGACCCTCATGCCCTTCATTAATGTGGTGGGAAGGAACAATTGAATAGAACCATGGAAAAATGGTGGAAATTTGCATAGGCTTGAGGATCCATAAAAACAAGGTTTAAGAATGCTTTTGGGCCAAATTGCAGCACGATTGGGCTCATATGTGTTAGCTTATCACTTATGCTCCTTAAATGGGCCATATGACCACCACTTAAGCTCAAATATATGTCTTTCGTGACCTATGAAGAGCAAAATCATGGCCACCTACAATAAACACAACAAAAAATACCTTTGTGCAAATTAGTTTAATCTAGAGAAATAAGATATGACAATTCTGCCATTTTTAGCATTTTTTTGTGCAACACATTCGAATCCAGAATAATCATAATAGTTACATCTAAGCACAATAATAATGATAAAATCTCATAAATAGATATAAAAATATATAATAAAATAGGGACATATCAAATTCCCTGATTAATTGATTAAGGCTCTAGAGCTCCAAGAGGATTAGCACACAAGATGAGAAGCAAAGAGTTCTACTCGGTCATGGCTTCAAATTCACCATTCCTTCTCCTTTTAGCTACTACAATGATCATCCTCAAACTCTCTAGCACCTTCTTTCCATTTCTCTTTTCAAGGCAGAACTGGACTACTATTAGTTTGTCTTCCTTATCTTATATATCTTCAGCTCATCTCCTTTTCTCAACAAGATCAATTTTTTGTCCAAAACTACTTGCCAATTTTGTTTTAAAGCCATTCATACAATTGCCATGTAAATTCAGACAACTGCCAAATTTGTTTCCCTCAATTTTCCCGTGCACAAACTTATTGAATTTTAGCTGGGTAATTAAGGGAATTGGATTTCCTTCAGTGATGTAATCATACTTCTACTCTTCAGATAATCGCATTTCTATGGAGTTTATTTCCTCTATTCAGCATAAAGCGACATCGTTCTGGTCTTGGTGCATATTTTCTTTTAAATTCTGACTTTCCATAATTGCTATTGTGCCCTGCGAACTTTCTTCCGCTTGCACTCAAGTCCCTCCTTCTTACACATGTGCCCAGTGAACTTTTTGAGTTTGCTTGATGGTCTATACACCTGCATAAAACATCATAGCTAGACATCAAATTCATTAATTAAGCATTGAATTCTTGTAACATAATGAAATTTAGCAACCAGTATTGGTTTGTTGGTTTGTATGTGATATTAGTCAGATGAAATGTACCAGTGTCTATGTATACTTGGCACCATCTAAAGCCTATAATGTTAAAGTAGCTTTATTAAAGTAACTTTATTAAAATAGATTTATACCTAACTTTGCTTTTGGGTTGGGAGCACAATAGGACGCCACCTATCCCTCTACCTCTTTACCTAACTTTAACTTTTTGGTTGGGTCAATGGTGTGATGCCACCTAGCCCTCATGAAATAGATGCTTAATCAGCCTGGACAACTCATCAGTCTCCGGACCAGCCACATGTCCAACCTTCCTGAACATTGCACATGGAAGTAAGATGAAATCATTAAACCTCCTTTCCCCTAACCCTTGAAGTAAGCCAATCATGTAAGAGAGAGAGGAGGCCGAATTCCAAGAAGAGCACATGGCACCCCAAGAATTAACACTTAAACACATGTAATTATATAATTCCTAACACCTCCCAAGCTGTTTAAAATTTTGGCCAAAAGGAAGAAATTAAGAGAAAAAGAAAAAGAAGAGAAGGTGTGAAAACTTGAAGAACACTAGGAGAGAGAAAATGTTCTTGACAAATTTCATCCCCGAAATCATGTTTCTAGCCCGTAGAGCCTTCACAAATCCTGTCCCTGTTGTCAGGAGCAACGTTTCTATGATTTTAGATACCTAAACAGAGGCGTTTTGTGTTGCCTTTAACGTGTAGGTGCTGGCAAAATCAAGAACGAGTTATAGCATCGAATAGAGGATTTGACCTTTGCCTGGGTTGACCAAGATATTGGTACATAAAGATAAGATACCGGAAAGGCTAACATGTAGTAACTCTTTTTCTCATATACTTTGTATTGTTCTGCATTTATGTTTATACCATCGAGTATATTCCTTTCATGAGTATACGGTAGGTAGTAAGACCTGATAAGCATTTAGATTGTGATGGGTAAAGGCCCGATGCAGTATGACCTGATATGTAGTTTTGCAAGGAGTAGTGACCCTGGGCTGTAAGACTTGATGACAGTAAGACCCAATGTGCATACTTGTATGGGGCAGAGGCCTTGAGCCATAAGATGTAACATTCCAAATTTTATTCAGCAAAATTCCTTGTACCTTGTGGCATTAAAAGGAATAAATGGTGAATTATGAAGCACATGAAATGAAAAATATTGCAATAAGTGGTCCCACATAATATGATTAAGTTTGAGACACAAATTGTAAAATATGGATTTGCTACTAATGTGTGTTCTTGTGTGACAATCTGGTTGTGTGATGATTTTGGATAATCAAATTATGTTTAATAAATGTGAAATTTTTCAGAATAAAAGTAGACTTATCAAAATTTAATTTGATAGGTTATATATGTCATTTGGAGTTGTACACAAAGAGTTATGCATTTTTGAATTTAGCTAAGTGAAACTAGCAAGTTTATGTGTCAATGTCCAATAAATGGCAATTCTGGAATGCTATGCGTCCAGTTGTATAACGGGAATATTTTTTCTTAAAAATAGACTTAATAAGGGTCACATAGCCTTTAAAACCACAACAATTGGACATCTATAAATAAAGATATGAATTTTCAAAATTTGATGAAAATTTTGTCAACTTTTAAGCAATGTGAGAAATAAAAAAGGTAATGGCAAAAATGTATGGGCAAAATAGTCATTTAGCTTGATTTAATCCAAAGCCCATATTTTTTCCTTTTTTCTTGTGTGTGGGACGTCCAAATAAGGAAGGGAGCAAGGGAATTAAACACTTGGTCCAAATTAATCAAGGAAGACGCAATATTGGCCAAGTAAATAAGGTTGGAAAAGTCAAAAGTTTAACATGTGTGGAAATGGCAAATTAAATATAATATTTCAAGTAAATGGATGATGATATTTTTAATGATCATTATTCCCTTCCTAAAGGCATATTTTGGTAAATTATTAAGAGTATATGAAAGAGAAAAGAAACTGGACAGTTAAAATCCAACCGAATGACATCTTTGTAGTTTTTACACAAACCAAGGGTAAATTTGGAAATTGACCAATTAACTCTCTTCCCTCTCTATTAATTCGTGTCACAGAAATAAAAATAAAGGAAAAATCATGAAAAAATGAGAAAAAAGTTAGAGCAAAGAGAAAGGATGAATAGTGAAAGGTCTTGAGCTCTGGAGCATATTTCACCTCCAATTCAGCATTTCTAGCTTTCGGAGTCTTCTCTAATGTTGTTCCTCTCATGGAGAGCAACATTTCTATGGTTTTGGATTTTGAATAAGAGGTGTTTGATTCTGTCTACTCAGAGGAGGTGCTATCGAAATCAAGAACAGATCACAGATTCGAGTTCTGGTAAGTATAAGCTTGATCTAAACCAAATATTCTGTGATTTTGTTGAGTAATTCTTGAGATACTCAAACCTTAAATTTTGGCTAGAGGTAGTCTTTTATGGTTTGATAATCATATGATTATAATTATGATGTTAAAAGAGGTTTTGTGATGATCTTTGATGATTTTGGAAGTTTGTGCTTACATATGCCTAAATTTGTTTTCTATAGGCAGGGAGCTGGCAACGTGTTTTTGATCGGTCAAACTTGGTCCAAATGCTAAGAATTTTTACAAGATTAAAGTAGAAATCCTAAGCTTTAATTGGATAGGTAATATAAGTCATTTGGACTAGTGGATTGAAAGTTATAAGTTTCCAAAGTTTGACCGTGATTCTGGAATGAAATCTGTAACAATTTGAGTCTGACAAATTTTTGGAAAATGTGTGGCTGTAATTGGGGCTCTATGTTATTTTGCATTGAAAGAGGACTTAAATAGCTTTTTATTGAACTGGGAACCAACCCAATTGGATTTTTGTAGAATTATTTATGAATTTTCAAAGCTTGGTTAACAAAATTGGCATATTGGGTTAACCTACGAGTTTATGGCAATTGTGTTAAATTGTCACAAGTATTGGGCCAAATATAAGAGATATGTCCTAAAGGCCCATGTAGTCCCATTGGACACTCATTGAGCATGGCTCTAATGATATGATTATATATCTAGGGTCATGAGGTGACAAAGAAGAAGCGTCCTTAATGGTTGGAGAAAATGTACAAGAGGAGGACTCAAGATAAGAGGTAGTGAACTTCCCATATTTGCATGTATTTGATAATTATGCTAGTGTAGTGATATATGTGATTGCTTTACTTGATTGTGTAGAGCATATTTGAATGATGAAGCTCTATTTCTATTTATTCTATGGCCATGAGTATAGTATGTGAAGCATTGAGCATGCAGAAATGTCATTATGGGGCATGCATCTAGTTAAAGCTAACATGTCATACACATAGTATATATATTGCATGCATTATGGTTACTGTTTGCTACTGAGATTCTCCCATATCTCATCTTCCCCAACCAACCATTTAGGCGGTGAAAATAGGAGGTGTGCTGAGTACAAAGATGAGTACTGCACTAGAGGAATGCTATGGTGGAATGAAGACGAAAAGATGTCTGAGTTCATTAAACGGGTTTAGACACCTTAGTAGCCATGTGCTCTTACATTATTTGTAATTATGATATACAATCCTTGTGGGAAATATTTGTAATCAAGTACTTATTATCAATATTTTCATGCTATTTCTATGTGCCCACCGAACTGAGCATTGCTACTCTGGTTAATAATGGAATAAATAAGGGTGTTGATATAAGACTTGTATTACCAAGCGCTATGGTATTTGTTCTGTGATTGATGTTATGCTACATTGAAAGCTAAATGCTATTGTGATGACTGATGTTATATGATAGCTTGTTTAGCATGCATGGTGAACTTGCATACTATGTGAATGATTGTAGTTACTAATGAGATTCTCGTGAATCTCATCCTTTCCAATAATTTATCATACAACAAAGGCAAGTAGCTTAAAGGGCAAAAAGGTAATAACCAATGAGTTAAGAATGCAGATGACAGTTTAAGGCTTTTGTTGGTTATTTGTACATATACTTTACTATGACTACATGTCTTATATATAAATATAAAGACTTGACTATAATATCGGTAGACTGTAATAGAGGTAGTAGCATATATGCATGACGAATCAATGTTTTTCTTTAACATGATAACTAAGGGAGAATTGAACAATCGTATCACGTGGGCCCCTTTTTAAACAGAGAAGTGCTCTGATGATAATAATAAGATTGTGGATTGATGAGTCTTTATAAACTTTATGAACCACTACATGATAGTATTGGAAGTTCAAAATTTTTCAGAGAAGCTTATTCTATTATGGGTTCAATCCATGTTTTCGATATTGGGACTTAGAATTGTTTTCACATATGTAATACTCCTAGGATTGAAACTTGGCTTAGTGGTTCAAATTGTTATAAAATAAGAGGGGACTCATCATATCATGTTAAGAATAGGGGAGTCACACTTGTTAATATTAGGGCATAAGTTCTGGCAATAGGCTAATGTTCTCTGCTTATGTGAATAGGTACACAAATACTTTAGTTAGGAATTATGAGAGGTATAAGAGATCAATGGAGTAGATCCACCCCGTTGGTTAATCAACCTCCAAAGGGAAGGCGCATAATCACATTTCGAGGAAGAAGCGGAGGATAGATGATGCTTACCCTAAGGAAGAGAATTCAAGCTCCAGTGACGAAAATGTTGGGGCCTAGTCCCAGTGGTGAATCATCCACCGGTGACAATGAGAACCTAGAAATAGATAAAGTAGCACTATGCTCAGATTCTGCTACTAATTCCAGAGTTTCTGATACTAAACTAGAGTATAACCTGGATCCCTACCCTATATTGTGGGAATACATGAAGAGTTACACCAAAAGGCTAGTGATGACCAAGCTTCTATGCGGGCCCAATCCCTAGCATTCCTAGATGAGGTGGACATGCTATACTGGGATTGAGACATGTATGAATTGCCGATACCCAATGATGTGTGGATTTGTACCACATTGTGTTTCTTTCCTAACACTTCTTTTTGGACAAGAAATAAAAATGAAGTCATGGAACTTGATCATTTTGAGATACTCGCTTTTGTTGATCACATGAGCAATTATGTACTAGATCATATGCATTGAGGTTGTACACTGTTATAAGCTTTCCCTATACAAGTATTGTAAATAACTGCTACTTCCTGTGTAACATGACTATGTGAATATATATGTTACCATTTTGTTTCAGTATTTAAATGTGAGGAATTACCCTTAATCCTTCTCCTAACAGTGAAAGGAAGTCATGGTAAAGTTATGAGGAGGGAGAAGGCTAGGACCAGGTGACAATAAGAGACCTGATCCGATGCAATAGATATTAGGCATGCTAACTATAATACCCCGAATTCTGAGACTTGAAGCTAGAGAATAAGCCTGAGATTAGTGGATTGCTAAGCCCCGGTTTAGCAAGATCCCAAATTGAGATTAAGAGATAATGACTCCAAAAGTTGATGTCATTAGTGATAAATAAACCCTTTTGGAGATTATGGTGTGATTTGGCACCCGATGTGATTCGTATGTGTTCTGAGCAGCGCCGAAACCCTGTATTTAAGTTCAATTATGGATTAACCTCTAAATTGACTTAAAATAGAGGGGAGGGCGCATTGTGAAAGAAAATGAATGAGAAAATGTATTTGATGGTGATTCAAGAGAGATTACCATAATCAGGGGTAAAACGGTAAAGTTACCGACCAATTGGTCAGTTACCGAAGAGGAAACTCATTGGTAACTTCAAGATCAATGGTTGAGATTGATTTGTGTAATAGATCAAAGGGTGGAATCCCATGTGGTGTGCTCATGTGAACTCATGGTTGATGGAACAAGATCTTGACAAGTGGCACAATATGAGCCCTTGGATTGGTCAAAGTGTCAAAACACCTCTTCCCTCTCTCCTCTCCCTTTTAGGTCGGTTTTTGGCCCCAAAAACTGACCCTCCTTCTTCGTCCTTTCATCTTTTTCTCTCTCTTATGCTCCCATGGTCGTCCAAGGCAAGGGAAGAAAGAGAAATGCAAAGGTGAGTTTTTGGTTGGCTTAATGGCCTCTAATGGTTAAAACCTTTTCACTAATCTTGATCATGTTGATGAGAGCTTCATCTCTATGGTTTTAGATTCTTGATTAGAGGTGTTTGATGGCTTGAGGAAATTTGGAAAGATGGAGAATCAAGGAATTTGTTTGGGAAAGAGGAAGAGGTGAGTGTTTGCTCCATTTTGATCTATTGATTGTGGTTTTTGGTGGAGTTTTGAGAATTGTGATATTTTGCCCTGATTTTGTGATGAATTTCGTGTGGTTTGGATTGGATGAATTGGGTTGTGTTTTATGTTGGAAATGATGCCATGTTGTGGTATTTGGTCATTGGAATTGATTTGGGAACTTGAATTGGAAGAGTTGTAATGTTGTGGTTTGAAAAGTGATATTGTGTGACATGTTGCAATTCATTGTGAAACATGTCAATATAATGTGAATTTGGTTGATTTGGTATTTCCAATGGATTCCTTGTGCAAATTTGTGTGGGAATGGTGTTTGATGTGAAATGGGACCATTGGAAGCCAATTGTGCAAAACTTGAAAAACTGTCAATTGGAAGTTCTGTTTGAGTAGTCTTATTGTGTTGACGTTTTGACTGGGAAAATGAAGTCAGAAAATTATGAAACTTTCCAGTCTTAAATTTCACATCTCAAGCTTCAAAATAGACATATAATTTGTGCCATTTCCTTTTGGAAACTGGGAGTTATAGCTGTCCAAAGTTTGAGGTCGAAAATGGATTCTGTTTTGGGACAGTCTTGAATGTTTGGGAATTCTGTATTTGTGTGGTGCTTTCTAGTAAAAGCCAATATTTTTCCTGTGTAGAGGACTTGAATAGCTTTCATTTGGCTTTGGGATCACCTCATTTTGATTTTTGTGGAATTAATTATGATTTTTGGAAGTTCAGCCAAGAAACTGGATTTTCTGGGCCGCAGCTCGTGGATTCTGGGCCGCAGCCCAAATGTTTCTGGGCAGTTTTGGGCCGCAGCCCATGGATTTTGGGCCACAGCCCAAATGTTTCTAAGCATTTTTGGGCAGTTTTGGGCTGCAGCCAGTGGATTGTGGGCCGCAGCCCACCCCCAAAAATCAGCATTTTGGACTTTTAAAAGGTGATCTTTGGTCAAGTGTTTCCCAAGCCTTTAGGCATATGTTTAGGCTTTGAGTAGCCACCTAAAGGTCATGAATGATAACCAGCTTAAGTGTTTGGGAGTTAAAGAATTGGAAAAAGGATTAACCCTATGTCCTTGCTTTGATTATAGGGTTGATGTTCGCCCTGAACGTGGTTTGGTGTTTGCCCTGATCGTGAGCAGCCGGAGTTGGAGCTTACGTGGAAAGAGGGTAGGGAACATATCTCTTTTGCTTGTATTTGATATATGTGTTAGTGTGTTGGTGCATGTCTTAGCTTTGCATAATTATGTGTAATTTGAAGCTATGTTTCAATTTATGCTATGGCCATAGGTATATTGTTCAAAGCATTGAGCTTGCAAATTGTCATTGTGTTATCATGAGTTGTGTGATGCAAGCATGTCATGCATTAAACATTTATCATACATGCATATTGATATTGTTACCTACTGAGATTCTCTAGAATCTCACCCTCCCCTACTAACCTTTCAGACAGGGTAGTAGATCAAGGATATAGCGAGCAGACAAGGGCGGTGAGGACTCCCTTCAAGTTAAAGATTCGGTGGTTGGTTATCATTATAGTAGGGGTGTGTATTTGTATAAATGGATGTGTTTACATGTGTGTTGATGAGGATTTGTTATGTCTATGAGAAAGGTTTGTGTAATCCCCATATGAGGGCTTGTAGGGGCGAATATGCCCTATAAGGCTTTGAGTTAATGTATGGAACCCGGGATTGCCGGGATTATATTGTGTACTCTGATTTGTTATGAATGTGATATTCCGCATAGTAATTGTATTCGAAAAGTGATTATGAGACCAAGTTTATAAATGATTTCGAAAGGTAATTGTGAAAACCCCGTCATGTGATGAGTTAGTAAATATTATTTGTTTATTATTGGTCTCTATTTCACTTTAATCGCGTATTTCAGATATAATTACGGCAGGGGGTTACACTAACTAGCAGCAGGTGTAACATCATGTTCTATAAAATGTTTTGATGAGTTTAGTTAGGTAATGTTTACAAACCTAAGACATTGTTCTATTTTAAATCATTTAAGCCCAACTTCAATACATGGTTCAAACCTACATTTAGGTAGGTTTTTCGAAAACTTTTGAAGTATAGTCTCAAACCGGTTTACAAATTCATTACTACTCATCAGTTACAAAACCTTTTATCTAAAACACATAGCATTCTTTGGCAATAGCCCTCTTAATGGTGGTTAACCTATAGGCTTTTAGTATTGGTTGCCCGATTCAAATTCACTTATCGTATTTGGATATTAGTGCTGTTGTTGTTTGTACTAACGTACTGATTATAACTACTGCGGTTAGTTCTACACTGGTACTACTACAACTACATGTACTTGTTATATACATATTTTTACAGTCATCCAAAATAAAAGATAACTAGAGGGTCTCTAATTAATTAGTCTTCTCTTCACCCGCCTGTATTTCCTTCTTGGCTTTGGAGTTGAATGCCTTTGTTGTAGATCATTGGTTGGAAAGTGTGAGATTCAAAAAAATCTTAGTAGTACACAGATCACTCATATGATATGCAGAATACTAACCATGTAAAGCAAATCATTAAAGCAATAACTTACAGTAATGTAGCAAACAAAAAGGGCTTAATCGGTCTCTTATCACAGAACCATAATACTTTGTGAACTTGATTTGGTAGCCCAGGGCCTCTACCCCATACAGGGTGCACTCATAGCTTTCTACCTTGAGCCTACATGGCTCAAGGCACCCTCGAGTAACTCCCAGTGCAACTTGTACTTATGGGTCTTATCGCCTAGGGACTAACTGTCCCGCGCATAAGCAAATGACATAGAAATACATAGAGAGCTACGCATATGATATAAGGAATAGGATACTACCTGACCACCTTTCCAAATTTAGTTCTTGTTCCAATTTAGGAATGTCCTGGGCAAATGTCAAATCCTATAAGTTAGAATTTACAGACGACGAGTAAATACTTGTTCCAATTCTTGGTAACTCATAACACTTAGGTTGGTTATCTTTAAAGTCAATGCATTAAGCCCAATGTGTAGTTAATGGGCCTACACTAGCTTTATGAGCTTAACTTGACCGTTAAAGTTCCAATTTATTACATTTGGCCCCAATTAATTCATTTTTGCCTATGAACCAAAAATTGACAGAATTTTCAATAAACTTTAAAAATTCATATCTTTTTGTACCAATGTTCAATTGCAGTGATTCCAAAGGCTATGTGACACCCTATTAAGTCTATTTTGAAGGAAAAAGATTGCCCTTAGCAAAATGAATGTACAACATTCCAGAATTACTGTTTATTGGACACTGTTAAAGAAACATGTCGGTTTTAATTGGCTAAATTGACAAATATATAACTCTTAGTGTACAGATCCAAATGACATGAATGACCTATCAAATTAAAGCTTGATATGTCTATTTTTATTCCAAAAAATTTCACATTCATTGAACATCATTTGTTTATCCAAAAACCCATTACAATCTCACTGCCTCGTAGGAAATCACACTGGCAGCACAATTTAAATTCTAATTTTTAGTGTTTAATTCTAGTGATCCATAATTTATTGCCAAATTCTGTTCCTACATATTTTTTTCGTGTAGATTGCATTGGTGACATCAAATTTATCAAATTCCAACCCCTTTTATATGTCCTATTTTGATAGAATTTAGACATACAATCCAACAATTACCAAATTTCTAATTGAAGCCTAAAACTAGTTTTATATGTTCATTAAACACTACAAGACACCATTTATACAATCAAAATACCATGAAACTTCAAAACCCTAGCTTATCCGAAACTAGGGTAGAAATTCACATGCCAAAATCCTCAACCAATCAACATAATCCCTATCTCAAAATGAAGCTCTTACTTGTTTCACTTTCCTAGGCTCTTTCTTTGTTCTTGAGCTTGGCTCTTATTAGATGACTCAATACTTCCCCTTGAAATCCTAAAACCACAGAAATGAAGTTCTCATCAAGGGGAACAATGTTTATGAAGAGTATTTGAGCCATAGAAGTGACTTACAAGGTCAAAATCAAGGTAGAAGAGCTTAACTTGTTCCTGCTCTTCACTTTCTCTTTCTTGCTTGCTCTTGGTCGGCTTTTAAAGGAGATAGAGAGTGTGAAATGTTTTAAAATTTCTCGTCCTTTGGTTGTGTAATACTTGACCAAACATTTGCCAAGAAAATGAGGGAAAATAAAATGTGGCTACTATTAATGCTTCTTGCAAAAAGGCATAGTTAATTAACCTTAGTTTGGTTTGGTTAGATAATTCAATCTTCATTAGCCAAAAAAGGTGACAATTTGGTTGACCAAGTCCTCTTTCATTCCCTTGCATTTTAGTCAAAAATTTCCAAGTTGAATTTTTGACTTTTCCTCCCTTCCCTATTCTTTATTTACCCTTGTTGACCAAAATTTAAACCTTATGTAAGGAGAGTTAATTTGCTTTTTGATCCCATAATTACTTTTTACTTTTGAAGAGCAAATCTTGGCCCTTCATTTTGTCTTTCAAGTTTACCCTCAAGATCAAATAGCAATTGACTCTTTTGCCCTTGATCATGGCAATATTAATTAGTGTGCTAGCTTTTGTATTCACATAAATGGTGCCACTTTCTTTCTTTCTTATGTCCCAGTTGGATTTTCGGTCATTTCTAACTTTAGGCAAAAAACCAGGTAATTACCGATGGCTAATCGAGACTAAAGTCATTGTACAATTTCCAGGGACAATTTTGTCATTAATTTCACTATCTATTTAGTACATTTAGCCATTGTGTACATTTTGGGATGTTACAACAGGCGATGATACATGGGCTCAGAGAAGAGCTCTCGGAAGTATAGGATAGACAAAATGAGGACAAGGAAAGAAGAAACAATGATGCTGGGCAAGAGGAAAGACCACAATAGCCCGATGAACAACTATAACAGAACCAAGGACCAAATGATGGACTAGCTCGAGAAGGGGAAAACTTGCAATACTGGGTCAAGAAGTTTTGTAAACACCAGCCTCCAGTGTTCAAAAGAAGGTTTGATCTCTAGGTGGTTGAGGATTGGTTGGTCAGATTGGAGAAGATTTTTCGAGTGATGGAATGTCCTACCGAGATAAAAGCATAGATGACCATCTATAAACTAGAGGGTGATGTAGATAGATTGTGGAAGAACATCGATATGATCCTACAAGCAAGGAATATTCCCATTACCTAGGAATTATTCCAAGATAAATTTAATGAGAAATATTTTCCAAGGTCTCTTAGGATAGAGAAAGAGGCAGAATTCTTATTACTAAAACAAGCTAGCCATGAAACTTTTGATAAGTATTTATCTAGCAAAGATGACAAAATTTAGAGCTTTGTCATGTTGATTACGTGACTAAAGCCTGAAACGAAGGAGAAGCTAGTCTCCCGGCAGTTCACTAAGTTTAACTAGGATGGGGAGGTGTGCTAAATCACAAAAAGTATCCTGATGGATATGTATTTGGCTAAAAATGCTAATAATCATGGTGAATTAAGCAGTGGGAATTCCTCTCAAAAGTGGAAGGGCTAAGGGTTTTTACCTAGAAGAGACAATAAGAGATTTTCTCAACTTGAGAATAGTGGTTACCAAGAACCTCCAACGTCTTAACTATGCCTTTGATATGGCAAGCCACATGTTGATAGACCTTGCACTGTTGGGCAGATAATTTGCTGTGCTTGTCAGAAGTTAGGCCACTATGCCAAAGACTATAAACAATGGTCAGCAGAGCCCAGACCTAGAAATTAGGGCAGGGTATTTGCAATGACTCATGAGGAGGCGCATAAATCTCCTGAGATGATTCTAGGTATAATTCTCTTAAATGCTAACATGTTTCAAGCATTATTTGATTTGGATGCTAGTCATTCTTTTATTGCATTTGATTGTGCTAATCGCTTAGGGTTGAGTGTTCATACACTACCATATGATCTAGTTATGTTGATGCCTATAGGTGTCAAGACTGTTACAACATATGCTTGTTTGAATTGTGTAGTGAATGTAGAGGGATATGATTCTATGATAGATTTGATCTGTTTATTGCTCTACTGACTGGTTGATAGCGAATAATGTGGTGCTAGACTGCGGAAACAAGAGGATTATATATCCTACTTTATAGAAAGTTGTCAATGTAGATATAGACTTGAACTTACTCTTAGTAGCCCAGGCTGAGAAATGTTTGCAGAGGGGATGCAGAGGGTATTTTGTATGTTTCTCTGTACAGGAAGAAGTGGAAATGATGCTTGAAAATACACCCATCGTATTTTGTATGAATTCCTCAAAATATTCCTAGAGGACATCAATAGGTTAACCCCAGACAGAGAAGTGGAGTTTGCAATTGAGATTATGGTTTGATCCAGGCTTATATCGAAAGCTCCACATAGAATGGCTTTAAACAAAATGGTGGTGTTAAAGAAGCAGATTGAAGAACTGCAAGAGAAAGGATTTATATGACTTAGTGTCTTACTATGAGTGTAACCCTCTCCGTAATTATATCCGAAATACGCGATTAAAATGAAATAGAGGCCAATAATAATCAAAACTCATTTAAAATCCCATCCTTGAGATAGGGTTTTCAAAAATACCTTTTAAAATCTAATTAACTTGGTCTCATATTCCATTTTGAATACAATTATTACGCGAAGATAAATCACATTCATATAAATATCAGAGTGCACAACATAATCATCCCGGCAATCCCGGGTACATACCTTCGCTAAAGATACACAGGGCATAATTGCCCATTACAATTCTTCAAATGGGGATTACACAATCTCATCTCAAATTCATAACCATATATTCAACCGAATCATATACAGTCTTCACAACTCATTGGTAACCAACAACGAACTCTCATCTCGAAGGAGTCCTAGCCGCTCCCTCCACGAGCCACTTGCCCTGTCTAAATTGTTGGTAGGGGAGGGTGAGATTCGAGAGAATCTCAGTAGGAAACAGATACCATAATACATGCATGATAGATGCTATGTGTATGACATGTTAGCTTTATTTAGATGCATGCCCCATAATGACATTTTTGCATGCTCAATGTTTCATGTAACAAAACTATGACCACAGCAAAACAGAAATAGAGCTTCATTTATTCAAATATGCTCTACACAATCAAGTAAAGCAATCACATACATCACTACACAAGCAAAGATATTAAATACATGCAAGTAAGGTAAGTCCCGTACCTCCAGTCTTTTCTCCTCGATTTGTGTGCCAGCAACTCGGGGCTTCACATTCGATCCTACAATGTCAAATGTACTATTTAGACACTTCCATAGTGTTTTTGGGGGTTATATAAGTCTATTGTGAAAATTTACTAAAATGCCCCCGGGGACCCAGCCCGGCCCCGCTGTACCCGGTCCGGCTGTACTTTTCCCGAAATTTTGACATGGCTATTCTTATATATTTTCACCCAAGGAATCCATTTCCAGACTCGGAATTATCAAATTCAATGTCAAATTACGAAATTGCCCTTGGCAGCCCTACTTTTAAGGTTTTAGGGGCGTTTTTGTAATTATGCTTTCTCGGCCTTTTCCGAAAAAGTGCCCAACTGTAACCCCACCTATTTTCGACCACTGAATCCAATGGAATCATCAAATCATTGAAAATCCAACTCTAAGACCCGTTTACAATGCTGGCCAAAATATATAGGTTTTAAGGGGAAAATTGGGGTTTTTCGGTTTCGGCTCCGTAAACGCATTCCTTTCTACTCCTAACCACTTTATTGACTATTCCATTAGGTTACAACTACCATTTAGTACCAATTTGGATAGAATAACCCCTAGGGAAACCCATTTTCCATTTTTACAACCAAAGACAATTCGGCAAAATTTCATCGATTAAATTGTCCATAGCAGCCAGAATAGTCAATACACAAGAGTTTGGAAGTTACCTCAAGCTCCCACTAGCTTTTCTCAAGAGTGGCTGAACCCTAGCTCACTTCAACAAAAGAAATGGAGCTTCCAATCCTTAAATTACATAGAAGAGTAGCTTAGGAACGGAATTATACGCGTTAGGAGCTAGATCGTCGGAGAAATCGGCTTACCTTACGAGATTTCTTCCTCTTTCTCTCTCTAAAGATCCCATATGCTCTCTCTCTATTTCAGCTGTTCTCAGCATCAGAAATGAGGAGGAAGAAGGAAAAAACCGTTTAATAACATATCTCATGCTTATTTCATCAATGTAACATGATGATGTCATAATTCTCAATTTTCGGATTTTTGGCAGATTTCTGCCCAAACTTTGCAAAATCATAACTAATTCTAGAAAAATAGAAATGAGGGGATTATAAATCCAAATGAAAGGTATTTAAGTCCTATTTATAGGAAAAATATTTATAAATACTAGAAATCACCACACAGTTCCAGAATTACACAAATTTCATCGCTGCCCCAAAACAGAGTCCATTTTCGACCTCAAACTTTGGACAGTAATATCTCCCAGTTCCCAACATGAAATGGCAGAAATTATATGTCCATTTTAAAGCTTGGGATGTGAAAGTTAAGACTGGAAAGGTTCATAATTTTCTGACATCATTTGCCTAGTAAACATATCCACACGAGAAGACTGCCCAGACAGAATTCACACTGGACAGCGTCTCCAGTTTTGCAACCAATGTGTCCAATCCAATTCCAATGATTAAATACCACAATATGACACCATTTCCATCACAATACCCCATTCAATTCTTCCCTCTATTCTAAGTCAATTTGGATGTTAATCCATAATTGAACTCAAATACAGGGTTTCAGCGCTGCTCACAACACACACGAATCATATTCGAGTGCCAAATCACATCATATTCTCCAAAAGGGTCCATTTATCACTAATCACATCCATTTTTGGAGTCATCATCCCTTAATCACAATTTGGGATCTTACTAAACTGGGGCCTAGCAATCCACTTATTTCAGGCTTATTCTCTAGCCTCAAGTCTTAAAAATTCGGGATATTACAATGAGGGCTCCTGTAATACTCCAAATCTTGGGACTAGAGGCTAGAGAATAAGTCTAAACAAAGTAGGCTGCTAAGCCTTTTTTATTAATGGTTGAATAAGAAATAGAATGAATTTTAGAAACCGCACTCTAAATAAAATATGAATTTCAGTGTGAATTAGTTGAAAGAAAGTACTCGATTCCTTTAGGATGTGTCTGAATGACATAAAACCTAACTCGAACCCAAAGGAATAGGGAAGTAGTGTAATATCCCAAAATATACTCAAGGGCTACATGTATAGAATAGATAGCAGGATTAATGACAGAATTACTATTGGAAAATTTGGTATGACTTTAGTTTCGATTAGCTAGAGGTAATTACCTAGTTTTTTTGCCAAAAGTCATAAATGACCACAAACATAATTTGGACATAAGATTTAATTAATTTTTGCTTACCTTGCCATATGAAAAGATGCCTAAACAAAAGGAAAGGAAGAGAGAAAATGCAATTGAAGCCATCTTGATCCATTTGAAAAGTCAAAACATCAAGTTGGAAATTTTGACAAAAAAGCAAAAAGGCTAGGCCAACCAAATTGTCACCTTTAAGGGACATATATTTTGGCCAATAGAAGAGGAAAGAAGGGATGAAGATTTAATTATCCAAGACACCTTTTTGTACATGCAAATTTTGGTTGAAAAGTAGAGAAAGAAGAAAGAAGGCAATAGGCAATAGTCAAAACCAATTTTCCACCATTCCATCTATGAATGTTGTCCAAGGCACCAAGAGAGAGAAGAGAGTATAATTAATTGCTATCTTGACCTTTTACTCAAAGAAAGATGGTCAAAGGCATACCAAAAGGAAGAAGGAGATAAGTCAAACAAACTCCTCCCTATTTGTCAATATTTACGACTATGAAGAAGCAAGAAGAGTGAATGGATTAAAGCAATTAATTCTTCATCAATTATCTAAGGAAAATTCAGCCAAGTGAGAAAGAGGTAGGAAAGAGAAAAGTTAACCAAATTGGATTAACTACACATTAGAAATTACCATAAGATTTTACTAGGAAAGAACAAATATGGACCACATATTTTCCTCTTCCTTTTGTCCAACTTTTTGGCTAGGTTTTTAAGTAATTAGGGAAGGGAAAAACTGATAATTATTCACACTCTCTCATTCTCCAAGTGTGCTAGCTGAAGCACGAAAAGAGCAAGTGAGGAAACAAGTTTTAGGTAAGGGTTTCAACTTGTATTTTCACCTTCTAAACCTCATCTTTGGCTCAAGTATCTTTCATAAACATTGTTCCTCTTAAGGAGAGCTTTATTTCAATGATTTTATACTTTGGAGAGGAGGTGTTTTGAGACTTTTTGCAAGAGAAAAAGTTGTAGAATCAAAGAAAGGAGCTAAGGAGGAGCAAGATTTGAGTATTAGCTTCAGTTTGATCTAATGGTTGTGTTAGTTGAATGGTAATTTTTCATGTGTAATTCTACCCTAATTTTGGCCAAGTAAGGGTTTTGAGGAGTCATGGTGATTTAATTTCCCATAAGGGGTTGTACGTAACAATTATAAACAATGTAGCCGCACATGGCTACTAGGGTGTATAAACCCGTACACTGAAACTCAAACATCTTTTTCATCCTTGTTCCACCACTACATTCCTTCCGTGTAGTTCTCTTCTCTGCTTTCAGTACGCCTCTTGTTTTCACCTGACTAAATTGTTGGTAGGGAGGGTGAGATTCGAAAGAATCTATATCCTATAATTCCAAATTTAGGATAAATGAGGTATCACTTATTCATAAATCACTCTATATTCAATGTGTTGGTTATCTTAACTCAAAATCACAGTTTAACTGTTTTACCGTTTAGAACCCCGTATAAGCCCCTTATACCTGGTCCAACTGTACTTTCCCAAAAATTATAACACAAGCTATTCCTACATAATTTTACATGTAGAATCCATTTTGACCTCAATTTGGTCAAATTCAGTGCCAAATTATGAAAATCACCTTATAGCCCCTAACTTAGGATTTTCAAGGGTATTTTGACACTTTACATTCTAGGCCTCTTCTCATAATGTGATCTGTAATCCCCTTCGATAATCAGGCCGAGATTAGTGTTTGAACGCGTTTAATAATTGAATAAGAGATCCTGAGTAAATAAAAATTTTTTAAAACACTTGTACAAATAGATCTCCGTTCATTAATTTATACAATTACTAGGCCTATTCGGTTTGTCACATTTATAATATTAGAGTATCAGCACAATTCCCGACGTTCACCCAGGATAATAACATTAATCTAACAGTTTATACAATGCATCATTGCCCATCTCAATATCCATACCAGGGATTACACAAAACTATAATACTATAAATCTATTCAATATATACATTTGTCCAAAATGATAACCAGTTCAGTATAAAACCAAAATATCTAACTAAGACTACCGTTGGCAGTCCTAATCGTCTATTGTCACTTGCTTGCTCTTCGATCTACTTGCCCTGTCTAAAAATGTTATTTGGAAAGAATGAGATTCTAGAGAATCCCAGTAGCAATAGTTTACGTATATGATGCATATATACAAAGCAAGTAAACATATATCATAATGTAGCAATCAATATTCGAGACTGAACTTTTGCCACATTCTCTTCACTATATACGAGGTTGGGCTTACGCCACGCCCCTTCACTTTATTTGTATTCAAGTCTAGGCTTTCGCCACGTCCCCTCACTATATCTGTAATCAAGGCCAGGCTTTCACCATGTCCTTTCACTGTAACTGTATTCAATGACTAATGCAAACAAGCAATGCAATATACATGATAGAGGATAAAGTGTCACTACCTTGTTCTTTCCGTTCTTGTTCAGGCGTATGCCTTCTATGTTCCCGGCAAATATTAAATCCTATAATCATTAAGGACGATAAGTTATTACTTATTCCAATACTCAAATGACTTCAAAACACTTAGTTTTGGTTATCATTAAAGTCCCTTAAGTAGCTATGAAAGTCTCTAACAATCGCCTAAGAGGATTGGGAAGTACTAGGTTGGAAATCACTTTTTAAAATCACAAGGTGCTGAAAACAGGGGTTGGCTTCAGCCAAGAAACCTCTGGCTGTGGCCAAAAATAGCACAGAAAGTTTTTGGCTGCAGCCAAGAATTTCTGGCTGCGGCCAGAAACAGCATACAAAGTTTCTGTCTGCAGCCAGGAAAATTCTGTTTCTTTGCTGAATTTCAAAAAATCATAACTAATTCTAAAAAAATTGAAATGAGGTGATCCTAAAGCCCATTAAATGATATTTAAGTGCTATTTACTAGAAAAATATGGACCATTACCATAAATCATCCCACAAATACATAATTTAAGAAATGTCCACACTGTTCCAGAATTGTTCCCAGATTTAAAATCAAACTTTGGACAGTCATAACTCCTAGCCTAAAAATCGAAATGACATGAAATATATGTCCATTTTAAATCTTGGCAAGTGAAATTTAAGACCGGAAATTTTTCATAATTTTCCACCACCATTTGCTATTTTAAAACGTCCATGCAAGATCACTGCCAGAACAGAGTTTCTTACTAACCAAAACTTGTCACTTTCAAAACCAAGTTCCCAATGGTTAAAAATTTACATTTGACACTTCACCCATACAATTTTCCACAAGGAAAAAAATGGGAACCTCAAAATGACCAAAATCCTACTCCATTATCATGCATTGGTTTTAGGCAACACAAACATCAAAATTCCAAACTCATCCAAACATACCATTTCAATCACCAATCAATTCTATCTATTCCTAACTTCCCACAAGACACCATTTCCATGCCAATAACATACCAAACACCACAATACCCTAATTTCTGAAAATAGGGTTACATTCCCAAAAATTCCAACTTAACCAAATGACCACAAAACTTATATCAAAATGCTCAACTTACTCACCTCTTTAACTTTCCCAAAGGAGTTCCTTGGTTCAACAAACTCTATATTTCCTTGAGAGCTAAAATCACCATCAATGGAAAATCTAAAACCATAGAATTGAAGCTCTCAACACAAGGAGCAAGATTAAAGAAGAGAGTTTTTCCATTAGGGGTCATTAAGATGGTCAAATAGCTCACCTATTTCACCAAGTTCTTCCTCCTTCTTGGGTAGCCATGGAAGCACGCATGAGAGAGGGAGAGGAGAGATGAAGAGTGATGATGAAGATGAAGTTGAGGGCAGAAATTCTGCCTTCCCTTGTTTCATACGTATAAAAGAGAGGGGGAGAGAGACAATGAGAGATTGAGTGTATGGAGGGAGATAGAATAATAACTCTTTGACTCCCATACTCCATTCAACTAAATACAAGGGAAGAGCGAGAGAGAAAAATCATTGCACCATGCTCTTGACTTCTCCAAACACTCCACTATCAAGTAAGCTTGCCACTTGTCACTCCCTTATACAATCTCCTCCTAATTAATCCTCCACTTAGTTATACTAACCAATTCCATTAACCCATTGGCTACATATCTCATTTCTCCTTAGTTAGTAATTAATTTCCCCATTAATCACCAACTTAAAGCCAATAATTCCATTCTTTAAATTTTCCATCAATTAAGACATATAAATTAATATTGTTACCAATATACATTAATTCCACTTTAATCCGATAATTATCCTCAATAATTATCATTAGCCCTTAATCAAAAATTGAGGCGTTACATGATCAACATAAACCCTACTCAATTTTTCCTTCTGCATACAATGGAATCATAAAAAACACCAAAATCCAGTCCAAACACAGTGAAAAACAGTTTTGTATGAAAACCATCATAATTTGGGAAAATTGGAGTTTCTTGATTCCAATCAACAAAATACCTTCTTTACATATTGAATCACTTATTTAACCACTTAAACACCTTTTGATCATGATTAATGGAAAATTAGGCAGCAGCTCCCCTTAAGGTTTTGTCTTCCTAGAATCAAAAAACCAAGAACAACATCAACAACAAGCATAAATCATCAAGATAGACAAGCTTTCAAGTTTACCTTGATTTCCTTAACTTTTGTTCTTGCTAGGAGTCTCAAAACACCTCCTCTTAAAATTCTAAACCATAGAAATGAAGCTTTTATCAATGAGAACATGTTCATGAAGACACTTTATCCTAAAAATGGAGTTTTGATAGAGAAAATGGCTCAAGAACACATACCTTCAACCCTTGCTCCTATGCTCTTCACTGTCATTAGTTTCTCTATCTTTTTTCTCTTTCCTGCTGGCTTGAATGGATGAGAGTGAGGGAATTATGGTTATTAATATTTTCTCTCTCTTCTTTGGCCTTTTATCCTACTTAAAATGAGTGAGACTGAGAATATGTGTGCTCATTAAATATCTACTCCATCTCTCACTCTCTTTTGGCTTCTTGACTGACTCCAAGCATAAAAGGTGAGGTTATATACATTTAATCTCTTCCTTTTCTTTATGTTAGCCAAAATTATTGACTAAGAGGAAGAATTGTTTACTTAATTCTCTTCCTTTCTCTTTTGTGATTTGGATGTCCAAACATAAATAGAGTGAGTGAATTTGACTAAGTCTTGCCTTTTTACATGTGTGTGTGGCATGTTGACTAGACCTCCTCTCCTTCTCTTGAATTTGGACGTCAATAAAAGGCTTTTAGATGAGTTAGGCTTCTTAATTAAGCCATTTTCACCTCTTTAAAGTATATATTAATTACAATTTATGACATGTACTTTGACTTTTCAACTCTTCATTTACTTGGCCACGAATGTTCCAACCTTTGGCATATTTCTCACAATTATTCCTTTCCCTTTTTGCTCCCTTATTTAGATGTCCCACATTATGAAGGAAGGGAAAAATATAGACTATGGATTAAATCTAGCCAAATGACTATTTTGCCCATACATTTTTACCAATTTCGCACATAGACTAAAAACTGGTGGAGTTTTCACTCAAGTTTTAAAAATCATAACTTTATTTATAGACATTGAATTGGAGTGATTCTAAAGGTTATAAAACCCTTATTGAGCTTAGTTTCAATGAAATATAGCCTTTAGCCAATTAGAAGCTGAAAATTCCCATATTTTAAATTTTTGGATGTTGTTTCAGAAAGTGGATAGTTTTTCTGTTTTAACTTCAAAAATTCATAACTCTTTGTACACAGCTCCAAAATTACCCATGACCTATCAAATTGATGCTTAGGATGTGTCAACTTTAAGCCTATAAAAGTTAAAAATTTTTGGACTCCATTTACGTATTTAAAAATGTCACCCAACAAAACTGCTACATAGGGAAACTCACAGGTAGCAAATTCAAGTGTTCACAATTTGTATTCTAAACATACTCATGTTGTGTGAGACCACCAATTGCCTTGTTTTGTCATTTCATGTTCTCTTTAATTCACTATTTTATTCCCTTAAATATAAGAAATTTTGGTGACCGAAATTCAAGATGTTCCAATAAAGGGGCAGTAATATAAGGTATTACATTTTATGGTATCAGAGCAGAGGTTTTGGCATTTGGCTAGTATGCTTAGCTGCTGTGAATAGGTATGCTGATATCTTGATAGTGATCCTGTAACTAGAAAGAAATATGGGTGATGGTCAAACCCAGAGGAATAGGATTTTTCCTTGACTACTGATTGGTATACTAGTTTAGAGGAAGGGATAGAGTTGTATATAGAGAACGAGACAGAGCAGTAGTGATGTATACCAAGTAGAAAAGGGTATGAGCTCTGGAGAATATGATGCCGAGCTATCTTATGATCTAGATACCAATAGAACTCCATGGATAAGCGTCCTTGGGTGAGAGCAATCCCGGGATGGGTGACCCACTGGGAGATTCCCTGAAAATTTGAAACCTCTTGATTAAATGCTCGAGTGCCTTGAGGTATGAAATATGATGATTCTTAGGGATGCCATGAAAATGTTAGAATAAACATATTAAAGATTTAGGATAGGCTTGAATACGATCTAAACTAAAATAGTGGTTAGGTCAAAATTTGATTATGGTTGCACTATGGTTCTGATACATGAAAGTATGAACCTTATGAGTAATGCTAAATTGTCAGTAATGCTTAGGGGAAATATTTGAGGATATTACCTGAATGTTATGAGAATAGAATAGAAGGAATGAATTATGATGATCTTAGCATGCTTATTGGGTATGACTGAGGTTCTAGAATTAGGTTGATGAACCTAAAAGTTGGATAGACATCCAGAAGGTTACTACCAACTGAGCTATGACCTAAGAATCAAATAATAGTTGAATTGACTCTTTAGGAATTTGAATTGATTTGAATGAATTGAAGTACTAGAATATGGTACAAATGAGAATGAGGTTTCCAAAGGTTGCTAGCTGCTCATCAAGAATAGGGAAAGATTTTAATCATTGAATATTTCCTTAGAAAGAATGAATGAAAGTTTGTTCCCCGATGGAACAGCGTGATAGGAAGTTGAGAAAGAGAAATTCCTAGCGCTGTGGTAAGGGACAGTTGTCCTTGAATTTACCCAACTTTATGCTACTTGTATATCTGGTATTGGCGCTTGTATGCATATTGGATTGAACACTTTATATTATCTGCATATCTGGTATTGGTACTTATATGCATATCGTGAATTATGAATACCCAACGCTAGGAGTAGGGACCAGTGTGTCCTATGATTGCTAAACTTGACAGATTAGGTCTCGTGAATGAATGTGAATGCTTGAGAATGGATGGCTTTTTTTGCTTGCTTTGTGAAAATTACATAAGGGTATGAATGACATAAGTAGCAAGAGTGAATTTAGAATTAATGACCTTCTAGAATAGTTGTCTGGTTCATGTGTAATTTTGAAAATTGAACTTTGACCTGACCAATACACCTGTTGCATTTGTTAATAGAATGAAGTGAATTTTTGTAAGAACTAAATTTTGAACAGAATTTTTGACCAGTTTGTAGTGGTCATTTTTGAACTATGTTCTCTCAAAAGAAGGGATCCTTATAGGAACTAGAATAGTGGGAGCAGTACAGAGCTAGAAGAGGCCAGAAGCTATTGTAGAAAAACCCAGTTTGCTGGGTCTTACCAGATAAATTTAGAATTTTTCTTGAATCATTTTGCCACTCACTTGAAAGAAAGAATTGCCGAAAGAATTTCTTAAGTAGGATGATGTCTGTAATACCCCAAATTTTTAGACTTAAGGCTAGAGAATAAGCCTAAAATAAGTGGATTACTAAGCCCCGGTTTAGCAAGATCCCAAATTGTGATTAAGGATTAATGACTCCAAAAGTGGAGGTGATTAGTGATAAATGTGAAAGAGGCAAGCCTCACCTAAGAGGGGGGTGGTGAATAGGGTGATGTGATAAATATTTTGGTTAATGTGGTGATATAGTAATTGTTGTTGCTAGAGTAGAGTTGAGAAGATAAACACAGAGAATTATACTGGTTCGGCCTAAAAGCTAGGCCCACGTCTAGTCCTCAGAAATCAAGACCTATTGAGATTTTCACTATTCTTCCAAGATTCAGTGGGCTATCAGAACGCCACAAGACAACAACTGTCCTTGAAAGGACTACGAGTAGAAATACTAGAAATTTTTCTCCCCCTTACGACAAGTCTTATGTATAGAAAAACAAACCTATGACCTTTTTCTCTTGCTTACGTATACAAGTCTTATGAGCAGAAAGTCCTATTAGGAATTTTCTCACTACTTCTTTCGTAAGGAAATCTCCCCTCTCAAGGTCCCAGTACCTTGAGATCAAATGAAAATAGAATTTGAAGTGTATACAGACTCTCTTATAGAGTAAATATAATAAACATTGAAGAATGATATGAATACAAAGAAAATGTGAATAACAGAGACTCATGAATTTGCTTGTGTGAATTCTTGCACTTCGTTATATTTGATGGTCTCTGGAACTTTGTATTTATAGACATTTATTTTTGCCCATTTGAATAATGATCATTGTGGAGTAGGGCATGTTACTGTGGAACGACATGCGTACGTTTGAAATCTTTGAACGTGGTAGGTATGTGCTCGGATGGTCGTAATGATGCTATCTGCCATTGTTTGACTTCTTCTGTGTCTTTCTAATTCAAATGTTCAAACTCCTGTATCCCACTCATAATACATGTTAAATGATGTTAAATCATAATAATAAGTGAAAATATAATGAATAAATATCATTAAACCATATTCGGATTGAACGCTGTAAGACTGGTGCGTTTTGGCTTCTGGTAAAGTATCACTCGAGCACTGTGATGTCTCACTCGAGTGCAACACCATATCTTCAACTTTTGCTTCAATTTTACACTTGTACTTCCACATATTTTGAGAGAGTGCATTTTCACACTTGCGAGTGATGTGGGTCCTCACTTGAGCACTAATCCCCTTGCTCGAGTGCTACTTCATTTTACACTATGAGCCACATCTCTAGACAACACTCATACCCAATTTTATCAAGAGTGTGATTTTGCACTCCTAGGTGATGTGGGCTCTCACTCAAGCATACATACTCCTACTCGAGTGAGAAGAATATTCTTTTATAATATACTCTTGTCTTCAACACTAGCATCAAAATTGAGAGAGTTAGATTTCTCACTCGCGAGTGCTAATGTATCACTCGGGCACATCAACTCTCACTCGAGCATGCTTGTGCTTCTTTGTTCTGCATGACTCTCAGCCAAACACTCACAGTCCCTCACTTGCTAGTACTCGGTTGTAGGTATTACCATCACTCGAGTATAGAATCTGTGCTCGAGTGAAGTGTTGATATCTTGTTCTAACTTTGCTCTCTGTCAAACACTTTCAGTGCAACACTTTTATATGCTCGAGTGGAAAACTGCTTCATGGGAGAGTGTTGGTTATAGTGCTCAAGTGCATCAGTAAAATTGACAGTAATTGCTCTCTATCAAACACTTCTTGTCCAACACTTGCATAGGCTAGAGTGCAAAAGAGGTTTATGCTCGAGTATTAGCTCTGTTGCTCTAGTGCATCAGCAAAAACTGACAGCAGACTTCTCTAAACTTTGCCATATGCATTTGGTAACTTTGTAATCATTCTTTAGACTTGTAAAAACATACTTTGCACACAATTACCTTTTGTTATCATCAAAACTTGGAATCTAACAAAATGAACACTTTTGGAGAAGATGATATGAAATGTGATTTGTATGTGTTGTGAGCAATGCCAAAACCTTGTATTTAAGTTCAATTACAGATTAACATCTAAATTAACTTAAAATATAGGGAGGGCACCTATGATGGTTAAAAGGAAATATATGATGTGTTTGGTGGTGATTCAGTGAGAATTACCGTAATCAGGGGCAAAACGGTAAAGTTACTGACCAATTGGTTAGTTACCGAAGATGATACTCATTGGTAACTTCAAGATTAATGGTTGTGATTGATGTTTAGAGATTAAAAAGGGTGGAATCCCATGTGTGTGAGTTCATGTGAGATGGAACAAGATCTGACACATGGAACTTTTTAGACCCTTGGATCAAGTCAAATGTTCAAAGTTGCTTTTTCCACTTCCCTCTCTCTATTAGGTCGATTGTTATGCTTTTGAGGGGCCAAAAATCTGATTCTATTCTTCATCTTCATCTCTCTCTCTCTTCTCATCTCCATTTTCGTTGAGCTTGGGGAAGGAAAGAGAAAGAATAAGATGAGATTTGGTCTATTTGGTGTCCTCTAATGGTTAAATCCTCTTCACTAATCTTGATCATAGTGATGTAAGCTTTATTTCTATGGTTTTAGATTTTAGAAAGAAGGTGTTTGAGAACTTGAAGAATTTGGAAAGGGAAGGAATCAAGGAATAAGCTTGAGGAAGAGGAAGAGGTGAGTATTTAGAGCATTTTGACCTAAGTTTTGTGGTTATTGGATAAGTTTTGTGAATTTCAAATTTTGCCCTGATTTTTGTGGTAATTTCTAAATACATGAATTGTCATGTGTTTTGAGGTAGAATTGGTGTTTTATTATGTTATATGTTCTTTGGAATTGGTTTGAATTGGTTTGGAACTTTGGAAAGTAAAGAATTGCAATGTGAGTTTGAATTGTGACTTGTGTTGAAATGTTGTGATTATTGGTGAAACATGTCAATGGAATGTGAATTTGGTTGATTTGGTATTTCCAATGGATTTCTTGTGAAATTTTGTGTGAGAATGATGTTTGATATGAAAATTGGACCATTGGAAGCAAGTGTGCAAAATCTTGAATTTTGTCTTTTGAAACTCTGTTCTGGACTGTCTGCTTGTGTGGACGTGTTGAATGGGTAAATGGTCTCTAAAAATTTTGAAACTTTCCAATCTTAAATTTCACAGCCCAAGCTTGAAAATAGACATATAAATTGTGTCATATAGTTTTGTGAACTGGGAGTTATGGTTTTCCAAATTTTGACGTTAAAACTAGGTGTAAATCTGGAACAGCAAGGGAATTTCTTGTAATTCTGGACCTGTGTGGTGATTTCTGGTAATGGCTCATTTTTGCCTATGAAGAGGACTTAAAGAGCTTTCAATCGGCTTTAGGATCACCTCATTTTGATTTTTCTATAATTAGTTATGAATTTCTGAAGTTTTCTGGGGTACAGCCAAAAGTTCTTGGCTGCAGCGCAAAAGTTTGTGTGCGCGTTTTGGCCGCAGCCAGAAATTCTTGGTTGCAGCCAAAAACCTTCTATGCATATTTTTGCTGCAGCCAGAGGATTCTTGGCTGCAACTAACCCCCGTTTTCAGTACTTGGTGATTTTGAAAAGTGATTTCCAACCTAGTACGTCCCAATCCTTTCAAGCTTTTGTTGAGCTTATTATTAGACACTTAAGGGACTCAAATGACAACCAACTTTAAGTATTGTTGAAGTAAGGATTTGGATTAGAGATTGACCCTATGTCCTTGATTTAGTTACAGGGTTGGATCTTCACTCGGATTGCGAGTAGCTGATACTGAGTATACGTAGAAAGAATAAGTGTAGGGAACTTACCTCTTCTACATGTATTTGATAATTGTGGTAATGTATTGATGCATGTATTGCTTTGCTTGATTCTGTGAAATATATATGAATGATTGTAGCTCTGTTTCTATCTATGCTATGGCCATGAGTATGTTGTTGAAACATTGAGCACACAGATATGTCATTGTGTGAGTATGAGTTATGTATTGCAAGCATGTCATGCATTAAACACTTATCTTGCATGCATATTGGTATTTGTTTCCTACTAAGATTCTCTAGAATCTCACCCTTCCCTACCAACATTTTAGTCAGGGTAGGTGGATCGAGGTTGGAACAAGCAGCTAGGGGCGACAAGGACTCCCTTTTGGGTTATTTGAGTTTTGGTAGTTGGTTATCATGGTAGCTGGAATATTTGTATTTGATATGGATGTATATTTGATTATGTATGGAGATGAGATTTGTGTAATCCCCGTTTGAGGAATTGTAAAGGGTGAATGTGCCTTATGAATTCTTTGTAAAGGTATGAACCCGGGAGTTACCAGGATGATAGTGTTGTACACTATGATATTTATATAAATGTGATATTCTGCGTGATGTAATTGTATTCGAAATTGAATATGAGACTAGGTAAATTAGATTTCAAAACTTATTTGTGAAAACCTTATTGTGAAGATGAAAATTTAAATAAGTTTTTTATTGGTCTTTTTTCATTTTAATCACGTATTTCTGATATAATTATGGACGGGGGTTACAATGTTTATGAGAGGATTTCATAGAGCTGAAAAAAGGGCTGAAACTCACACCAGTATTGAATATTCCTGATCCTAGAATGTGACCTTTGTGTGGTCTACAATGAAGCGACCAATATGGTTTGCAAAAAAAGAAGAAAGAAAGGATTGTGAAATGTCCTGGTAAAGTAGGATGGAATGGTGTCGTGTGCCTTAATAGTTGAAACCTTACTAGATGAATTGCCCCACTCATGAATTTGAGCAGGAAGTGATTACATTTTCTTTGAAAATGTAAAAGTACTATTTTTGTATGGTACGATTGTGAAAATGTATTGTGACTACAAGAATTTTGAATATTTAAAAAACAAGAAAATTGAATGAGACAATATAGATGGAAAGGAAAATCTATGACGTAGTTGTCATCACAGATGCTTTGAATTGAAAAGCAGTGTATTTGATGGTCATAAGGATATTGGAACCAAAATTGATAAAAGGGTTTAGAAATCTGAACTTGTAAAGTCATATAGTACTTGCTAGCTACAATGCTAGTCAAGATAAAAGAAGTCTGAGAAGTATAATTGAAGAAGCTCAAACGCAGGATAGGTGACCAAGGTCTATCAAAATAGAATAGAAGTAGAAATTGAATTGAATGAGAAAACCTCTAGAATTTGAGGTATCCTCTAGAACTTGGGTTATCCTTTAGAATTAGAGGTATGGAGAATTTGTGGTGTCCTCTAGAATTTAAGGTGTCATTAGAATGTAGAAAGACAGAAATGAAATCCATGCTATAGTAGTCCTTTCAAAGTAATATTAAGAATCAAATCAGCAGCAAATTTCGAAGAGGAAATTTATTGAATAGGGGGAGAATTGTGATACCCCTAATTTTCAGAAGAGGCTAGAGAATAAGCCTGAATAAAGTAGGCTACTAAGCCTATTTTAGTAAGGGTCTTGGGAATGAATAAGAAATTGAATGAATTTTAGAAACCACATTCTGAATAAAGTATGAATTTCGATGCAAATTAGCTGAAAGAAAATGCCTGATTCCTTTAGGATGTGTCTGAATGACATGAAATGGGAAGTAGTGTAATATCCTAAAATGTACTCAAGGGTTACATGTACAGAATGGATAGTGGGATTAATGACATAACTACCCCTGGAAATTTTGCTATGACTTTAGTTTTGATTAGCTAGAGGTAATTACCTAGTTTTTCGTCTAAAGTCATAAATGACTGAAAACATAATTTGGACATAAGATTCAATTAATTTTTTATTACCTTTCCATATGAAAAGACGCCTAAACACAAGGAACAAAAGAGAGAAAATTCAATCGAAGCCAACTTGAATCCGTTTGAAATGTCAAAACTTCAAGTTGGAATTTTTAACCATAAAGCAAGTGAAATATAAAAGGCTTGGCCAACCAAATGGTCACCTTTAAAGGACATATATTTAAGTCAATAGAAGAGGAAAGAAGGGATGAAGATTTAATTATCCAAGACACCTTTTTGGACATACAAATTTTGGTTGAAAAATCAAAAAAGAAAAAAGAAGGCAATAGGCAATAGTCAAAACCAATTTTCCATCTTTCCATCTATGAATGTTGTCCAAGGTACCAAGAGAGATAAGAGGGTATAATTAATTGCTATCTTGGCCTTTTACTCAAAGAAAGATGGTCAAAGGCATACCAAGAGGAAGAAGAAGATAAGTAAACAAACCTTTTCTTCTTTGTCAATATTTTCGGCTAACAAGAAGCAACAAGAGTGAATGGATTAAAGTAATTAATTCTTCATAAATTATCTAAGCAAAATTCAGCCAAGTGAGAAAGAGGTAGGAAAGAGAAAAGATAACCAAATTAGATTAACTACATATTAGAAATTACCAAAGCATTTTACCAAGAACGAACTATTAGATCTCATGTTTTGATGATAACAAAGAATGGTATGAAAAAGATTTGATTAATAAATAAGTTTGAACAAAGTAATAACAGGGAAAAGCATCACTTGAAGTAAGCTTTGGAGTAATGAAGAAAGGGTAAGAGAAAAAGCTGAGAAACTTGATCAGAAGTTTTCTAAGGCATTACTCGAGTATGTACTCGAGTAAAGGAACAAAAACTTGAAGTAATCAGAGACACCTTCGAGTAACCTGCCAATGTTACTCGAGTAAGTACTCAAGTAATAGTGTAAATGATTTCAAGTTGCTCTCGGCCTGCCAATGTTACTCGAGTAGATACTCGAGTAACCAGGTGTAACCCCCTCCGTAATTATATTTGAAATACGCGATTAAAATGAAATAGAGACCAATAATAATCAAATAACATTTACTAACCCATCACATGACGGGGTTTTCACGAATACTTTTTGAAATCATTTATAAACTTGGTCTCATATTCACATTTCGAATACAATTACTATGCGAAGATAAATCACATTCATATAAATATCAGAGTGCACAACTTAATCATCCCAGCAATCCCGGGTACATACCTTCGCTAAAGATACACAGGGCAAAATTGCCCATTACAATTCTTTAAATGGGGATTACACAATCTCATCTCGAAAGAGTCCTAGCTGCTTCCTCCACAAGCCACTTGCCCTGTCTAAATTGTTGGTAGGGGAGGGTGAGATTCGAGAGAATCTCAGTAGGAAACAGATACCATAATGCATGCATGATAGATGCTATGTGTATGACATGTTAGCTTTATCTAGATGCATGCCACATAATGACATTTCTGTATGCTCAATGTTTCATGTAACAAAACTATGGCCACAGCAAAACAGAAACAGA
Source organism: Inga oerstediana (assembly GCA_963210345.1). NCBI lineage: Eukaryota > Viridiplantae > Streptophyta > Magnoliopsida > Fabales > Fabaceae > Inga > Inga oerstediana. Next base: position 36,666,614 of record OY723410.1, on the reverse strand, counting down.
GCTTTATTTATTCAAATATGCTCTACACAATCAAGTAAAGAAATCACATACATCACTACACAAGCAAAGATATCAAATACATGCAAGTAAGGTAAGTCCCCTACCTCCAGTCTTTTCTCCTCGATTTGCGTGCCAGCAACTCGGGGCTTCACATTCGATCCTACAATGTCAAATATACTATTTAGACACTTCCATAGTGTTTCTGGGGGTTATATGAGGCTATATTGAAAATTTACTAAAATACCCCTGGGGACCCGGCCCGGCCCCACCGTTCCCGGTCCGACTGTACTTTTCTTGAAATTTTAACATGGGCTATTCTAATATATTTTCGCCCAAGGAATCCATTTCCAGACTCGGAATTATCAAATTCAATTTCAATTTACAAATTTACCCTTGGCAGCCCCACTTTAAGGGTTTTAAGGGCGTTTTTGTAATTATGCTTTTTCGGCCTTTTCCGAAAAAGTGACCAACTGTAACCCCACCTAATTTTCACTCCTGAACTGAATGGAATCATCAAATCATTGAAAATCCATCTTTAAACCCTCCAAACTAGGCTTGGTCTCAATCTAATTTCATCCCCAAAATCACCTTTTTAGCTTAGTGTGTCTTCATTAATCTTTCTCCTCTCATGAAGAACAAAATTTCTACATTTTTATTTTCTTGAAAAGAGGAGTTTGGTGTTGTCTAGGTGGTGTTGAAGTTGGGAGAATCAAGAAAGAGTTGTAGCAAAGAATAGAGGTAAGCATAAGCTTTGACTTGAATATAGTATCTTGAAATTTGGTTAAGTTTTCATGAGATTAGTATGCTGCCCTATTTTTGTTAAGAGCTAATCTTAGGGTTTTGATGATCTTGTGAACATGAACATGATGTTAGAAGAGGTGTAAGCATGGTAGGAATGAAGTAGAGTAAGTTTTGTGAATTGAAATTACAAGCTCACGTTGTTGTGGCCTAAGGTGTAACATCCAGAATTTTGGTTACCAAAATTCCTATATTTAAGGGAATAAAATGGTGAATTAAAGAGCACATCGAATGACAAAACAGGCAAATAGAGGTCACACACAACATTATGATGTGGAAACCCAAGTTGTACAAGTTGATGTTTGCTACTGGTGAATTTTCCTGTATAGCAGTCTTGTTGTGTAACATTTTTAAATAGGCAAATGATGTTCAAAAATTGTAAAATTTCACTGGATGAAATTAGACATCCTAAGCTTTTATTTGATAGTCAATGGGTAATTTTTGGAGGTATACACAAAGAGTTATGAATTTTTGAAGTTTACCCAGTGAAATTGGAAAGTTTCTGGAATAACATCTAAAGATTTGAATTATGGGAATGTTCAGCTTCCAATTGGCTAAAGGATATATTTTTCCTTCAAACTAGACTCAATAAGGGGTTCATAGCCTTTGGAATCACTCCAATTTAAGTTCTACAGATTTGTTATGATTTTTCAAAGTTTGAGCAGAAAATCTGCCTGAATTTCCAATTAATCCAACAACGAAGAAAATAATGTGATGGAAATTTTGAAATTGAGATAAATGGGAAAAGCCATTTAGGCTAATTGAAGGACCCTCCTAGGTGTTATTTTAGATGGACCAAGTGAGGGAAATATTAGTTAATGTTATTAAGCTTTATAACAAGATTACATGGAGATAAGTCCATGTACACAAAAGTCAAACTTTTAGAATTTTGGTAATTAAGTAAAATAGAGTAAAATTGGATATTTTATAAAAAGCATTCCTCTTCCTCTTCCCTACCATTTCACATCAGCCATGAGTGCTCAAGAGAGGGAGAGTGAGCTTTGATTTCTAGAGAGAAGGAGGAGCAATTTTGCCAGGTAAGCCTAATTTCTTCTGTGAATTAGCTCCTAACTTGTGGAATTCTTCTTCTAAGCTTCTCTTTTATGTGATTCAAGGTGTTTGAAGCAAAGAATTTTAGTGTTGTTGGAGCTAGGGTTTCATCTAATAAGGGAAAAGACAGAAGGAAGCCAAGGTGGCTTCCTAATCTTCAATTTTTGGTTATTCTAGCTGTTGTGGTTAGTTTAATCAGTGAATTTCTGTTGGATTTACTGTGATTGTAAATTTGAGAAAATGTTCAACCCTAAATGTTATGCTGCCCAAATTGAGTCTAAATGGTGTTTATAACATAATTAAATAGTTAATAAAGTGATTGGAGAAGAAAGAAGCAAGTCTACAGACTCAGAATTGGAAAACCCTAATTTTTCTCCAAGAATCTTGGGTTTTTACCATCTCTAGTTCAGGGGGTTAGAGTTGGATTTTTGATGATATGATGATTCCATTACGCTTAGGAGGGAAAATTAGGTGGGGTTATAGTTTACCACTTTCTAAAAAAGCCTTAAAAAGCATAATGACCAAAACACCCTTGAAACCCTAAGTTAGGGACTACCAAGGGTATTTTTGTGATTTACCATTGTTTGTGCTTTCATTAATTGACATGGTTTGTTGGGAAGGGGCAGTCTGCCAGGAAGGGCCAGTCTGCCAGGAAAGGGCAGCTAGTGCTGTAAGTTCGCTCTTACCTGGTTGTTGAGTAAAAATCCAATCAAGGTACATGGATAGTGGTAGTTCAGCCTTATCCCATGTATACATGTCTTTATATTATTTATTAATTGGTGCATTCATAGTGCATAACAAATTGACTTTCAACATTTTACATGAACAGTTGTTTGTTGCTACTGGGATTCCTTAGAATCTCATCCTTTTTCATAAATGATAATGTGGCAGTGAGAACTAGTGGATCCAAAGGCAAGGTGATAGACATAAGAAACTGATGGCACAGATCCCATGATGGAAGTTAGTGGTTATATGTAGTCTACTTTTTTGAATATTTTTAAGAATTTTGTAAATATTATCAAACCCTACAGGGAAAATATGTGATGTAATCAAGTACATTGGATCAATATATCAGTATATTTATGCTATTCTTGTGTTGCTCACTGAACTTACCGCAAGCACTCTGAAAAATGTGAAAATAAGATAAGGGTAGGACATAAAGGATATTTCAGCCAAGAACAAGGCTAGAAGTTGGATTGATATTTTGTTGATTTTTAGGTTTCCAATGGGTTTAGAATGAAAAAGTTTTAGACGAAAAAGATAAGGAAGCATTAGAATTGAAAATAGAATTTGTGCCTAAAAAACCTAATGATTCAGCCCTAGTTGGTTTATAGGGAAGGAATTGGATTTTGCCAAATTTGAGGTTGGAAATAGATTCCACATACAAAATTATGTAGGAATAGCTTGTAGAAACAATTTTAGAAGGGTTGGATTGAAAGCCCAAAAATTGGAGTTAAGGTTGTTTGAGAATTGATGTTGCCAAATTTTTTCTAGGGAGTTAAGTTGCTTGAGGTTTGATTTTGGTTAGTCAAACCTCATCCAATGATTGTGAAATTTTACAGGTCAATATTAAACAACCAAAGCTTCAAAATGAGGCATAAATGCATTAATTGGATTAGTAGATTGTAAATTATGAATTTTTAAAGTTTAGGTATCAAAACTGGAAGGAATTCTAAGGCAGTGAAGTTGGTTATGGATCTTGGAATTTAGATCCTTTAATTGACATTGGTTGATATTTTTCTTATACAGGGAACTTAAAGAGCTTCACATAAAACTTGAACCACCTCATTTGGAGTTTTCTAGCTTAAGATATGAATTTTCAAAGTTGCCTAATGAAATCTGGCAGATTAGGGTTGATTCTAGAATTTTCAATTTTTAAAGGAAATTTTGATTAAGAAGAACATGAGGATTAAAAGCATGATTTAGAGACTAGTGTGACCACATTGAACACCCAAGTTACAAGGGAGGAGAAACATATAACATGCATTTTTATAGCTTGTTAGGAATAATCCTTAGTACTTTGATTATGAGTTATAGGTGATAGAAGAAACCAAAGAAGTGGATCACCCCATGTAATATCCCAAAATGTACTCAAGGGCTAAATTTACTAAATAGATAGTGAAATTAATGACAAATTTGTCCCTTGAAATTGTACAATGACTTTAAAGCCAACTAGCTATTGGAAATTACCTAGTTTTTCACTTAAAGTCAGAAATGAACAAAAACCTAATTTGAACACAAGAAAAAGAGCAAGTGGCACCATTAAGGTGGAAGCAAAGAGAAAAAAAAGACTTACTGGTACAATAATTAATTTTGCCATGATCAAGGGTAAAAGAGTCAATTGCCACTTGATCTTGAGGTTAAAATTGGAAGACAAAGGGAAGGGCAAATATTTGCTCTTCAAAAGTAAGAAGTAATCATGAAATCAAAAAGCAAATTAACCATCCTTACACAAGGGTTAAATTTTGGTCAAAACAAAGGCAAAGGAGGAAGAAAAGTTTGGTCCATTGGTCAATAAGTCAACAAATTTTCCAACTTGGGAATTAATTGAATAATGGCAAGATAAAGTAAAGTAATTGGGTCAACAATTCCTCTCCATTTGGGTAGCAAATTTTTGACCAAGGAGAAGAGGAAATAGGAAAGAAAAGCCAACTAACTCAAATTAACCAACCATAGTTAATTAACTTGGCTGATACAAGAAGAGTCATTTTTGGACCACATATTTTTCTTTTTCCCTTGGTCAATTTTTGGCCAAGTGAGTAAAGGCAAAGGAAGAAAAAAATCAGAATATCACACTTTCTCTCACTCTCACAATTTGGCCAAGAGCTAAAGGAAAGAGAAAAAAAGACACAAGAAAGGTAACCACTTCTAGCTCACTTTTCACCTTCATATTCTCTTTTTTGGCTCAAATGATCTTCATGAAACTTGTTCTCCTCTCTAAGAGTTTTATTTCTATGGTTTTTTTTTTGAAGAGGACGTGTTTAGAGTCATCTTGTAAGTGTCAAAGGTGGAGAATCAAAGAAAGAGCCTAAGAAAGAGCAAAAGGCGAGCAAGAGCTCTATTTTGATCTAGGTATTGTCTTGTTTGGTGGAATTTTTGGGGCTTGTTCTTGCTACCCTAATTTTAGTGAAGTAGGTTTATTAGGGTTTCATGGTGTTTTGTTCATGTATATGTGATTATAAGATGTTTTGGAAGCATATGAACTAAGTTTCGTGGTTAAATGGTGAATTGTTGAGTGGAACCTTCATTTTTGGTCTGAATAGGGCATCAAGAAGGGATATGAATTTGATCAATTTGATGTTACCATTGTGTTCTACATGAAAATCTATGAGGGTATATACCCTGATTATAAATTTAGATAGTTGGAACATAATTTGTAAAATTGGAATTTGCTGCTAATTAGGGTTTTCTACGTGGTAGTTTGTTTGCATTGTGTTTTTGAGTAACTTAACAATGTCCAATGACTATGATCTTTTTAAGAATAAAAGTAGACATATCAAGCTTTAATTTGATATGTGATTCATGTTATTTAGATCTATACACTAAGAGTTATGTATTTTTAAAGTTAGCCAAGTAAAACTGGCATGTTTCTGTGACAATGTCCAATAAATTGTAATTCTGGAATGTAGTGTGTCCAATTGGCTAAGGGCAATATTGTTTCTTGAAAATAGACTTAATGAGGGTCACATAACCTTTAGAATCACTACAATTGGACATTGGTACAAAAAGATATGAATTTTCAAAGTTGGTTAAAAATTATGCCAACTTTTAGTTAATGTGCGAAATTAAGAAGGTAGTGGCAAAATGTAATTACCTTGAACTCTAAGGGTAGAAATAAGCACTTTAGGCTAATTTGACCACATTGATCCTTCATTTAACTTAGTTTACTAATCCTAATGGTAACCAACCTAAGTGTTTGAATTATGAAGAATTGGGATAAGTAGTAACTTGTCGTCTGTAAATTCTAATTTATGGGATTTGATATTTGCCCAGGACATGCAAGAGTCTGGGAACAAGAACAGGATTTGGAAAGGCCACCAGGTAGTAACTTATCCCTCACATGCTTTGTATTCTTTTACATGTTATTCTGCACGAGAAATATGAGATAGGCAGAATGACCTATTAAGCATTTAGTAACAAAAATGCAGAAGCCCACAGAATATCCAAATCTTTGAGAATGACAAACATGAGATAGGCAGAATGACCTATTAAGCATTTAGTAACAAAAATGTAGAAGCCCATAGAATATCCAACTCTTTGAGAATGAACTGTATGTCCTGAGAATTTGCATGCTGCATAGAATGAACTGAATATTGAATGTGTATTACTTATTGAACTGATGGTTTTCCAAACATGTTCTATGAATTTACACTTTATCTAAGTGATATCTATTACTACTAAGATTCTTTTAATTGTAATATTTTAAATTTTTATATCATCTAATTCACCCACCTCTTGGGTGAAATCGTTGATACTAATATTTGGTATCACAACCTACTCTTCTTCAGGTTTAACATCCTAAGAGGGATCCTATGACAAGTATGGGTGAAAGAATATTACCAGATGGTGTCTCCACTATTAGACCACCTAGCTTTAATGGAGAACACTTCTCCTTCTTGAAAGCAAAGTTTGGAGTGCTCATAATGGACACAGAATATGGCCTATGGCAAGTGATTCAAGATGGAGACTATGTGCCAATGATAATTGTGGATGATGTCACAGTTCTATGAACACCAGCAGTGTTTGATGATAGTGATAAGAAGCTTATAACCCTCAATATTAAGTCAATACTTATTATTCAAAGTGCCTTAAGTAAAAAAGAATGCTTCAGAATCTACACACTTCCTTTTGCCAAGGATATGTGGCAAGCCTTGGACATAGGCCATGAAGAAACCTTTGGAATTAGAGAAAACAAAGTAAACACTCTTATCACATAATACATTATGTTTAAAATGAAATAAGGAGAAATAATCGCTGAGTTTAAATTCAGGTACACTCATCTTGTAAATCTATTGGGTGCACTTGGGAAGTTTTAAGATCAAAGGTCTCAAGTAAGAAAAATACTCAACATTCTTTCAAAAGAATGGGAAGTAAGAGTCACAGTGATAGAAGAATCTAAGGGAGAATCAATGTTCTCAATAGCTTCATTAGTTGGAAGTCTTTCTGAATATAAAAGCAAGCTAAAATTCAAATGTGAATTAGATGAAATTGATGAAAAAAAAGAAGGGTATAGATCTAAATGCCATCAAGGAAGAGAAGGAGCAGAAAGATGAAGAAGAAATTAATGATGAGGAAATGGGCCTCTTGGCGAAACGATTCAAGAAATTTTATAAGAAAGGTCAAGGCTTCAAAAACTTCCACAAAGGAGGAACCAGCAATAGGAAAGAAATAAAAGAGTAAATCATCTGCTATGAATGTGGAAAGCCAAGACACATCAAATTTGAATGTTCAGAATACCTGAAGAATAAAGAGAAGAAAAGAAACAAATACTTTAAGAAGAAGGCATTTGTCTCTGTAAATTGGGTAGATAGCTCATTGGATGAAGAAAGCGATGGTGAAGAAGTTGCTAATATTTTCCTAGTAGCTCAAGAATCGGAGGATGAGGAGGCCGGTAAATGATTTAGTCCCTACTTATAATGAATTACATACTGAATATAATGCATTACATTTTGAGGATATGGAATGGTGGTGGATATGGATAAAGAGAATTTGAATCTCCTCATTGCACTGAAGATTATTTCTTCCACATTCCTTTATTGGCCGCCAAGAAAAGAAGCCAACAAATTGTAATCCCTATGGGCAAAGTGTGTGAAGTTCTTGGATTTATTTATTATAGATCTTGAAATTTGGAAAACATGGAGCCGCTAGCAAAGTTTTGAAAAAAAGACAATTTTGGAAACCTTTTCGAAAATGCAAACTAATCTACAAAAATTAGTTAGGGTTCGGGAGTTGATTGTGTATGGAGAAGGTATTAGGCACCCCACAACACCAATTCATAAGAATGGTTATCCTAAGTTAATTATCTAAAAATAAATATGGCCTTTTAAAATTTCATCATAATTACCAAAAAATAAAATATTTACAAAATAAAAAAATAGAAATAATTATTTACATTGTTGGACTTAACCTAGAATGAAAATTTAGGGTCTACATACCCTTTAGAGGGATCAAAGCCCACATAGTTCATTAGGAGTAGAAAGGTGTGGCTCTTGGTTGGTGTTTTTTAGAAAAAAGGTTTATTTAACTTGTTTAAGAATTTTTTTTTGGTTTTTTTTTATTTTTGTGAAAAAAAAAATTCTTTATTTTCTCATATGAAACCAAATTCATTTATTTCAAGAAAAGAACATCTCTTTTTCTAATTTTGAAACTTTTTATTTGTAAAAGAAAAAAAAAAAGTCAAGAGTTCATCAAGCCAACAAGGACAAACAAGGACATGATCATCATATTAACAAAGAGGTCTTGGATTGAGATCAAACCTCACATACATGCATATCATACAAAATAATTTCAAGAAGTGAAAAGCACATACCTTTTTATCCTTACAAGCTATTCAAACAAACAAGATGAGAAAACCACATGGGTTGATCAACACACAATTCATTGCATTTTCTTTTATCGATCTTATAAATCCCTTCAATTTTGATGAGCATATATTGGGGGCTAGAGATCAAATTCAGTGAAGCATATAAGAGTCACTAAGTGTGAGGACCTGTCAAAACAAAAAGGCTTTCTTGCAATACGACATGTTAGCATTAGAGGAGGGATCATGAAATCATTTCAACCATCAAAATATCACCATGAAAAAATGACCTGTTAGCGAAGTAATGGGTTCAAATGTAGCAATACAAATGGTTGGGAACACACTTGAGCATTCAATGAAGATGGAAGGAAACCAAACAAAAACACGGTTAGAGCTTGGTATGTTGATAAGTAAAATATTTGAATATTAATTTTCCTTTATATGATGATTTTGTGGATGATATTTGAGCTCAATTTAATAAGTTTGGGTGTAATTAATTAATAAATAATGATTTTGGCATGAAATAGAATTTCTTGAAAAATACTAAATTAGACTATCTTTCAGTTTTCAGACAGTATCTGGAGCTCTAGATGTCGGATTGTAACATTCTATATATGGATAAAAAGCTAAGAAAGAGCTTTACAACTTTTATGTTGAGACCAAAACCCAGTTCTATCTCTAATGGTTTTGAATTTGCTTGGAAGTTGAGAGCGGTAATCATCTAGTATTCCACCAACCATTCCATCTACCATCTCATCTTCCTTTTTCCCTACTGCTTCATCTACCACTTCATCTACTACTTCATCTACCACATTCCATCTAACACCTCATCTTCTTTTTCACCTACTACTTCATCTACCACTTTATCTACCACATTCCATTCCTCCCTATATATAGCCATCCTCTCCTTCACATTTTACACACCATTTCATATCCATTACTCTCCCCTCTTCTCCACTTACAACTATTTCATATCTATTACTCTCCTCTCTTCTCCACTTATACAACCATTTCATATCTATTAATTTCCTCACTTCTCTACTCACATACCATTATCTGAGAATTAATTTCATGCATTGTATTTGTTTCTTGCATGCCTCCTACATGGAAGGTTTTACCACATACATGGAAGGCTAGATTTTTCTGTTTTCATGCATCTTGTGGTTGTATTTTTTGAATCTTTAAGTTTATTGTAATGTTTATGAAGTTTTCAATTTATTTTATTGTTGTTTTTAATTTCATCATGAGCTAAATTTCCATTTTCTTAGGGTGATGACGTAGCTTACTAATGACAGATTGAATCTTAACTTATTAAATCTAGTTTGAATTTCTCCTTCATAATTGAGTTTTAATTATTATTCTTAGTGCTTTTGATTGATTTGCCATCTTTTGAATGATTTCAATATGCATGTTGAGACTGGAAGGAGATGCATGTATATATATCCAATAATTAAAACCATGACTTGGAAATGAAATAGGAATATATTCATATGAGTTGTGTAGTCTTACTGAGTTTCGTGAATCTTAATGTATAATTAATTGCTTAAATTCATATAGGAATATATTGAATTAGCAATTAATTATAGAATTGCTTGACCTTGGAAGAGGCTACTAATTAAATTAGGGAAACTCGACTGTCAATCATATGGAATAAATTGAGCTAGAATAGATAGGTGATTCAATTCAAAATTTGCTAAGTGAAATCTAATCCCTAGGACTTTTTTTCATAGTTGTTTCATATAATTTGCATTCATATTTACTCATCTTTTATTTCGTACTCTCAATCATCAACTAATCAATCGACTAAATAGAGTAAAAATTACTCATTTTGGTACTTAGTGATCAATCTTTGAGCGAACGATACTATACTCACTTCTATATTACTTGTTTATGACAGTGTACACTTGCACTTTCTAATAGACCATTTACACTCTAACATATGTAAGTGCCTTAATCTCATGGATATGTTCATTGGCAAGCATCTATACATGTCATGAAGAATAGTAGGTTATTCCAACAAATTTTTAATTCTCAAAACCCGTGATATAATAAGATGGAGAAATGGAATGAGAAATCAAATTAGCACTCTACCTTCCCTCCTTGCTCTCCTAAAATTCTTGTGTGTCTTGCCTCAACCCTTGCTCCCTTATTAATAGTCTCAAGGTAGGGTTTTCTTCATAAATGCTCTTTCAAACTTGACCCAATCACCATCAATGGACATTTTTTTTAATTTTAATTTTTTTAATTTTTTATTATTTTCCCTCAAGTAATTTCCTAATTTAAACCTATCAACATAAATGAGATATTTTTTTTTTAAATTTTTTTATTTATTTCCCTATATTTTCCCTATAAGTAGTTTCCTAATTTTTGTATTTTGCTCCCCTATGAATGAGAGAAATTTTTGTATTTTTTTAATATTTTTTCCTTTAATGAATGACATTGCTAATTTAGATCCCAATCATCATCAATAAGAGGAATTTTTTTATTTTCGTTTTTTGATTTTATTTTTTTTAATTTTCCCTTTAATGATGATTGCCAATTTAAACACCAATTATCATCAATGAGAGGATTTTATTATTTTCTCTCTATTTTTTTTAATTTTTCCCTTTAATGATGATTGCCAATTTAGACACCAATTAGCATCAATGAGAGGATTTTCATATATTTTTTTAAATTTTTTAAGTAGGGCCTGAACAAAATAGGATATTCACAGTTGCCCTTGTTTACTTGTTTCGTAGCTGAGAAAAGTGAGGTTCTCGTCTATGAAGCAAGTAAGGATAAGAACACATATTTTGTCCAGCTAAAAGAACAAGGTGCCCCCTTTGGAACCAAAGAGGGTTTGGACAAAATACAGTGCCCATGCACCTCTTTGCTTGGCTCATAGGGGAGGAGAATGCCGATGGAGCTAGATGATTGCATGGAGTGGAAGTGAAGCGCCTAATTATATAAGACATTGGTGGGTCGAAAAGAATTGTGCCAGTCATTACTAGGCTTTCAGAGTGCCTGTTGATACAGGGCTTTCAAAGAATGGTGCCTACCATTATAGGGCTTTAAAAGAATTATGCCAGTCGTTATTGGGCTTAAAGGGAGCCTGTCGGAACATGTCTTTGAAAGGGTGCCAGCCATTACTGGGCTTTAAGGGTGCCTACCTGTATAGGGCTTTAAAAAGGGTGCCAGTCGTTACTAGGCTTTGACAGTGTCTGCCAGTACCAGGCTTTAAAAGGGTGCAAGCCGTTACTGGGCTTTGGAAGGGTGCTAGCTGTTACTGGGCTTTGAGGGTGCCTGCTGTTACAAGACTTTGGAAGCGTGCCAGTGGTTACTAGGCTTTGAGGGTGCCTGCTAGTACAGGGCTTTGAAAGGATACTAGCCCTTATCAGGCTTTAAGGGTGCCTGCCAGTACAAGGCTTTGAAAAGGTGCCAGGCATTACTAGGCTTTGAGTGTGCTTGCCAGTACAAGGCTTTAAAAGGGTGCCAACCATTATTGGGCTTTAAAGGTGCCTACTAGTTCAGGGCTTTGAAAGGGTGCCAGCCATTACTGAGCTTTGGAATGGTGCTAGCTGTTACTGGACTTTGAGGGTCAATGTCGGTATAGGGCTTTGAAAGAGCGCTAACCGTTACTGGGCTTTGAAGGGGCCTGCTAGTATTTGGCTTTGAAAGGGTGACAGCCATTACTAAGCTTTGAGGGTACGTGTCGATATAGGGCTTTAGAAGGGTGCTAGTCATTACTGGGCTTTAAATGTGCCTACCAATATAGGGCTTTGGAAGGGCACCAGCAGTTATTGGGCTTTAAGGGTACCTACTGGTACAAGGCTTTGAAAGAGTACCAGCCGTTACTGGGCTTTAAGGGTGTATCTGTTATAGGGCTTTGAAAGGGTGCCAGCTATTATTAGGCTTTGAGGGTACTTTCCGGTACAAGGCTTTGAAAGTGTGCCAGCCATTACTGGTCTTTAAGGGTTCCAGCCATTATTGGGATTTGAAGGTGCCTGCTGATACAGGGCTTTGAAAGGGTGACAACCGTTACTGGGCTTTGAGGGTTTCTGCCAATACAGGGCTTTAAAAAGGGATGCTATGAACATGTGAGATGCCCCTTAGAATAGTGCTTAAGATAATGCCAATGAAGATGATGACATTGATAATAAAGAGACAGTGAGGAGACGATGATCAAGTATTCATAATGAAGTCATGAATGATGATGATGATAGCCATGTTATGACATTAAGCTTGTGATGCCTAACATAATGAGATGATGATGATGAAAATATTGATAAAGTTCTAATGAGGAAGTCAAAAATGGTGATGACCATGGTGGTGATGATGTGACACTAAGCATGTAGTGACCCTAACATGCAATATGATAATAACACTAATAATGATGAAGATGAAGCCCTAATCGGGAAGTCATAGATGATGGTGGTGGTAGTGGTGGTGGTGTGACACTAAGCATGTGGTATACCAAAACATGATAATGACACTAATGATGGCAATGATGATGAAGAGGATGATGATGCGCATGATAATGAGGAGATTGTGAAAATGGTGAAGATGATCATAATGAAGGTGATGACATTGATAATGATGATGGTACTGATGATGAAATCCTAATGAGGATGACAATAAAGATGATAAAGAGGATAGTGATAGCCATGATAACAAGGAAATTACGATAATAGTGAAGAAAATCATGATAAAGGTGATGACAGTGATAATGATGATAGCAGTGATGATAAGTGCTCATATAAATGGCAGTGGTGTTGTGACACTAATAAGGTGGTGCCCCAGATATGCAATGTGTTAAATGATTATGACAAAGAATGATGACAATTAAATGCTAATGAGGATAATGATAAAGAATGATGACAATTAAATGCTAATGAGGATAATGATGATGATGATATTGAGATGATGATAATGATAATGATAAGAAAATGATGAAGTGATGATGATAATGATGATAAGGAGATGGAGATGATCATGATGAAGATGACAATGGATATTATGAGATGATGATGATGATAATGATAATGAAATGATGAAAAGCCAGCCGACCAATGATGTTGCTCCCGCTTTGGCCTCAGTCCTATTCAAAACCTCTTCACTTGTTGATGTAAGATGTCATTCTTGTTTAGGCCACTATGACTCTTATTGATAAGCTTTTACATTTGCCCCAGTATTAGCAAAAGCACATTTCAAGGCAATGCATGACATAATATTAATAAAAACCTCTTTGGTTGAAAAATTAATTCCAAATTTGCCCCTAATTTGTGAAATAGCATGCAATACATGTTAAGTAAGGTAAGAGTATGATTGATACAAAGCCAAATGCAAGAAACTTTTGCCCAATTTGACAAGAAATTACAATTTTTCTTTGGGCATGACTTAGTGCTAACTCTTGATAAAAGAAAGAACTTTTGAGTAATAAGCCATATTTTAAATATTCAACTTTCTTTCCTTAGTCTATCTTAATTTTCGCAGCACAAGATTCTTTTTTTTGTCTATCTTCATCTTTAATGCTTGCATAGTCAATTTTTTTTAAATCTTTATTTAACAATGTCATTATTGTCCTGAGAAATGGATTGGGGAAACAAAATTGAGAAAAATCCCCAAATTCTAACTTAGTTCCCTTTATTGAAAGGCAAATAGAAGGAAGGTAATGTCCTAAATGTGAAGTGATAAAACTAGGAAAGGCTCACATGCCATAGTAGGAGTAGAAAAGGATTGGAATGCAAGAATTCCTTAGACTCAAATGCTTAAGGAAAGACCTATGAGCATAACTCAAGAAACCAAGGAAGGTGTTAACATCCGGTCATGAAATCTTAGGAACTAAAACATAGAAGATAGCATTCAAGTTATAAGAATAGAGGATCAAGAGATATATCAATGTTTCGTTATCTAAATCATCTCACTCACCTCAAGTTAGCAGTATCAAAGTAAATGGTTTAACAAGAATGCAATGCCTAAACAAGTTCCTCACTAGGTATAGTGTTTACTCTTACCACTCAATGTTTTGAGGGTTAGTAGTTGCTCTCTATATCCAAATTATCCAATTCCTGTTCCATATGCTTGGCAAATAATCTAAGTTCTCTATCACTAAAGATTTATATGCTAACATAGATAATAAGGACTTGTTATATGGGCATGGGATACAAACAAAGGTAAAGAGAAGATGAAGGATATCTAATCCTTGTCCTTATGTATTTGTTCATTTCTTTTGATTTTTCCTTCTTGTTTCTTTTTCTTTCTTCTTCATTTTTTTTCACTTTAACTTTTGCCTAAGAAACCCTTTCAGATTTTCAACTTAGTGAGCTTTTTGCCTGTTCATTTTTTCTCTTATTTTTACAACTATTTCTTTGATTTTCATTATTTTTAGCTGCTTTTCAAACTTTAAAATGTCCAAAAGAGAGCAACCTTATAACCAGATTACCTTGACAGCCTCAAAAATTGTAGGAATGTACACATACTCCCCTAACCAAGAAGATAGGGTGCTTTTAGAAGCAAAAGTACCTTAAGTAAAAGATAAAGAATAGCTAAGAATTGAAGAAGGTACTCATGATAATTAAGGAAAATAGGAGCCAAACACAGAGTCAAGTAAGTGTACATTCTAAAAGCCTTAAAGAAAAAGAAGAATTGAAGGAAGCTATTTCCATGTTTCCCTTGGTACTTGCTCATCTTTCTTTTGATTTTTTTTCTATTTTCTTTTCTTTTTTGTTGCTCTAACTTTTGCCTAAGTTTCCCTTTTAGGTTTTCAACTTAGTGAGCTTTTTTGTCTTTTCATTTTTTTTTCTGCCTAACTTTTGCCTAAGCTACCCTTACAGGTTTTCAACTTAGCAAGCTTTTTCCTTTTCTTGTTTTCATTTTCTTTCAATTGTTCTTTTTTCAACAATATTCACCTCATACCCTTAACTATTTATAGAGTGTACACATGCTCTTCTAGTGAGTTCTCTTAGAATGCGAAAGGAAACTTGAATAAGAAATAAAGAACATATTTATGGTTTCTGCATGCTAAGGGATAGGAAAAGAATATCACACAGGCTCAAATGTAAGGGTGGCTGTTTGGCTTTGTTTTTATTAAGGATAAAAAATGAATGCCTTAGTCCTCTCTATATCAAGCAAATGAACATCAAACTTAACCTCAAACAAGATACTTGCCAAGTTCTAGATTAGGTAAAGGATAAGTTGTACACACATGAAAATAAAATCATATCAATAGGCTCAAATCCTCACATGACTTGTGTAATCATCATCACATTGCATCCAAGTTATACTATTTACCATTTAAAACTTGCCTTATCAAGAGGGGGTCAAGTCATTTTCAAAACTAAGCTTCTCCATAGTATGATATCACCTCTATATAAGCAACTTGTGCAAAACAAGTTTTTAGACCCTTAACATTTTCCTCCAATTAAGAATAATACTCTCAAAAAGTGAAAAGAGAGACAAAAGTCTTAGCCTCGCATCAAGAATAAGGAACAACTATTTATGTGAAGGACGGATGACATGGAAAGGGTAAATGAAGTTATTTTTTAGTAAAGATATTTTATGCAAGCATTATTAACTAAAGATATGACTGTATTATTTTTTATTTTTATTTACATCCTTATTTTCCCTCTTTTTCCCTCATTATTTAATTATGTTTATTATGTCTAAGGCCTATATCAAATGAAGCTAAATGCCAATAAATGATGAAAGGATGCCTTATGAGATATAAAAGAGTGTTGACATGTACTTTCAGTTTTAATATGGGTGATGGACATTGAGAAAAAGAACTCCACCTCCTCATGAGATCCATTACCTCATAGGTAGAATGAAGTGCCTATAAACCTACGAATAGCCCAGGCCATGACGCCGCTAAGGGTTTTAAAAATGATGATTATATCTAAGGCCCATATCAAATGAAGCTAAATGCCAATGAATGATATAAGGATGCTTCATGAGATATAAAAGAGTGATGACTTGTACTTGAAGTTTGATATGGGTAATGGACATTGAGAAAAAGAACTCCACCTCCTCAAGAGATCCATTTCCTTATAAGGAGAATGAAGTACCCATTAACCTGTGAATGGCCCAAGCCATCACGAGGCTGAGGGTTTTAAAAATAATGGTTATGTATAAGGCCCACATCAAATGAAGCTAAATGCCAATGAATGATGCAAGGATGCCTCATGAGACATAAAAGAGTGATAACTTTTACTTCAAGTTTTGATATAGGTGATGGAAATTGCTCCTTAAGAGATCTATTATCTCATAGGGAGAATGAAGTGCCCTTTAACTTGCAAATGGCCCAGGCGATCTGTAACATCCCAAATTTCAGTCACCAAAATTTCTTATATTCAAGGGAATAAAATGTTGATTATTCATGAACTAGGAATTTTACAAATTTATAAATTTCCATTTTTATGAAGATTGGGCGAGAACAATTATGGAATTAATTCTTGGGTTTTTGAAAAGCCCAACATTAAGACCCAAAGTAGAGGAATAAGAGAAAATAATATTTGGATCAACAATAATGTTAGTTTTGGTCATAGAAATTAAATATTGGAAATAGAAAGGTGAACAATGCTTCCAGTGAAATTGTTTGTGAGGTAGTAAGCTTGTCATGTGATTTTGTATGACCAAATGATGAGAAAAAATTATGAAATTTTACAGGATGAAAGTAGACATTCTAAGCTTTAATTTGATATGTAATGGGTAATTCTAGAGTTGTAAACAAAAAGTTATGTATTTTTGAAATTTACCCAATAAAACTGGAAAGTTTCTAGAGAAGCATCTAAAGATGGAATTTCGGGGAATTGTGTGATTCCATTTGGATAAAGTCTATATTTTTTCTTGAAACTAGACTCGATAAGGGTTTAATATCCTTTGGAATCACTCCAATTTGATGTCCACAAATTAAGTTATGATTTTTCAAAGTTTGGGCAAAAAATTTGCCAGAATTGCTACCAATCCAAAAATTGAAAATTTGTAATGGCAAATGATGTAATTTTGAGATAAACTTTACATCAGCTCATTTTGCTCTTTTAAGGGACTCCTATGCGTCATTTTTTAGATGGACAAGAGAGGGAAGGACTTAGTGGAATTCAATTGGGGTTATGGCTTACATTTATATGTATATAAAGTAAACATTTTGATTTTGGTAAATTAATTATGGCAATTATGACATAAGCCAAGATATTATAAAAACCATTTTCATCTTCTTCCCTTCACTAAAACCATCAGCCATAACCAAAATAAGAGAGAGAGAGAGAGAGCTTGAGAGCAACTTAGAGTGAAGGAGGAGAAAACTCGCTAGGTAAGTTTGATTTGTTCGGTGAGTTAGCTCCTAACGTGCATAATCCTTTCTCTAAGCTTCTCTTCTATATGATTTAAGGTATTCAAAATAGAAATTTGGAGTTTTGGTGAGCTAGGGTATTGGCCAAGTAAGGAAGCACTAGAAGGGAGCCAAAATAACTTCCTAAACTTCAAATATTAGTTGTCTGGCTGTTGTGAGCAATTAAATCGGTAAATTTTTACTGGATTTGCTCTGATTGTAAATTTGGGAAAGTATTTGTCCTAGGCGTTATGCTACCAAAATTGAGTCTAAATGGTGGTTATAATGTAATTAAATACATAATAAAGTGGTTAGGAGTAAAAAGGAGCTAATCTACAGAGTCAAATTTCAAAAACCCCAATTTCCCTAGAGAATTGTGAGTTTTGGTCAGTGTTGGTTCAAGGGATTAGCTCTAGATTTTTGATGATCTATTGATTCCATTGAGTTCAGGAGGCAAAAATAGGCGGGGTTACAGTTGAACACTTTTCCAGAAAAAGC